>JZKD02S1604099.1:38083-54427 GCA_000966675.3 Picea glauca | reverse complement strand
TATATGTTAAAGTACCTGGGATACCTTGAAGGGGAGCTGTCAGCACGCAGAGGTAAGCCTTATTTTGGAGGGGAGCAGTTTGGGTACTTGGACATTGCGTTCATTCCCTATGCGTGTTGGTTCCATTCATTTGAAACGTTTGGGAAATGGAAGATACCATGGGAGAGTGAGTTCCCCAGGCTCCAACAGTGGATGAAGAAGTGCATGCAGAGAGAGAGCGTGAAAAAAATCCTCCCGGACCCTCTTAAGGTTCTGGAATATGCCATTCCGTTTAGGAAGAAATTTGTAACCTCCGAGTGACTGAAAATCTTAATTTGTTGCAGCAGCGTTCCCATATATATATGGCCGCATGTAGTAGATTAGTAATGCCGATGAACTCTTACTTCAGTGGTTTTGTTAGTTTTTCTAGACCTATGGACATGTTTCTCTGGATTCCAAGAGATTCTGTGACCTTTGAACTTGAGGTTTAATGTGGCTTCGCCACTTCAAATGATTGTAATAAAAAAGTTCATACTATGTTGATTTTAATAATTGCATCCTTTAGTTTTTAATTCGGATTATTAAATCAGATCTTCGCAATTTTGAAGTCAAAGATATACTATCAACAATTATATTTGATACTATCATCTAGCACAGCCACAGCCACATAATTGTGGCTGATGAACGCAGAAAGGCATTTGCAAATAAAACTTAATTAAAAATACATTCGTTTTGACAAAAAAAAAAAAAATGAAATTTGATGTTCTGATAAAAATAATACCTTCTCAGCAGGCAAATCATAAATATTCACCATTCAGTTATAAAAATAGCGATTTGAGCTGTGGGCTGCTGCTTTGGAGCTTTTGCTGGAACGGATCGATCTGCTGCAAATAGTAAAAAAATTACAAAGTTAAGCTTATCCAACATTTAAGCTCGCTCAGTTATCAATATTTGGACAAATTAATGTGTGGAGGTCATGGGATAAAAAACGAATGGTGTTTTAACATAAAAACTTATGATGCCACTGTCTACCAAAACCAATGCATATGTGGTAATGAGTGGAGGTAGTGGGATAAAAAACGAATGGTGTTTTAACATAAAAACTGTGGAGTGATATAAACGTGGCATGCATACATATTAATTATTTTTAATCATTTGAATGTGTCAATTATATTTTTAATCATTTGAACGTGTCAATTATATATGCTCACAGTAAACATGTTAACAGATGCCTTCATAAATGCAAGGAAGTTATGAGCAATAAATCTGGCTCATTGATTTTAGAAGAATATCCCAGCGTTTTGAGTGCGTAGCCATCAGATTAGGGTTTAAGGTTAAATAAGATTAAAAGATCATTAATTGTACCCATTATCAATAGATATACGCCTTTAGACGTAACAATTATATTAATACTATAAACACCAAAACATTACAAGCAAAAAAAAAAAAAATCTATTAAAAAAAATAAAATAATATGCTAAAATGAAAATGTATAAGATGGGATAACTGCAATGTTATATTCTTAGGAATTCAACCAATCGAATCCAACAACTTATAAAATAATAGAGATGATATGGGAAAATGTGGCTTATGAATACAAGTTTGTAAAAGGATGTTAGATCTGAAATATTAAGGACTTCGGAAAATAAGTAAACACTTTTTATGTCAGACTGTGAGAATAAATTAGTATGCAAAAATGGATTGCTCAAATTCAAGGTTTGGATTTCTTTATTATAAAGAATCATTTTGAGAAATATGAATTGTGTTTTGGGATAAGAATAAATTCAAAGGAATATACATATTTTTAAATCTTTATTTCAACCAATTTCAATTATCATTAATATGTGTAGTTTTATTTCTGGAGAGAAGAAATTGGATATGTAATTTTTTTCATTTATAACTGTATTTTTCAATTTTATATAAAAGTTTTGAAATTTAGTTAAAAAATAATAATTTGTAAAATGTTGGTTAAATTTGAATAATTAATTTGAAAAGTTCATTCCTATAATAATTATAGTTAGTGGAAAAAAACCTTGTAATTTTATATTTTTTGAAATAAATATTTTCTAATTATATGGTTTTATGATGATGATGGTTAAGAGAGAATAAAATTGGTCTATAGTACCTTAAAAAGGGTAAGAGAATATTTGAATTTATTTAAACTGTATTTCCTTGCTAGAAAAGCATTAGGAGAAGTGATCCAAGATCATTATAGTTTTGATGACTTAAAAGCCTAGGAAAGTTGGTATTGTGACAAATATTTTAAAATCGACATCTAATTTGGGTATACACATGACACTCTAGGAGAAAATGCTTTTCATCTTCAATTCTCTTGGTGTCACATTTTCATCTTCAACCCTTTTGGTATGACAAAGGTGAGATTCTTTCATGCCATGGTGTTTTACTATCTAGCGCATGATAATTAGTTCTTATTTTAGAAACATTCATTCTCTTCTTTAAGCTAGTAAGAAAAGAGAGATACTTTTGATCTTTAATATTGGGGTTAACCACCTCCTTATAATATTTTAATTTTCTTTTACCCTCTAATTTTTTATTGCACCATAGTTTCTCCTTAAATTTAGCTTGAACAATATTTTTAATATCATTGGTATTCTGCACAATGACTTATTTTATTCCCCAATGATCTAGCCAAAACTTGTCATCATTATGTCATCCCCGCTTGATCCATTAATGATTTTGGCTAGAGTCTGAAGAAATTTTGGGGAGCCTCTAGTCATCCATGTTGTTTATATTGTTCTTGTATATTAAGTATCTAATCATGTATGTTCTCTTAATAGGGAAATACTTGCTTCTATGAGGAGGATAGGATAGGGTGTATTTTCTTTAATTTTGAGATTATCAGTTATAAAATTGTTTTGGATCTTCTCTATCTTTCTCCAAGATTCTCGAGAGACATTGTATCTCCAAAATTCACATTCATATAAGATAATAGGAGTGACAAGAGTCTCAAAGAAGATATTTTATTATCTCAAAGCCAAAGGTTTACTAATTTAAAATTATTTTGAAGCCCATAATAAGCTTTCCACCCTCCATTTATCATTTTCTCAATGTTGTAATTCCAATTGAGCTTGTGATGAATATTAATTCTAAAATACATGTAGGAAGACACTTCCTCCAAGATATTGTTTTCATATATGAAAGTATCATAGGTGATCTTGTTGGATTTAATTATCATAACCTTCATATTGTCAGTGTTCATAGTCATTCATGTACTAGAGAAGAATTCCTTGAGGATTCTAGGACACTTACTGAGGCCATATGGATTCCTTGACATAAGAACAATATCATTGTAATAAAAAAGAATGATGATGACTATACTAGTTTAAGATTTGGTCCAACACAACCTTCAGCTTTTAGACAATCTTCTAACTTGTCAATGTATATGCCAAATGTTGGAATTATTATCATTGATGTCAAAGGATCAATATTTTCATTAATGTCATATTACGACATTACAATACATACAATACTTTCAATATTGATTTATATATAGGTTTACAAGTATATTAAAAACAAGGTGCATGTGAAAAAAGTAAAAAATGAAATGGGGGTTTCAAACCCATGGGTTCGGGTATTTTTTCATAGTACCTTCCCATGAAATTTGGAAAAGTAAAATAAAAAGTGGAATTGATTGTTTAATTAATGGACATGTCCCTTCATGAAGGGTTATGAAAAAATATAAAAATAGAAAGTATTGAGAGAAAGTGTGTGTGTGTGTGTGAGAGAGAAAAATGGATGAGAAAATAATGAATATCATTCCAAAAGGAAAAATTTAGGAAATTTGTTTCATGTCAGCTTGAAATTTTTGCAATAACTTATATTCTTGCACCAAATCCCAAGCCCTAAGAATTATCCTAAGTAACTAAGCCATCCCCACCCTCTAAGATTATATACCCACCTCTTGAGAAATGGGAGCACTGGTCTGTATCAAATTTAAAGAAGTAGGAAGCCTATATGCTAAATCTGGAGAATATAAACTTGGGAGGTACCCACACATGTTCTGTCGTCAAGGCTAAGTTGGGATGTTTCAGAAGCTAAAATTTTGAAGAGATACAAAAGATATCTTGGGGTACATGTGGTAAAAAGTTTATATGTTGGTTCACTATACTTTTGGAGATATGTCTTATGGACGTTAATGTTCTTTGATGATCCTAAAATCAATCTCAAAGAGATCATCTTGGCACTTTCGCTAAAACTTATTTTGTAGGATGTTTCGGACACTGAAATTTTTTGAGAGGAAGGAGATATCTATGTGTACATGTGGTCAAAATTTTAGATTTTGGTTCTCTATACTTTTAGAGATATGCCATGTGGAAGTTAGGGTTCTTGAATGCTCTTAAAATCAATTTCAAAGAGGTCAGTTTTGAATTTTCACTAACTTATTTCCTAGGATTACTCAGACTGTGCATTATCCAAATTAGATCATTAATCCAGATCATTATATTATCTTTCTTCTATTTCTATGAATTTAGAGAAGAAAAATTGGAGGAATCAACTTGCAGGATCATTTTAGTTGTAGGTCCTAGTTTGGAAAATTGGAGTCTAGAATATTTCGGGGCCATTTTGAGGGATCAAACAACATTTTTTTGTGTTAAAAATTTCCTAATATAGGTAGGACCCTATTATGATATTATAAATATTGATACATTTCCAATGGTGCAAAAATTGTGTCAATGAGAGCTCATGTGAAAAAGTTATGCCTCGCACAAGTTGACCTACTATGTTGACCACCATGGTATGAGAGGATGCCACATTAGTCCCGTTACTCATGAATATAAGGGATAGACACATATGTAATTTCAAGAAGATTCTAGAAGTTTCAAAACCCTATCACAATTGAGGGTTGACAAAATAAAAAACCTACCTCTAGATGGCTATCAGGGTATGTTAAATACTGGGCCACTAGGAGGACAAGGGGTTCCATTCTTTTGCATTGTATCTTGTTCCATAGTTGATAAAAACATCAGAGAGTGGTATTCTGTGAGCATAAAAAAGGATGAGATATTTTGTAGTAGTCATATAGGCCACAAGTCAAAGAAAACTCCATAGAGAGTTCCTATTTCTTTGTACTTGCATCATTTCTATACCAGAGAAAAGAGAGAAGAGTAGTCTCACCTTCTAGCTGTTTTTTCTCTTATATTGGGTTTCCCAGGTCATATTTTGTGTTTATTTTTGGATGGTGTGATTCTATTTTACTTTTTATCCATGTTCCACATTTTATCTATTTCACGCATAAAAAGAAAATCAATAATTAAATATTATGGAGTTCTAAAGAAAAAATAACCTTAATAGTAAATATTTGAAGTATTTTGTTAGATATGTTGTGATGAATTTCTCCTGTGGAATATCCATGGTAATTTACAGATCATAGTGGTATTAGAGAAGATTTTTCTTTTGGGTATTTGTGGGAAGTTGTAGGATCTAATAATCGGATTAAAGAGAAGTGACAAAAAACCTAGCCATGGTGGACGAATTTGTTCATAACAACCCTCGAGATACCATAGAATACATATTTGAGTGGTTGGAAGTGCAAGTTTCCAACATGAGTCGTAATATGAACCTTCTCATGGCAACTCTAGCAATAAAGCTCAGACCATTCAAAGATGATGGAGTCTCTAACTCAGATATCGGATCAAAGGGGATACCGAGATATTGGGAAGACTTAGGAAATGAGTCATAGAAATAATCTGAGAAAGAGAAATTGAGTTCGAGTGTTACTAACCCTTCACAATCCTTATTCAAGATGGAAGAAAAAGTGGAAATAAAACCATACCGGGGTGAGATTGATGCATTAAAACTAGATCATTGGTTGCAACAACTAGAATTTTATTTTAGTGTTCACCATTTATATGAAAGGTATAAGATTTTATTTTCTAGATTGAAGTTAGAGGGCCATGCTTTAACCTAGTGGGAAAACAACACAAAAACACTAAGGTTGGAGAGTGACACACTATTAACTAGGTGGGAGGACTTCAAAATCCGCATCAATTGTCAATTCTACCTTGTCAGGTATGTAGAGGACCAATGGATTTAGTGGCACTACTTCAGGCAGAGGCAGGGGCAGAGTGTACAAGAGTACACCACTAAGTTCATAAAGATGTACATCATGTTGGGTATCTCTCTCAAGAACCTAGATGTACTCCTCAAGTATATGGTGGGTTTACACAGTCATCCATGAAAGAAGGTGATGCTATTCAGGCCAAGGATAGTAGATGAGGCGTGTGTACAGGTACAATGCCTAGAAAACATAGGCCAAAAGAATGGGCATCCAAGTGGTTCGAAGTAAAAATAGAACCAGGAAGATTCCAATGAGGAGAAGAAGAAGTGGAAAGGGGAAAATATAAGAAGACAACAACCACTGGAAATCATTCCAAACATCCCAACAACCATTGCAATCATTGCAACATTGATGGTCGCATTGAGGAAAAATGTTGGAAATTGCATTTAGAGATAAACCTGAATAACTGCACTTGATCGTTTTGAATTCTTGTATACATCAACGAGTTTAGAAATTGATACCATCAATAAATTCATTATTTATGTTTATAATATATATTTGATCTCATTTTATTCATTTTGAATTCTTATATAGTAGCGGATTTAGAAGTTGATGCCATTAATAAATTCGTTCTTTATAACCCAGAGGCAACACGACCATGTGTCGTGTTGTATGAATAAAAAGTAAGGAAATGAGATAGTGGCAGGAAAACATTCAAATGGTTGAATGGTAGAACCATGCCTTATCCTGATCATTTAAAAGAAAATATGCCAAAAACTTGTCCCAACAATTGGATGGCTAACTAGATACAAGATAAATATGGGGTATCCGGTCGTAACCCATGTGGATAGGTATCTATTCACTAAACAGAGGGATCAGGTACAAAAATGCGTTAATAATCTCTCTAAGTATCACATTCAATTTACAATATTACAGATTTGAATTGTAACATGTTTTATGTTTTTAGTAATGCTCAGGTTATTAGACATATGGTACTATCTTTTGTTCACATTATTACAGTTGTATTTGTTCCCATCTATGTGGGAATATGGACATTATTTTTTCACCGAGTATGTTGATGATGGATACATCAAAAACATTTTGGAGTGGAGGTTGCGTTCGACCAATCCATTCATGTTAGACAACATGATCAAAACCTAATAGAGGGGAATTTGAGTTGCCATGGAAAGATACAAGAGATCATGCAAGTGGACTTCTCATGTTTTCAATGTGTTATTTTTTGTTGCAAGTGGTAGGATACCTTTGAATGGATGAACATAAAGGAGTATTTTGATTGTGGGATAATATGTATTAACTATAAAATTGTGTGGATTGAAACTAAGGAGCCTTATGTTTTCCAAAAATATTGCAACCAAGTGTTTTTTTAATCATATGTGTTGGGTGGAGATTGGTGGTTCATACTGAAACATGATATAAGATATGAACATATTTTTTAGAACAAAAATTTAATAATGCCAAGCGAGGAAGATAATCAAGGTGATTGAAAGGAAGACTGATGTGTAAATTATTTGTTTCGACATTTAAATCGTGGATGTGTCATTTTATTATGGGTATCTATAATGACCAATTATATTTTTTTTTCTTCATTTTATAATGTTGGATATGAAAAGTTAAAAACCATTTACAAACACCATATTGAAAAAACATTAAATAGTACAAGCATAAGATGTGGTTTTGATATATTTTTATTGTCATATTTAATGTTTATTATAGAAAATTTATTTGTATTGTATTAACATATGTTTATGTGAACCTTTGATTACTAAGTATTAATTGAGATATCACAAATTTGATGACTTGTTTATATAATACAGTAGTAAATATTTATTTTAAAATATATTTTATTTAACAAAAAATGAAGATATTAAAAAAATCAAACCTCAATTTTTTTATTGTTTGAAAAAATCAAATTTCAAATAAATATATACTAACTTTGATGGAATTTATAAGTACAATTCGAACAAAATAATTTCATGCAACATCTATGAGTTTTGCAATCACACTTGTGGTGTTGGCATTACCAACTTTTATGACATTCCCAACCTTAACGACTGAAACTATCATGACCTTCAAGTATTCCACTCCATCCTTTTCCTTTAGTTATTTAATAAAATAAGTGAGACAAGGGAGGTCTCAATTTGTGTTTCCCCTTAGCGGGTTGGTTTTGTGCTCTTGGAACAAGTTTCTCAATTTTTATTCTTTATTTTCTTTTAAGTTTTCAACAACAAACACATAGATTAGATTTCAAGTTGGAAAGTAATACTTTAATTGCTAGATTAGTTTTCCCTTTTTGCAAAGTAGAACACTAACTGCTACATTAGATTTTATTTCATGCAAATTCAAAGTTGTCAATAAACCTTCTCCTAAGCTCCTCGAAAGAGGATGGTCAATGAAGACTAGTAATTAGAAAACATTTACTTTCAACAATTTTATTTATTGTTTAAAATAAACATTTCCCCTTAGCTCCCAGTGTAGTTCCTTACCCTTCTAGTTGTGATATTGCCTCGATCTTATGAGAGTAAGTTTCATATGCGTTGGGATGGTCAGTGGTGATAGATTAACAAGGAAATATCAAAAGAGACTTATTGGTTGTCTTTAAGAACCTCCTAGGGTGAGTGTACAAAGTTTCACTGAATACCCCGAGCTTGTTCCCCTCAGTGTTGGACATCCAAAACCTCTAGTGGGCTTGTTGGAGGAACCATTGAGTTTTGACAAGTTCTCAACAAATCTTTGAGCTAAAGGGATAACCTCTCGATAGGCCAAATCTAGTTTAGTTCAAACACTTTACTTTTCTTGCAATAAAATTTATCTCATTAACCTACCATCAATAAATCTAATAAAATACATGATCTACATTTCCCACGATACTTTTAAGGCACTCGTATCAATTCTACATTTACAAAGCCATTTGATTCAATCTCTTTACTTTGAGTCATTTACTTTGAAGAAATATTTAATTTACTTGCATTTATTATTATCTCAATTATCCTTTTTACAAGTATCTTTATGTATCTTGTTGTGATTAATTGATCTATGTATGCTTTAGAATATATTTTCTTTATATATATTGGTTAATGCAATAAAATACAAGAATACTAGTTATTTAGATTTCAGTTTAAGCCCTAGACTTTTTTATTAGAGACTACCCCCCTTGGCTTCGCTAGGAGTTGGCCTAGACGAAGGAGTTGAGGATTAGGTGACAACACCTTAACTCTCACTTTCCCCCAAGGACACACTGAGTGGATTGAATATTTCTTCTATGTCTCCTAGGTGTGTATAAGGATCCATACTTCTCTAAAAGTATAGAAAACCTTCTCAATTTTACTAATTCTTGAAACATTAATTATAAAATAATTTATGGCATTCTTATAAAACCATTTCAATTTCTACGTATTTGTATATTTAAAAAAAAAAATTGATAATTTATAGAGTAAAATAATTTTATCCCATACTAGAATTTGGGTGAATAATTAAACAAACTAGAAATTAGCAAATTATTTTTAGAAGACAAGACAAATCCTTATCCTCTAATGTATTTCCTAGAAACCCAAATTGAAAAAAACAACAACTTGTTTTAGAGCAACATGTCTAATCTTATATTCAACTTGTTTACAATACAATACATATATAGGATCCCGTGACATCTAAAATCCCTAATCCATTGACTTGGATTATTCAACAACCCTAATTGCTTACTCAAAATTAGTAAACAATTGGCGAAAACCATGTGACGAAAAACCACTAAAACTAGACACAAAAAACACCAATTTGATTTTTGGGGAGGATCTTACCCTGAACCCCCTCGTCGGGGGATATTGCCCCCCTTTGAACCTCCAAAACATGGGGCTCTTCCCCCCCTGTGACCCCTCAGGTAAGGGATGACTAGATTCCCCCCAACTATGACCCCCCATGGGCCCCACGCAACATGAACACTAGGTCTAGTCATGCAAAGAATATAACACATACCCAACATATAATCCAACCCTAGAAATATTGGATATAAATTGTTACCATGGAAGCCAAGGATTGAAAACAAATATTGAAATTCATTATTATAAATGAATTCTTTCTAGTATTTAATAATTTAAATTTAATTAAATACATTTAATTAATTATATTTTTAAAATAATAAATATTATTAAATATAACTATTATAAATGTAATAAACAAATATTATAACTTTATCATTAAAATAGATGCAAAATTAACATTTCATATTAATACAAAATCAACCAAATGCATTACTTAACATACTTTTTAATATTAATACAAAATCAACCAAATACATTACTTAACATACTTTTTAATAGAAGATTCAACTAATGCTCACATACTCTTACAAAGTTTTTTAATAGAAGATTTATAAAATTAGTAAAAGAGAAAAAAATTCGGAAACCATTTCATTGAAATGGTATAGATCAATTTTTTTTATTATTCTTTATATTTAATATTTTAAATTGAATTAAAAAAAATTCATATATAATAATAATCTTGATAATATAAATTAATAAGATATTTGGAAAAAATAAATATTAATAAATGATAGTAATTGAGATTTTAGTAAAAAATTATATTATAACATTATCTTGTAATTTTTGTATAATAAAATTTTTAAAAAATAACATTATTATTACATTATCATTATTATTAGTAAATATTTATATTATAATGTTATTATTAAAATGTACGAGAAAAACATAAATATTCGGATTACAATCATTTCACTCATCACATTTAAGTATTTTGTTTTCTAAACATGTTTAATCCACATATTGTATGTTGTTGTACAACAAACAATTTACCTTGAAGAAGAGTTAAACATTATATAGAATTAATGGTTATAACCTTTTTTTTACAATGCACACACAAAACATTATAATTTTTTGCAATCACAATCCAAATTAAATGATTTCATAAAAGTAAAGTTAAAGATTATATGGAAAAATTGGAATGAGTGATACATCTCAAATTTGATTTTAAAATAGAGAAATAATTAATAACATTAATCATTAGCATATTAATAATACATTTTATAAATTAAACAAAAACAACCACAACATTATATGAAAAACATAATATGCATTAGTGATATGCATATTAATATACAAGTCAAACATACATCTCAACAAAATATGCAATAAACATGTCATATATTGCAATATTTCAGATATAATATAATACGCAGAACATAAATATTGAGCAAGAAATAGCATAACAACAATGACATATCAAGGGGATGATGATGTTGAGAATTAGAAGCTCGAGAGCAGATCTAGAAGATTAGGGTTCACTTGCACCAACTACCCTCCTACCCTGACCACATCTGAACTCCTCTACACACCTCTGATAGCCTCGATACCCTGGTACTGACCGCCACAAAAGAATGGGAACAAAAGGGGGGGGGAAATCCCCCTCTTACCGCAACATCGCCACCAATGATTCGGATAACTCGCGGGTGCGCAGGCCATCCTTTGAGTCGCCATTGCACTTACGAGACCAATATTTGTAGGAAGAGATGGATATAAGAAAATAATCAAACATGGATGTTGAGTCCTCGCATCCAAAAGCATCTTGGGTCTCGATACCCAACAAATGTATCCCCCAAGCCCTGGTTGGGCCTAGGTATGTCATCAAAACCACCAGGATAGGGGAGCATACACAGTTCATGAGAGACCATGCCTTCATAGGTAAATTCCTAGGTCTCTGGCCCTCATAAAAGGACCTAACTTGCTGGATCAAGGCATGGTGGAACCCCAAGGGAGACTATGATCTCCACCTGAGCTCCAAAGTTTTCTTCATAGTAATCTTCTACAACCTGCAAGACAAGGACAAGATCTTTGAAGGAGGACCACATTTCTACAATTCGACTGGCCTCTACCTCCACTTCTGCCCTAAAAAGGAAAAAATTGCATATGCACTGGTATGGATTCGCTTCTATTTCCTACCTCAAGAATTATGGTTAGAGGAAATTTTATTGGGCATAGGAAAAACCTTGGGTAAATATGTCAAATCATCTAAAGCTACCAAACAATGAAAATACACCTCTTACACAAGGATATGTGTCTATATGAACATTTCCAAAGCACTTCCAGGCACAGTTACCTTAGAATACCAAGATGAGGAATGGGCCCAAACCATAGAATATGAACACATTCATTTCAGATGTCGAAAATGCCATGAACACAGACACCTTTTCAGAGTATGTCCTCTCAATATTTCCCCCCCCAAGAGGGAAGCAGAAGAGAAATCAAAGGAAGGATTTACCCAGGTGAAAAATCAAAGGAGACAAGCACAAAATAATCCCACTACCAACAACAAAAAAAAGAACCCAAATAATAATTCATTTGAAGCCCTCAACCGCCTCCTAGAGACATAAGAAGTGGAAAAGCCTCACAAGACTGCGGGGACAGATCCTAGCAAGCACAAGGAAGTCCAGCCATCACAAGAGTATCAAACCCCAGCAAACCAAGTGGATCCACAGACTCACCCAGTCTAAGGGAAGGAACCAGAAAGAGAGGAAGACATAGTCATGGAAATAGATGAGTAGGACCTTGCAGGAATCGACCTAGACAGGTTAGAAGAAGCATTCAATAAGAAGGATCTTCATACCTTACCAGAGGACCAACTCAGGAAAGTTCACAAAGTATTTATGGACTCATCAACAGGGGCTACATTAATGCTGGGGATCAGAATAGACCCCAACCAAGATCTAAGAAAACACCCAAAAGAAAACAAGCGACGAGGCATAAAATCAGATCATCAACTAATAAAGGAAGCGGGAAAATACATGATCAACTCAGGACAAATTCATAAGCTCTTAGAGAGATCCTTTTCGCACCCACCTAATTGTTAACTGTGAAGATCATCACCTAGAATATCAGAGGCCTAAATGGAAGATCCAAACAAAGGATTCTCCAAAACTGCATCAAAATGGAAGACCCTGATATATTCCTGATACAAGAGACAAAATGTACAGGGAAAACTGTAGAAGACATCATCAAAAGATGTTGGTGTAATTGCAAATTCTATCAAACAGACTCAAAATGGGCTTCAGGAGGCCTGGTCATCCTATGGAATCCTGTAATAGTCATCCTTGATCAAGGATTCTCCACTCCGTGCACCATCACAATGCACTATAGGGCCATCAACTCAGGCAAGGAAGGAATGATCACAAATGCCTATGGACTACAGAACATCCAATCAAAAGACCTCTTTCTTCAAAAACTACCTTACCTAGGTTCCTTAGCGGAGGGCAAGTGATGGATAATAGGGGGAAAATTCAACATTATTCTCACACTTTAGGAGAAGCGAGGGGGAAAAAAGTGCCTGGAGCAGAATAGCGCAAAATTCCAGGAACTCATAGAGAACCTCAGACATGTAGACATTGAGAATAACAATGGCACCTACATCTGGACCAACAAAATGTTAGGTCACCATCAAATAACATCCAGGCTTGATCACTTCCTCATCTCAGAAACTCTCCTCTTGGAAGCCCCCCTAGTAGATTCCAACTCCTCCCGAAGGCAGGATCAGACCATTGGTCGGTTTAGCTCCGGGTTGACACTATTGCCACTCCCAAGCTTAAACCCTTCAGATTTGAAAAATTTTGGCTCTCCCATCCAAATTTCCAGGAGTTATCCCATCATTGGTGGAGCACTGTGGAAACACATATGGATACAAAAATGTACTACTTCCAGCAAAAAATCAAACATTTCAAACAACAAGTGTGCAAATGGAACAAAGAAGTCTTTGGGAACATTTTCCAGGAGAGGAAAATACTGGAACAAAAACTAGAGAACCTTCAGGGACAATTCATTCAAGTAGGATACTCAATCACTCAACAACAGGAGGAGAGTGAACTCAAAAGGAAACTAGAAGAAAGACACAAGCAGGAAGAAATCCTGTGGAGACAAAAATCTCAGGTTCAATGGATCAATGAAGGAGATAAGAACACAAAATTATTCCATATTTCTATGATCGACAGGCACCTTATCAATCACATCACTAAGCTGGATGAATCGCAAGGCAATGCCCTATTAAATCATTAGAAAATAACGCATGAGATGATAGAATTCTACAAGGATATCCTCTCAGAACCCAAGGTGGATCGCACCTCAATAATAGAGAGAGTGACCCAAAATATCCCAACTATAATCACCCAAGAACAAAATGAGACCCTTGTGACACCAATAACACAAGAAAAAGTGGATCATGCTATTCAAGAGTTACCCATGGGCAAGGCTCCAGGTCCAGATAGTTTCACAACAGACTTCTTCCACTCCTGTGATCCAGATTCTATGAGAAGAATGAAACGAATACAAATTATTAACATTTTCTTAACACAAAATAACAGAGATACAGTAAAACTGGTTTTCTATTCAATAACAAAATAAGTTGAAACTGTAAAATGCAGCAGAAACAAGCTTGCTGGAATGGTGGCGGCTTATATTTGAGAAGAGATGTGACGGAAACACGCATTCACAAGAAGAAGGTTACAATGAGGCTCTGAAGGCCTTTTTACAATAATAAAGAATGCCAAAAACCCTAGGCATCCAAAAACCTAACCCTTGGAGATGAAGCGCCAAAAGTCATGTGGGCCTCGTTTGGGTAAGTTAGTACATCAACTTCCTGGGGTCGTAACTTTTGCATACGATCTTCGTTTTAGGCATGTGATAGCCTGTTGGAAATGTATCATAAAGGAGATTCATTTTGGGGGCTCAATCATTCCTTTGGATATTATTGAGGAGCTCTATACCGAAAAAACCTTCATTTAGGCCCTCAAAATGGCCTCGAAATTTAAAACTGCTAAAAATAGTAAATTGCTAAAATTGTCAGAAAATTGTTTTGAGCTAGTTGGAAAAGGTGGGTGGCCACCGATATCCATATGGATCAATCCTCGCTCCTTAGGAAGCAATGGTATCCATTACGTTGAGGTCCCCCATTAGATGAGGAAATTTTTACTGAATTTGGCCCTAGGTGAGCCACTTGCCTTGGTGCAGAAGTTGCCCTGCTTTGACGAATTGATAAAGCTGGATCCTTTGTTGTCGAGTGCCCTTGATATGTCTATCCACAATCTAATCATTGGATTCCTATTGTATGCAGTTGGGGTTGAGCTCTATTGGTGTCAACTGTTCTGCTACTTCTGGGGTGTCCAATAATGGTGGGAAATAAGGGCAAAGGAGATCCACGTTGAACACTGGGTGCAAGCCAAGGAAAGGAGGAATGTTGAGCTCAAAATAATTATCACCCATGGCCTTGTTGATAGTGTATGGTCCATAACAGAGTGGGAGAAGCTTCTGATGGGGTTTTGTAAGGCGTTCTTTCTGCAAGTGCAACCAAAATTTGTCGCCCACTTGAAACTTGTGCGGCACCCGATGTTGATCATGGTGATGTTTGTACTTGTCATTGGACTTCTGTAGGATATCATGAACCTGTTGGCAGATGTGCTGGATCCACTTAATGAATTGGGTTGATTTGTCATCTTCAGTTGGAGTAGGAGATGAGTCAGTTGAGGTGACTGTAAGGGGAAGTGCAACATCTATGGGACCTAATGGTTGGAATCCCAACCCCACTTGAAAGGGGTTGTGGCCAATTGAGCTATGCAAGGCTAAATTGTAGCTATGCTGGACATAGGGAAGGCTCTCATCCCATGTGCGAGGGTGCTTTGAATTATACATGTGAAGGATATGCACAATCATTTGATTTACAACCTCGGTTTGGCTATCTCTCTGGGGGTGGAAGGCCATGGATTTGGTGAGCTTGATGTCCAGCAGTGACTAGAGGCTCGACCAGAATGTGATGAGAAATATACTATCCCGATCTGAGACAATGGTTTATGGGATTCCAAAATGTATCCAGACTCGTTCAAAGAAGATCTTGAGAGTGGCCTCTACTGTGATGCTCTTCTTGCATGCAACCAGAATCACCATCTTAGAAAAGCGATCAATAACCACAAAAACACAGTCATTTCCCAGATTGGTGGATGGGAGGCTCGACATGTAGTCCATTGATATGGATTACCATGACTTTTCAGGAGTAGGAAGAGGGGTGTATAGGCCCTATTTCTTAGTGGTCGGTTTGGCAATAGCGCAAGCAGTGCAGGACCTGATATACTTGCTGACTTCCTGTCGAAGTTTCGGCCAGTAAAAATGTTTCTGTAGAATCGCCACTATCTTTTCGATGCCAAAGTGTCCTGCCAGACGACTGTAGTGGGATTCCTAGATCAGCTTCGCTCGTTCACTTGATGGAACACAGATATGGCCCAAACGACACAACAACCCATCCTGAAGATGGAAATTATCCACAACTGCATTTGCACCCAACAT
>JZKD02S1604099.1:0-16293 GCA_000966675.3 Picea glauca | reverse complement strand
TATATGTTAAAGTACCTGGGATACCTTGAAGGGGAGCTGTCAGCACGCAGAGGTAAGCCTTATTTTGGAGGGGAGCAGTTTGGGTACTTGGACATTGCGTTCATTCCCTATGCGTGTTGGTTCCATTCATTTGAAACGTTTGGGAAATGGAAGATACCATGGGAGAGTGAGTTCCCCAGGCTCCAACAGTGGATGAAGAAGTGCATGCAGAGAGAGAGCGTGAAAAAAATCCTCCCGGACCCTCTTAAGGTTCTGGAATATGCCATTCCGTTTAGGAAGAAATTTGTAACCTCCTAGTGACTGAAAATCTTAATTTGTTGAAGCAGCGTTCCCATATATATATGGCCGCATGTAGTAGATTAGTAATGCCGATGAACTCTTACTTCAGTGGTTTTGTTAGTTTTTCTAGACCTATGGACATGTTTCTCTGGATTCCCAGAGATTCTGTGACCTTTGAACTTGAGGTTTAATGTGGCTTCGCCACTTCAAATGCTTGTAATAAAAAAGTTCATACTATGTTGATTTTAATAATTGCATCCTTTAGTTTTTAATTCGGATTATTAAAGCAGATCTTCGCAATTTTGAAGTGAAAGATATACTATCAACAATTATATTTGATACTATCATCTAGCACAGCCACAGCCACATAATTGTGGCTGATGAACGCGCATATCTCGTTTGCAAATAAACCTTAATTTTCTTTTGCCTTATATTATTTATAATCAAACCTTAATAATCAAACCTTAATTATTAAAGTACAAACTTAAATAACCCAAAAAAAAAAATAAAAATACATGAAATTTGATGCTCGGATAAAAATAATACCTTTTCAGCCGGCACATCATAAACATTCACCATTCAGTTATAAAAATAGCGATTTGAACTGTAGGCTGCTGCTTTGGAGCTTTTGCTTGAACGGATCGATCTGCTGCAAATAGCAAAAAAATTACAAAGTTGAGCTTATCCAACATCATTTAAGCTCGCTCAGTTATCAATATTTGGACAAATTAATGTGTGGAGGTAGTGGGATAAAAAACGAGGTAGTGGGATAAAAAACGAATGGTGTTCTAACATAAAAATTGTGAAATGATATAAACGTCACATGCATACATATTAATCATTTTTAATCATTTGAATGTGTCAATTATATTTTTAATCATTTGAACGTGTCAATTATATATGCTCACACTAAACATGTTAACAGATGTCTTCATAAATGCAGGGAAGTTATGAGCAATATATCTGACTCATTGATTTTGGAGGACAACTAAAAATATCCCATTAATTGTGCCCATTATCAATAAGTATAAGCCTTTGGACATAACAATTATATTAATACTGTAAACACCAAAAAAATTATAAGAAAACAAAAATTAAAAAGAAAAACAAAATCTATTTAAAATAATAAAATAATATGCTAAAATGAAAATGTATAAAATGGGATAACTGCAATGTTATATTCTTAGGAATTCAACCAATCGAATCCAACAACTTATAAAATAATAGAGGTGATATGGGAAAATGTGGCTTATGAATACAAGTTTGTAAAAGGATGTTAGATCTGAAATATTAAGGACTTCGGAAAATATGTAAACACTTTTTATGTCAGACTGTGAGAATAAATTAGTATGCAAAAATGGATTGCTCACATTCAAGGTTTGGATTTCTTTATTATAAAGAATCATTTTGAGAAATATGAATTGTGTTTTGGGATAAGAATAAATTCAAAGGAATATACACATTTTTAAATCTTTATTTCAACCCATTTCAATTATAATTAATATGTGTAGTTTTATTTCCGGAGAGAAGAAATTGGATATGCAATTTTTTTATTTATAATGTATTTTTTAATTTTAAATAAAAGTTCTGAAATTTAGTTAAAAAATAATAATTTGTAAAATGTTGGTTAAATTTGAATAATTAATTTGAAAAGTTCATTCCTATATAGTGGAAAAAAACCTTGTAATTTTATATTTTTTGAAATAAATATTTTCTAATTATATGGTTTTATGATGATGATGGTTAGGGAGAATAAAATTGGTCTATAGTACCTTAAAAAGGATAAGAGAATATTTGAATTTCTTTAAACTATATTTCCTTGCTAGAAAAACATTAGGAGAAGTGATCCAAGATCATTATAGTTTTGATGACTTAAAAGCTTAGAAAATTTGGTATTGTGACAAATATTTTAAAATTGACATCTAATTTGGGTATACACATGACACTCTAGGAGAAAATGCTTTTCATCTTCAATTCTCTTGGTGTCACATTTTCATCTTCAACCCTTTTGGTATGACAAAGGTGAGGAATTCTTTCATACCATGGTGTTTTACTATCTAGCTCATGATAATTAGTTCTTATTTTAGAAACATTCATTCTCTTCTTTAAGCTAGTAAGAAAAGAGAGATACTTTTGATCTTCATTATTGGGGTTAACCACCTCCTCATAATATTTTAATTTTCTTTTACCCTCTAATTTTTTATTGCACCATAGTTTCTCCTTACATTTAGCTTGAACAATATTTTTAATATCATTGGTATTCTGCACAATGACTTATTTTATTCCCCAATGATTTAGCCAAAACTTGTCATCATTATGTCATCCCCGCTTGATCCATTAATGATTTTGGCTAGAGTCTGAAGAAATTTTGGGAAGCCTCTAGTCATCCATGTTGTTTATATTGTTCTTGTATATTAAGTATCTAATCATGTATGTTCTCTTAATAGGGAAATACTTGCTTCTATGAGGAGGATAGGATAGGGTGTATTTCCTTTACTTTTGAGATTATAAGTTATAAAATTCTTTTGGATCTTCTCTATCTTTCTCCAAGATTCTCGAGAGACACTGCAACCCCAAAATTCACATTCATATAAGATAATAGGAGTGACAAGAGTCTCAAAGCAGATATTTTTATTATCTCAAAGCCAAAGGTTTACTAATTTAAAATTATTTTGAAGCCCATAATAAGATTTCCACCCTCCATTTATCATTTTCTCAATGTTGTAGTTCCAATTGAGCTTGTGATGAATATTAATTCTAAAATACATGTAGGAAAACACTTCCTCCAAGATATTGTTTTCATATACGAAGTATCATAGGTGATTTTGTTGTATTTAATTATCATAACCTTCATTTTGTCAGTGTTCATAGTCATTCATGTACTAGAGAAGAATTCCTTGAGGATTCTAGGACACTTACTGAGGCCATATGGATTCCTTGACATAAGAACAATATCATTGTAATAAAAAAGAATGATGATGACTATACTAGTTTAAGATTTGGTCCAACACAACCTTCAGCTTTTAGACAATCTTCTAACTTGTCAATGTATATGCCAAATGTTGGAATTATTATCATTGATGTCAAAGGATCAATATTTTCATTAATGTCATATTACGACATTACAATACATACAATACTTTCAATATTGATTTATATATAGGTTTACAAGTATATTAAAAACAAGGTGCATGTGAAAAAAGTAAAAAATGAAATGGGGGTTTCAAACCCATGGGTTCGGGTATTTTTTCATAGTACCTTCCCATGAAATTTGGAAAAGTAAAATAAAAAGTGGAATTGATTGTTTAATTAATGGACATGTCCCTTCATGAAGGGTTATGAAAAAATATAAAAATAGAAAGTATTGAGAGAAAGTGTGTGTGTGTGTGTGAGAGAGAAAAATGGATGAGAAAATAATGAATATCATTCCAAAAGGAAAAATTTAGGAAATTTGTTTCATGTCAGCTTGAAATTTTTGCAATAACTTATATTCTTGCACCAAATCCCAAGCCCTAAGAATTATCCTAAGTAACTAAGCCATCCCCACCCTCTAAGATTATATACCCACCTCTTGAGAAATGGGAGCACTGGTCTGTATCAAATTTAAAGAAGTAGGAAGCCTATATGCTAAATCTGGAGAATATAAACTTGGGAGGTACCCACACATGTTCTGTCGTCAAGGCTAAGTTGGGATGTTTCAGAAGCTAAAATTTTGAAGAGATACAAAAGATATCTTGGGGTACATGTGGTAAAAAGTTTATATGTTGGTTCACTATACTTTTGGAGATATGTCTTATGGACGTTAATGTTCTTTGATGATCCTAAAATCAATCTCAAAGAGATCATCTTGGCACTTTCGCTAAAACTTATTTTGTAGGATGTTTCGGACACTGAAATTTTTTGAGAGGAAGGAGATATCTATGTGTACATGTGGTCAAAATTTTAGATTTTGGTTCTCTATACTTTTAGAGATATGCCATGTGGAAGTTAGGGTTCTTGAATGCTCTTAAAATCAATTTCAAAGAGGTCAGTTTTGAATTTTCACTAACTTATTTCCTAGGATTACTCAGACTGTGCATTATCCAAATTAGATCATTAATCCAGATCATTATATTATCTTTCTTCTATTTCTATGAATTTAGAGAAGAAAAATTGGAGGAATCAACTTGCAGGATCATTTTAGTTGTAGGTCCTAGTTTGGAAAATTGGAGTCTAGAATATTTCGGGGCCATTTTGAGGGATCAAACAACATTTTTTTGTGTTAAAAATTTCCTAATATAGGTAGGACCCTATTATGATATTATAAATATTGATACATTTCCAATGGTGCAAAAATTGTGTCAATGAGAGCTCATGTGAAAAAGTTATGCCTCGCACAAGTTGACCTACTATGTTGACCACCATGGTATGAGAGGATGCCACATTAGTCCCGTTACTCATGAATATAAGGGATAGACACATATGTAATTTCAAGAAGATTCTAGAAGTTTCAAAACCCTATCACAATTGAGGGTTGACAAAATAAAAAACCTACCTCTAGATGGCTATCAGGGTATGTTAAATACTGGGCCACTAGGAGGACAAGGGGTTCCATTCTTTTGCATTGTATCTTGTTCCATAGTTGATAAAAACATCAGAGAGTGGTATTCTGTGAGCATAAAAAAGGATGAGATATTTTGTAGTAGTCATATAGGCCACAAGTCAAAGAAAACTCCATAGAGAGTTCCTATTTCTTTGTACTTGCATCATTTCTATACCAGAGAAAAGAGAGAAGAGTAGTCTCACCTTCTAGCTGTTTTTTCTCTTATATTGGGTTTCCCAGGTCATATTTTGTGTTTATTTTTGGATGGTGTGATTCTATTTTACTTTTTATCCATGTTCCACATTTTATCTATTTCACGCATAAAAAGAAAATCAATAATTAAATATTATGGAGTTCTAAAGAAAAAATAACCTTAATAGTAAATATTTGAAGTATTTTGTTAGATATGTTGTGATGAATTTCTCCTGTGGAATATCCATGGTAATTTACAGATCATAGTGGTATTAGAGAAGATTTTTCTTTTGGGTATTTGTGGGAAGTTGTAGGATCTAATAATCGGATTAAAGAGAAGTGACAAAAAACCTAGCCATGGTGGACGAATTTGTTCATAACAACCCTCGAGATACCATAGAATACATATTTGAGTGGTTGGAAGTGCAAGTTTCCAACATGAGTCGTAATATGAACCTTCTCATGGCAACTCTAGCAATAAAGCTCAGACCATTCAAAGATGATGGAGTCTCTAACTCAGATATCGGATCAAAGGGGATACCGAGATATTGGGAAGACTTAGGAAATGAGTCATAGAAATAATCTGAGAAAGAGAAATTGAGTTCGAGTGTTACTAACCCTTCACAATCCTTATTCAAGATGGAAGAAAAAGTGGAAATAAAACCATACCGGGGTGAGATTGATGCATTAAAACTAGATCATTGGTTGCAACAACTAGAATTTTATTTTAGTGTTCACCATTTATATGAAAGGTATAAGATTTTATTTTCTAGATTGAAGTTAGAGGGCCATGCTTTAACCTAGTGGGAAAACAACACAAAAACACTAAGGTTGGAGAGTGACACACTATTAACTAGGTGGGAGGACTTCAAAATCCGCATCAATTGTCAATTCTACCTTGTCAGGTATGTAGAGGACCAATGGATTTAGTGGCACTACTTCAGGCAGAGGCAGGGGCAGAGTGTACAAGAGTACACCACTAAGTTCATAAAGATGTACATCATGTTGGGTATCTCTCTCAAGAACCTAGATGTACTCCTCAAGTATATGGTGGGTTTACACAGTCATCCATGAAAGAAGGTGATGCTATTCAGGCCAAGGATAGTAGATGAGGCGTGTGTACAGGTACAATGCCTAGAAAACATAGGCCAAAAGAATGGGCATCCAAGTGGTTCGAAGTAAAAATAGAACCAGGAAGATTCCAATGAGGAGAAGAAGAAGTGGAAAGGGGAAAATATAAGAAGACAACAACCACTGGAAATCATTCCAAACATCCCAACAACCATTGCAATCATTGCAACATTGATGGTCGCATTGAGGAAAAATGTTGGAAATTGCATTTAGAGATAAACCTGAATAACTGCACTTGATCGTTTTGAATTCTTGTATACATCAACGAGTTTAGAAATTGATACCATCAATAAATTCATTATTTATGTTTATAATATATATTTGATCTCATTTTATTCATTTTGAATTCTTATATAGTAGCGGATTTAGAAGTTGATGCCATTAATAAATTCGTTCTTTATAACCCAGAGGCAACACGACCATGTGTCGTGTTGTATGAATAAAAAGTAAGGAAATGAGATAGTGGCAGGAAAACATTCAAATGGTTGAATGGTAGAACCATGCCTTATCCTGATCATTTAAAAGAAAATATGCCAAAAACTTGTCCCAACAATTGGATGGCTAACTAGATACAAGATAAATATGGGGTATCCGGTCGTAACCCATGTGGATAGGTATCTATTCACTAAACAGAGGGATCAGGTACAAAAATGCGTTAATAATCTCTCTAAGTATCACATTCAATTTACAATATTACAGATTTGAATTGTAACATGTTTTATGTTTTTAGTAATGCTCAGGTTATTAGACATATGGTACTATCTTTTGTTCACATTATTACAGTTGTATTTGTTCCCATCTATGTGGGAATATGGACATTATTTTTTCACCGAGTATGTTGATGATGGATACATCAAAAACATTTTGGAGTGGAGGTTGCGTTCGACCAATCCATTCATGTTAGACAACATGATCAAAACCTAATAGAGGGGAATTTGAGTTGCCATGGAAAGATACAAGAGATCATGCAAGTGGACTTCTCATGTTTTCAATGTGTTATTTTTTGTTGCAAGTGGTAGGATACCTTTGAATGGATGAACATAAAGGAGTATTTTGATTGTGGGATAATATGTATTAACTATAAAATTGTGTGGATTGAAACTAAGGAGCCTTATGTTTTCCAAAAATATTGCAACCAAGTGTTTTTTTAATCATATGTGTTGGGTGGAGATTGGTGGTTCATACTGAAACATGATATAAGATATGAACATATTTTTTAGAACAAAAATTTAATAATGCCAAGCGAGGAAGATAATCAAGGTGATTGAAAGGAAGACTGATGTGTAAATTATTTGTTTCGACATTTAAATCGTGGATGTGTCATTTTATTATGGGTATCTATAATGACCAATTATATTTTTTTTTCTTCATTTTATAATGTTGGATATGAAAAGTTAAAAACCATTTACAAACACCATATTGAAAAAACATTAAATAGTACAAGCATAAGATGTGGTTTTGATATATTTTTATTGTCATATTTAATGTTTATTATAGAAAATTTATTTGTATTGTATTAACATATGTTTATGTGAACCTTTGATTACTAAGTATTAATTGAGATATCACAAATTTGATGACTTGTTTATATAATACAGTAGTAAATATTTATTTTAAAATATATTTTATTTAACAAAAAATGAAGATATTAAAAAAATCAAACCTCAATTTTTTTATTGTTTGAAAAAATCAAATTTCAAATAAATATATACTAACTTTGATGGAATTTATAAGTACAATTCGAACAAAATAATTTCATGCAACATCTATGAGTTTTGCAATCACACTTGTGGTGTTGGCATTACCAACTTTTATGACATTCCCAACCTTAACGACTGAAACTATCATGACCTTCAAGTATTCCACTCCATCCTTTTCCTTTAGTTATTTAATAAAATAAGTGAGACAAGGGAGGTCTCAATTTGTGTTTCCCCTTAGCGGGTTGGTTTTGTGCTCTTGGAACAAGTTTCTCAATTTTTATTCTTTATTTTCTTTTAAGTTTTCAACAACAAACACATAGATTAGATTTCAAGTTGGAAAGTAATACTTTAATTGCTAGATTAGTTTTCCCTTTTTGCAAAGTAGAACACTAACTGCTACATTAGATTTTATTTCATGCAAATTCAAAGTTGTCAATAAACCTTCTCCTAAGCTCCTCGAAAGAGGATGGTCAATGAAGACTAGTAATTAGAAAACATTTACTTTCAACAATTTTATTTATTGTTTAAAATAAACATTTCCCCTTAGCTCCCAGTGTAGTTCCTTACCCTTCTAGTTGTGATATTGCCTCGATCTTATGAGAGTAAGTTTCATATGCGTTGGGATGGTCAGTGGTGATAGATTAACAAGGAAATATCAAAAGAGACTTATTGGTTGTCTTTAAGAACCTCCTAGGGTGAGTGTACAAAGTTTCACTGAATACCCCGAGCTTGTTCCCCTCAGTGTTGGACATCCAAAACCTCTAGTGGGCTTGTTGGAGGAACCATTGAGTTTTGACAAGTTCTCAACAAATCTTTGAGCTAAAGGGATAACCTCTCGATAGGCCAAATCTAGTTTAGTTCAAACACTTTACTTTTCTTGCAATAAAATTTATCTCATTAACCTACCATCAATAAATCTAATAAAATACATGATCTACATTTCCCACGATACTTTTAAGGCACTCGTATCAATTCTACATTTACAAAGCCATTTGATTCAATCTCTTTACTTTGAGTCATTTACTTTGAAGAAATATTTAATTTACTTGCATTTATTATTATCTCAATTATCCTTTTTACAAGTATCTTTATGTATCTTGTTGTGATTAATTGATCTATGTATGCTTTAGAATATATTTTCTTTATATATATTGGTTAATGCAATAAAATACAAGAATACTAGTTATTTAGATTTCAGTTTAAGCCCTAGACTTTTTTATTAGAGACTACCCCCCTTGGCTTCGCTAGGAGTTGGCCTAGACGAAGGAGTTGAGGATTAGGTGACAACACCTTAACTCTCACTTTCCCCCAAGGACACACTGAGTGGATTGAATATTTCTTCTATGTCTCCTAGGTGTGTATAAGGATCCATACTTCTCTAAAAGTATAGAAAACCTTCTCAATTTTACTAATTCTTGAAACATTAATTATAAAATAATTTATGGCATTCTTATAAAACCATTTCAATTTCTACGTATTTGTATATTTAAAAAAAAAAATTGATAATTTATAGAGTAAAATAATTTTATCCCATACTAGAATTTGGGTGAATAATTAAACAAACTAGAAATTAGCAAATTATTTTTAGAAGACAAGACAAATCCTTATCCTCTAATGTATTTCCTAGAAACCCAAATTGAAAAAAACAACAACTTGTTTTAGAGCAACATGTCTAATCTTATATTCAACTTGTTTACAATACAATACATATATAGGATCCCGTGACATCTAAAATCCCTAATCCATTGACTTGGATTATTCAACAACCCTAATTGCTTACTCAAAATTAGTAAACAATTGGCGAAAACCATGTGACGAAAAACCACTAAAACTAGACACAAAAAACACCAATTTGATTTTTGGGGAGGATCTTACCCTGAACCCCCTCGTCGGGGGATATTGCCCCCCTTTGAACCTCCAAAACATGGGGCTCTTCCCCCCCTGTGACCCCTCAGGTAAGGGATGACTAGATTCCCCCCAACTATGACCCCCCATGGGCCCCACGCAACATGAACACTAGGTCTAGTCATGCAAAGAATATAACACATACCCAACATATAATCCAACCCTAGAAATATTGGATATAAATTGTTACCATGGAAGCCAAGGATTGAAAACAAATATTGAAATTCATTATTATAAATGAATTCTTTCTAGTATTTAATAATTTAAATTTAATTAAATACATTTAATTAATTATATTTTTAAAATAATAAATATTATTAAATATAACTATTATAAATGTAATAAACAAATATTATAACTTTATCATTAAAATAGATGCAAAATTAACATTTCATATTAATACAAAATCAACCAAATGCATTACTTAACATACTTTTTAATATTAATACAAAATCAACCAAATACATTACTTAACATACTTTTTAATAGAAGATTCAACTAATGCTCACATACTCTTACAAAGTTTTTTAATAGAAGATTTATAAAATTAGTAAAAGAGAAAAAAATTCGGAAACCATTTCATTGAAATGGTATAGATCAATTTTTTTTATTATTCTTTATATTTAATATTTTAAATTGAATTAAAAAAAATTCATATATAATAATAATCTTGATAATATAAATTAATAAGATATTTGGAAAAAATAAATATTAATAAATGATAGTAATTGAGATTTTAGTAAAAAATTATATTATAACATTATCTTGTAATTTTTGTATAATAAAATTTTTAAAAAATAACATTATTATTACATTATCATTATTATTAGTAAATATTTATATTATAATGTTATTATTAAAATGTACGAGAAAAACATAAATATTCGGATTACAATCATTTCACTCATCACATTTAAGTATTTTGTTTTCTAAACATGTTTAATCCACATATTGTATGTTGTTGTACAACAAACAATTTACCTTGAAGAAGAGTTAAACATTATATAGAATTAATGGTTATAACCTTTTTTTTACAATGCACACACAAAACATTATAATTTTTTGCAATCACAATCCAAATTAAATGATTTCATAAAAGTAAAGTTAAAGATTATATGGAAAAATTGGAATGAGTGATACATCTCAAATTTGATTTTAAAATAGAGAAATAATTAATAACATTAATCATTAGCATATTAATAATACATTTTATAAATTAAACAAAAACAACCACAACATTATATGAAAAACATAATATGCATTAGTGATATGCATATTAATATACAAGTCAAACATACATCTCAACAAAATATGCAATAAACATGTCATATATTGCAATATTTCAGATATAATATAATACGCAGAACATAAATATTGAGCAAGAAATAGCATAACAACAATGACATATCAAGGGGATGATGATGTTGAGAATTAGAAGCTCGAGAGCAGATCTAGAAGATTAGGGTTCACTTGCACCAACTACCCTCCTACCCTGACCACATCTGAACTCCTCTACACACCTCTGATAGCCTCGATACCCTGGTACTGACCGCCACAAAAGAATGGGAACAAAAGGGGGGGGGAAATCCCCCTCTTACCGCAACATCGCCACCAATGATTCGGATAACTCGCGGGTGCGCAGGCCATCCTTTGAGTCGCCATTGCACTTACGAGACCAATATTTGTAGGAAGAGATGGATATAAGAAAATAATCAAACATGGATGTTGAGTCCTCGCATCCAAAAGCATCTTGGGTCTCGATACCCAACAAATGTATCCCCCAAGCCCTGGTTGGGCCTAGGTATGTCATCAAAACCACCAGGATAGGGGAGCATACACAGTTCATGAGAGACCATGCCTTCATAGGTAAATTCCTAGGTCTCTGGCCCTCATAAAAGGACCTAACTTGCTGGATCAAGGCATGGTGGAACCCCAAGGGAGACTATGATCTCCACCTGAGCTCCAAAGTTTTCTTCATAGTAATCTTCTACAACCTGCAAGACAAGGACAAGATCTTTGAAGGAGGACCACATTTCTACAATTCGACTGGCCTCTACCTCCACTTCTGCCCTAAAAAGGAAAAAATTGCATATGCACTGGTATGGATTCGCTTCTATTTCCTACCTCAAGAATTATGGTTAGAGGAAATTTTATTGGGCATAGGAAAAACCTTGGGTAAATATGTCAAATCATCTAAAGCTACCAAACAATGAAAATACACCTCTTACACAAGGATATGTGTCTATATGAACATTTCCAAAGCACTTCCAGGCACA
The DNA here is from genome assembly GCA_000966675.3 of Picea glauca. Classification (NCBI taxonomy): domain Eukaryota; kingdom Viridiplantae; phylum Streptophyta; class Pinopsida; order Pinales; family Pinaceae; genus Picea; species Picea glauca. The sequence goes on along the minus strand of JZKD02S1604099.1, from coordinate 4,228 downwards.
GTTACCTTAGAATACCAAGATGAGGAATGGGCCCAAACCATAGAATATGAACACATTCATTTCAGATGTCGAAAATGCCATGAACACAGACACCTTTTCAGAGTATGTCCTCTCAATATTTCCCCCCCCAAGAGGGAAGCAGAAGAGAAATCAAAGGAAGGATTTACCCAGGTGAAAAATCAAAGGAGACAAGCACAAAATAATCCCACTACCAACAACAAAAAAAAGAACCCAAATAATAATTCATTTGAAGCCCTCAACCGCCTCCTAGAGACATAAGAAGTGGAAAAGCCTCACAAGACTGCGGGGACAGATCCTAGCAAGCACAAGGAAGTCCAGCCATCACAAGAGTATCAAACCCCAGCAAACCAAGTGGATCCACAGACTCACCCAGTCTAAGGGAAGGAACCAGAAAGAGAGGAAGACATAGTCATGGAAATAGATGAGTAGGACCTTGCAGGAATCGACCTAGACAGGTTAGAAGAAGCATTCAATAAGAAGGATCTTCATACCTTACCAGAGGACCAACTCAGGAAAGTTCACAAAGTATTTATGGACTCATCAACAGGGGCTACATTAATGCTGGGGATCAGAATAGACCCCAACCAAGATCTAAGAAAACACCCAAAAGAAAACAAGCGACGAGGCATAAAATCAGATCATCAACTAATAAAGGAAGCGGGAAAATACATGATCAACTCAGGACAAATTCATAAGCTCTTAGAGAGATCCTTTTCGCACCCACCTAATTGTTAACTGTGAAGATCATCACCTAGAATATCAGAGGCCTAAATGGAAGATCCAAACAAAGGATTCTCCAAAACTGCATCAAAATGGAAGACCCTGATATATTCCTGATACAAGAGACAAAATGTACAGGGAAAACTGTAGAAGACATCATCAAAAGATGTTGGTGTAATTGCAAATTCTATCAAACAGACTCAAAATGGGCTTCAGGAGGCCTGGTCATCCTATGGAATCCTGTAATAGTCATCCTTGATCAAGGATTCTCCACTCCGTGCACCATCACAATGCACTATAGGGCCATCAACTCAGGCAAGGAAGGAATGATCACAAATGCCTATGGACTACAGAACATCCAATCAAAAGACCTCTTTCTTCAAAAACTACCTTACCTAGGTTCCTTAGCGGAGGGCAAGTGATGGATAATAGGGGGAAAATTCAACATTATTCTCACACTTTAGGAGAAGCGAGGGGGAAAAAAGTGCCTGGAGCAGAATAGCGCAAAATTCCAGGAACTCATAGAGAACCTCAGACATGTAGACATTGAGAATAACAATGGCACCTACATCTGGACCAACAAAATGTTAGGTCACCATCAAATAACATCCAGGCTTGATCACTTCCTCATCTCAGAAACTCTCCTCTTGGAAGCCCCCCTAGTAGATTCCAACTCCTCCCGAAGGCAGGATCAGACCATTGGTCGGTTTAGCTCCGGGTTGACACTATTGCCACTCCCAAGCTTAAACCCTTCAGATTTGAAAAATTTTGGCTCTCCCATCCAAATTTCCAGGAGTTATCCCATCATTGGTGGAGCACTGTGGAAACACATATGGATACAAAAATGTACTACTTCCAGCAAAAAATCAAACATTTCAAACAACAAGTGTGCAAATGGAACAAAGAAGTCTTTGGGAACATTTTCCAGGAGAGGAAAATACTGGAACAAAAACTAGAGAACCTTCAGGGACAATTCATTCAAGTAGGATACTCAATCACTCAACAACAGGAGGAGAGTGAACTCAAAAGGAAACTAGAAGAAAGACACAAGCAGGAAGAAATCCTGTGGAGACAAAAATCTCAGGTTCAATGGATCAATGAAGGAGATAAGAACACAAAATTATTCCATATTTCTATGATCGACAGGCACCTTATCAATCACATCACTAAGCTGGATGAATCGCAAGGCAATGCCCTATTAAATCATTAGAAAATAACGCATGAGATGATAGAATTCTACAAGGATATCCTCTCAGAACCCAAGGTGGATCGCACCTCAATAATAGAGAGAGTGACCCAAAATATCCCAACTATAATCACCCAAGAACAAAATGAGACCCTTGTGACACCAATAACACAAGAAAAAGTGGATCATGCTATTCAAGAGTTACCCATGGGCAAGGCTCCAGGTCCAGATAGTTTCACAACAGACTTCTTCCACTCCTGTGATCCAGATTCTATGAGAAGAATGAAACGAATACAAATTATTAACATTTTCTTAACACAAAATAACAGAGATACAGTAAAACTGGTTTTCTATTCAATAACAAAATAAGTTGAAACTGTAAAATGCAGCAGAAACAAGCTTGCTGGAATGGTGGCGGCTTATATTTGAGAAGAGATGTGACGGAAACACGCATTCACAAGAAGAAGGTTACAATGAGGCTCTGAAGGCCTTTTTACAATAATAAAGAATGCCAAAAACCCTAGGCATCCAAAAACCTAACCCTTGGAGATGAAGCGCCAAAAGTCATGTGGGCCTCGTTTGGGTAAGTTAGTACATCAACTTCCTGGGGTCGTAACTTTTGCATACGATCTTCGTTTTAGGCATGTGATAGCCTGTTGGAAATGTATCATAAAGGAGATTCATTTTGGGGGCTCAATCATTCCTTTGGATATTATTGAGGAGCTCTATACCGAAAAAACCTTCATTTAGGCCCTCAAAATGGCCTCGAAATTTAAAACTGCTAAAAATAGTAAATTGCTAAAATTGTCAGAAAATTGTTTTGAGCTAGTTGGAAAAGGTGGGTGGCCACCGATATCCATATGGATCAATCCTCGCTCCTTAGGAAGCAATGGTATCCATTACGTTGAGGTCCCCCATTAGATGAGGAAATTTTTACTGAATTTGGCCCTAGGTGAGCCACTTGCCTTGGTGCAGAAGTTGCCCTGCTTTGACGAATTGATAAAGCTGGATCCTTTGTTGTCGAGTGCCCTTGATATGTCTATCCACAATCTAATCATTGGATTCCTATTGTATGCAGTTGGGGTTGAGCTCTATTGGTGTCAACTGTTCTGCTACTTCTGGGGTGTCCAATAATGGTGGGAAATAAGGGCAAAGGAGATCCACGTTGAACACTGGGTGCAAGCCAAGGAAAGGAGGAATGTTGAGCTCAAAATAATTATCACCCATGGCCTTGTTGATAGTGTATGGTCCATAACAGAGTGGGAGAAGCTTCTGATGGGGTTTTGTAAGGCGTTCTTTCTGCAAGTGCAACCAAAATTTGTCGCCCACTTGAAACTTGTGCGGCACCCGATGTTGATCATGGTGATGTTTGTACTTGTCATTGGACTTCTGTAGGATATCATGAACCTGTTGGCAGATGTGCTGGATCCACTTAATGAATTGGGTTGATTTGTCATCTTCAGTTGGAGTAGGAGATGAGTCAGTTGAGGTGACTGTAAGGGGAAGTGCAACATCTATGGGACCTAATGGTTGGAATCCCAACCCCACTTGAAAGGGGTTGTGGCCAATTGAGCTATGCAAGGCTAAATTGTAGCTATGCTGGACATAGGGAAGGCTCTCATCCCATGTGCGAGGGTGCTTTGAATTATACATGTGAAGGATATGCACAATCATTTGATTTACAACCTCGGTTTGGCTATCTCTCTGGGGGTGGAAGGCCATGGATTTGGTGAGCTTGATGTCCAGCAGTGACTAGAGGCTCGACCAGAATGTGATGAGAAATATACTATCCCGATCTGAGACAATGGTTTATGGGATTCCAAAATGTATCCAGACTCGTTCAAAGAAGATCTTGAGAGTGGCCTCTACTGTGATGCTCTTCTTGCATGCAACCAGAATCACCATCTTAGAAAAGCGATCAATAACCACAAAAACACAGTCATTTCCCAGATTGGTGGATGGGAGGCTCGACATGTAGTCCATTGATATGGATTACCATGACTTTTCAGGAGTAGGAAGAGGGGTGTATAGGCCCTATTTCTTAGTGGTCGGTTTGGCAATAGCGCAAGCAGTGCAGGACCTGATATACTTGCTGACTTCCTGTCGAAGTTTCGGCCAGTAAAAATGTTTCTGTAGAATCGCCACTATCTTTTCGATGCCAAAGTGTCCTGCCAGACGACTGTAGTGGGATTCCTAGATCAGCTTCGCTCGTTCACTTGATGGAACACAGATATGGCCCAAACGACACAACAACCCATCCTGAAGATGGAAATTATCCACAACTGCATTTGCACCCAACAT
>JZKD02S1604098.1:771051-781243 GCA_000966675.3 Picea glauca | reverse complement strand
AGACTGGACAAATTTCTACAAGAAAAAGGGTTCAAGAAAGGTATTGTTGACAGTAATCTTTACATTAAGTCTGAGGGTGATAATTTACTAGTTGTGTTGGTTTATGTAGATGATAATATTTTTGGCTGTACTAATGAATCATCTATCCAGTGGTTTGCTAACGCTATGCAAACAGAATTTGAAATGTCCATGATAGGAAAACTGTCATATTTTCTTGGCCTACAAGTAAAACAAAGCTCTACAGGAATTTTTATTTCTCAAGAAAAATATTTGAAAGAGATGTTGAAGAAATTTGAGATGGAAGATTCCTCTACAGTTAGCACACCTATGGTGGTTGGTTGCAAGCTGAGTAAGGATGATATCTCACTTGATGTTGATCAAAGGACATATTGATCGATGATAGGTAGTCTTCTATACATCACAGCATCATGTCCTGATATAATGCAAGTTGTTGGAATGGTAGGTCGTTTTCAGTCTGCTCCTAAAGAAATTCATTTGGTAGCTGTCAAAAGGATATTTAAATATTTGAAGGGAACAATGACTTATGGTCTGTGGTATCCTAGAAATCAGAATTTCCAGTTAACTGCTTATTTAGATGCATACTGGGCAAACTGTGTTGATGAGAGAAAAAGCACAAGTGGAGGAGCATTCTTTCTGGGTGACTCATTAGTTGCATGGATTAGTAAAAAGCAAGGATCCATTTCATTATCCACTACAGAGGTAGAATACATTGTTGCTGCTACTTGTTGCAGACAAATCTTATGGATGATACAAACTCTTGCAGATCTGAAGGTAACTTATACTAATCCTATTCCAATTCATTGTGATAACACCAGTGCCATTAGTGTCTCCAAGAATCATATTCTTCATTCCAAGACTAAGCATATTCCAATAAAGTACCATTTTCTCAGAGAACAAGTTACAAACAGAATTGTTCAGCTGAATTATATTCCTTCCAAAGAACAGATGGCTGATATCTTTACTAAACCATTAGCAGCAACCACTTTTGGATATCTTCGTCAAAAATTGGGGGTTATAATATCTCGTGTCTAATCTGTTCACCTAGTCAGGGGGAGTACTTATTGAATATCTGATGTATTTCCAAGTTGCTTAAAGTCGATAGGGGGAGTATGTTTTGCAACAAGATCAGGGGAATAATGTTTCTTCTTTGACATTGATGTCAAAGGGGGAGAAAAGAGTTTGGGAGGATAGTTAAATCCGAATGCATGCGGGTGCTTCAATTGCCATCAATGCCAAAGGGGGAGATTGTTGGCAAATATTTAACAGATGACGAATTGCATAAGTACAGGAAGAATGTACAGAGGATTGTTGGCATGTTTTACAGGCAGCGTATACTTTTCATTGATGGCAAGTACAGTAGTGATGATGGCTTGAGTACAGCAGCGATGATCAGTGGTTCAGTGATAATCGGGGAAGAGTAACAACTGTGTTCATCGGATCTCTTCCTGAATTCCCGATGGCCGTCAGATATGAATAAGAGCATGCTGAAGAGGTAGGCCCGTAAGGTTTAAGAAGCATTTATGTTCGTTGGATCCCCTTACAAATTCCCGATAGACCGATGGCTGTTAGATCTGAATAAGAGTATGTTGAAGAGGTAGGCCTGTAAGGTTTGAGAAGAATTTATGTTCGTTGGATCCCCTTTCAAATTCCTGATAGAATGAGGGTCGTTAGATCTGAATGTAGAGAAGAAGAGCACATCGAAGAGGAGGATAGATCTCAGACGTTAGATCCAAGCACAGAACCTGACCATCATTGGATCAAGGAGAACATGCACATTTTTTAAAGTACAAGGAGAAGTGGGCATATAAAATCCTGAAAGAAGGAGGACTGTCCATCATCAAGCAGGACACGTGGGGAAAGATTGCCAGTTCGCTGACTGGAGAGTCAAAGGAACGATGTTCCCTAACCTCTCGAAATTGTGATATTCGAAATCGCGATTTAATCTGAGCCGTCATATTAAGGTTGGATCTGGACCGTTGATTCCAGTACATGTCAGAGTTTCGGGGATCAAGAGTTGAAGATGTCAAGTAATATCATCCACAGGAATCCCGATTTTGTGATATGCAAAATTGCGACTTAATCAAAGCCGTTGAATCAAGATCAGATCTGGACCATTAATCCAACTCCATATCAGAGTTTCGCGAATAGCGACATGGAAACAATGCAACAAGAATTCCGAAATCGCGATATGCAAAATCGCAATTTAATCGCAGCCATTGAATCAAGATTGAATCTGGACCGTTGATCCAAGTCCATTTCGGGGTTTCAAGGATCGAGTGTTGGAGATGTCAAAGAATACTAACATCAAGAATCCAGATATCGCGATATGCGAAATCGCGACGTAATTGCAACCGTCATATCAAGATGTGATCTGGACCGTTGATACAACTCCATTATGGAGTTTCGTGGATCGGGAATTTGAAGTGACAAAAACATTGAATGTCAAGAGTGTCGAAATCGCGATGTGTGAAATCTCGACTGAATCTGAACCGTCAGATCAATATGTGATCTGGACCGTTGATCCGACTTCTTTATGGAGTTTCGTGGATCGGGATTTGTAAGTGACAAGAACATTGAACATCAGGAATGTCGAAATCGCGATATGCGAAATCACAGAATGATCTGAACCATCAGATCAAGTGTTGATCGGAGGGTTGTTGTTCTCTCTCACAATTAACTCCTCAGTTACGAATCTGTTAGTGAAAGGGGCCCATGATTTCCAATCAGTTAGAGTTTCAGTTGCTTGTACAGTTGTATTTCTTGTGCCTAAGGAGATGCGAAGTGGAACCACCATGGGAGTGTGTATAAAAGAAAATGAGACTGACTGGGTGAGGCTGGTCGTTCTGTATGAAAAATGAATGAAACTGTAAGAAAAGAAAAATCATAGAATGTGTTGTGTGAGATTGAAAATATGCACAGTGCGAGATGAAAATCAGAGAAGAGTAATAGATGATGAAGTGAAGCAGAAGAAGAGCAGAATGACAGAACAAGTTGATGCAGAGCAGACCTACTGAACAAACAAAGAAAGAGAAAGATAGAAGAACAGTTAGTAGAAGACTAGATTTACAGAACAAAGAAAGATTGGTAAGAATTGATTTATCTGCATAGTTGACTGTTTATTTATTCATACATATTCTAGGGAGGTTGGGAGGTGCTCGGGAGGATTGTTGTCCTTAGAGGTTCAAGTGGTAGCTTGAACATAGGAAGTTGTAGCTTCCATCTAGTTGCAGCCAGAGAAACCAGGTTGGCAGGGTGGTGCAAGGGAGAACAAGTGTTCTCTGCTATGCAGGTTGGAGCCTGTGTAACTGGAAGTTGGTGCTTCCATCCAGTTGGTGCTGGAAAATTAAGGGAGTTGGTGCTTCCTTCTAGTTGGTGCTAGAGAAACCAAAGAGTTGGTGCTCTCAAACAAGTTGCATCTTGTAAAATAGAGGTAGCAGCCTCACATTGAGTTGGTGCTCAATTATAGATGATGTACAGAACTTAAAAGACTGCCTATTATTTCGAAGAAGAAGAGGTTTTCTCCCTTTATGGGTTTCCTCATGGAAATCTATCTCTGTGTATATCTTATGTGTGACTGATGCTCTTTACCTTTACTGTCCATATGTTGTATTTTGTTGATGATCACTTGAAGAAAGATTAATAATGGTTTAATAGAATTAAAATTGTTTAAGCTCAATTACAACTGATTCACCCCTCCCCTCTTAGTTGTCTTAGTAATTCCAACAACATGAAGTAGGCTAAAGGCTTTGCAATGAAGGGACATAAAGAACTGGTATGCAGGATAAAAAATTCCCTGTATGGGTTAAAACAATCACCAAGGATGTGGTATCAAAAATCTGATACATATATATTGGGACTTGGCTTCATAAGGAGCATAGCATATCACTGTGTTTATTTCAAATTAGTTGGTGATCATCTTATTTATTTGGTCTTGTATGTGGATGATATGTTGTTGATAGGAAATGACAAGGAAATTATCCAAGATGTGAAATTTCAGTTGTCCTCTAAATTTGACATGAAGGATCTTGGTGCTACAAATTTCATTTTGGGCATGGGAATTAAAAGAGATCGAGCAAAAAGGAAACTCTGGTTAAATTAGAGGAAATATGTTGAGACAATATTGCATAGGTTTAATATGCAAGAATGTAATCTTGTCAAGGTCCCTAATCATGTAGGTGTAAATTTATTTTCATATCAGTGTCCCAAGACACAAGAAGAGGAAGAGGACATATCGTGTGTTCAATATGCTAGTGTAGTTAGAAGTTTGATGTATGCAATGGTATGTATTAGACCAGGCATTGCACATGCAGTGGGAGTTTTGAGCAAGCATTTGTCAAAACTAGAGAAGGAGAATTGGAAAACAGTAAAGAGGGTTTTTAGGTATTTGTGTGGCACTATTTCTTATGGATTGTGCTACCAAGGAAGACCATTATTGGATAGAGTGTTGGACATACATGGCTTTGTTGATGCAGACTAGGCTAGAGATCTAGATAACAAAAGATCTAAAAGTGGATATGTGTTTAGCCCATTTGGAAGAGAAATCAGTTGGATGAGAAAAAGGCAATTTGCAGTGGCACTCTCAACTACAAAATCTAAATACATGACAACCACTCATCCAAGAAAGAAATCAATATGGTTATAGAGATTGTGTTCATGTATTGGGTTGGTATAGCAAGATGCAAGGATAGATTGTGATAGTCAGAGTGCAATMTTCCTKGTGAAGARCAYTGCTTATAATTCAAAGACAAAGAATATTGATGTTTAGTATCACTTTGTGAGAGACAYAGTTGAAGACAAGAATGTGTTGYTGGTGAAGGTGGAAAATTTGGAGAATGTTATAGATTCATTAACAAAATATGTGAGCACTGAGAAGTTATCTTTGTGTAAAGGATCAATAGGAATTTTTTCCTTGGATTGTTGATCATGAAAGCATGTGACCCTTGTATGCAAAAAAAAAAAAAATCAGAGAATGTTGGGTATGTGTTATATTCTTTGCATGACTATAGGCCCCCCTAATGAAATTTTTTGGGGGGTTTATTGGACAATTTTTTGGATATTCACCATTTTTTTGGACAATTTTTCACCTTTGGAGAGAGTAGTTTTTTGCCTCTGTCAATTTTGTGGCGCATGGTATTTCAACCCATGGTTTCTAATTCCGGTTAAGGAATTAGGGTTGTATATTAATCCAGGTCAATGGATTAGCGATTTTGGATGCCACGAGATCCTATATATATTGCATTGTAAACAATGAAGAATTATATAATATATAATATAAGAATTAGAGGTGCAACTTTAAACAGGTTGTTGGTTTTCTCGTTTTGGTTTCTAGAGCAAAATCTCTCTGTAATGTGTGTGTGTGTGCCATTGTATTTTTTTTGTTTTTATTAAGAATCCATTTGCAATAATTAATTGTACAAGGTTAAAACATACATATATATTGTATTGTAAATAATGAAGTTGTACAATGAATAATAATCAAAGGTGTGACTCTAAACAAGTTGTTGGTTTTCTTGGTTTGGGTTTCCAGGGTAATCATTTGTGTATATGTGTGATTGCAATTGTTTGTTTTTTCTATTTTTAAGAGTTTGTGTGTACATTACATTACTACAAAAGGTTTAAAACATACATTTGGTATCAAAGAAATTATTGGCTTCAAGGGGACACCTTTGAGGTGAAGGGTTTGGCACGGGTATATGATAATCCTTGTTACAGTGGAAACTCTACATCATTGATTCTTGTGGTGAAAATAAATGGAGAGAAGTTCAAAAATAGAGATAAACAAATTTAATGGGCTAAGTTTTGAGTTATGGAAGCTCAAGATGGAAAAATTGTGGATCTAGGTACTTGTTGATCTAAAAGACTATTTTATGTTCTTAAGGTCAACCTTGCGAGGATATGAATCTCCCTGCATTTTTATAGAGGTGGTACTCCTCTTTGGCTGAAATGTTGGAAGATTCTTTGTATTGTTTTACAATGAATGTATAGGGTGAGTGATAACGAGAAAACCGTGAAGAATCTTCCAAGAAAGCTTATATATGAAAATGTGCAACACTTATATAGAGTTATGCAAATAAACATCAGATCATTTAAAGAAAATAATGGATAAAGTGTTTCAACAAAGTTTTGTGTCTACAAGGTTTTGGAGTCTCCATTCAATAGACTTTCTTTCTTTCTTGTAAGATAAACTGAACTTGAAATATGCTATTTCTTTTGCAAATGAAGAAATGTATAGGTCTTCAAAGAACTTTAAATGGTAACTTCATTATTACCCAAAAATATTTTGATAGGAAATACATTTGAAAGAACATGCTTTCAATTCAAGTCTAAGAAATCACTAATGTAGTGCCCCAAGTAGTTCTTTGCAAGAGTAATTTATAAAAATATCCCAATATGAGAAGTTCAATAATGCTTGAAACAAAAGATTTGACAACTTCAACAATGTCTCAATGACGATTACAAGAACTGAAATGACCTGCATCTACATTTTACAAGCAAGGACTGTGCTCCTTTGGACCGGAAATGTTACAATATGACTGAAGATTTCAAAGAAAGAACTACTCAGACCCAAATATTATCATTCTCAATAGATTCATGGAATATTTGATGGAAAGAAACAAAAAAACAAAAGATGTAGAGAGGCAAGTTTTAGTAGGTTAGTCCATCAAATCTTGGAGAGATAGAACTTTTCTTGTTCCAGACTCTTAACCATTGTAGAAACTTCAGACTCACAATCCCCTTGATAGTTCCTTCTCTTGTCCTTATAAAATCTACTCTCAATGTTCTTGAAGTAGTTAGGGTTTTCCTTTATAGAACTTTCCATGATTCATTTTTGGAGTAAACCACTATAAATTTTTACTTTATTGAATTCAAATTAATGAATTTATGTCATTGAAATCCATGCCTCCAAGTAGGGCCCACTTGTTCTTCTAATAAAGTTTATTTAATAAATTTTATTCAATTCCAAAACTTGAAGCTGACTACCTTAAACAAGAGTGGAATATGTTTTAATTTTTTGAAAATTATAGTTGATTTCTTATCTAGTTAGAACACTCTATAAGTAATATTCATCACCTCATGTTTCTAACGAGTCTTCCTGAGCATGATTTAGAGTTTTGGATCTCAAGTTATAACCTCGAGAATTTGAGGTTCCAAGCAAATTTATCAGCAAACCATGAAAACATAGTTGACTGTTATTTTGATTTCTAAGAGAGTTATGACTAATTTGACCTCTTTAAACATATTACATCGTCTTCCTTGTCAAATTACCTTTCCAATGAGGTATGGTTTTCCCCAAATGGACACCTGTATATTGAGTCATGAACTTCTGAATATCGTTGTTTAGCAGTTGTCCATCAAATTTGTTGATCGATCCTTGCCCTTCATCAAAATTCACCCTTTTAAAAAAAAAAAGCAATCCCACATGCATTGTGGTTAAGAGTTTTTAAGTGTTTATAATGAAAAATTTACCATAGTCCTCATGTGGAACAAAGGAGACCATAGAGACTTTGGTGTAGCTCTTGTGCCTTAGGAAAATTTCATGAATTAATAAAAATTTGATGGCCCATTCAATGCCTAGTCATAGCTCAGTCATAACCCGGTCAGCACCCATGTCATTCACCATGTGTCACCCATGGGTAGGCCCACATCACTGCCACATGTCATTAAGGGATTGGTTCACCTCACTGCCACATGTCATTTGAGGATATGTCCATGTCACTGCCACATGTCCTAGGTCCATGAAAATGGGGAATAAACTTAGGATAGGAAATAATATTAAAAAAATTAAAAGTAGGGTTTGTGAAGTTACAGGATAGGAAATAATATTAAAAAAATCAGGAGAAAACCATGGAATGCTTTTTCTTATATGTCTTGAAGAAATACATTCATTGGAAGCACCAACTTCCTTTGTTTTCCAAGAGCAACTGGAAGGAGGCTATGACCCCCTAGTTTCTCAGGCTACAACCTAATGGAAGCTCCAACTCCCCAATTCTCTGGATACAACCAAAAGGAGGTTACAACCCCCTATGTTCTCCAGCTACAACCTGAAGGTGGCTACAACCACCTATCCTTGCCCCGTCCAACCACCATGAAGTAGAAGTAGAATGATGGAACCAATGTCACACTATCACTATGAGATATACTGCTATAAACCTATACCAATAAATCTGAACCATGCATCAACCTGTACCTCAACCTGTAATCAACCTGTACCATAAAAAAGTGCATCAACCATGCACCAACCTGTACCAAACAACATGTAATCAACATGTACCGTAAACAAGTGCATCAACCATGCACCAACCTGTACCAAACAACCTGTAATCAACCTGTACCATAAACAAGTGCATCAACCATGCATCAACCTATACCAAACAATCTGTAATCAACTTGTACCATAAACAAGTGCATACAACCATGTACCAAGTATGTACCAATCATGTGTCAACTACTCATCAAATATGACTCATCAATATGTACCTACATCATCAAATATACACCTCATGTATGTGCCAACTCATCAACTACTTCTCTCAACCATGTACTCAACATGTACCTCAACCAAAAGCCCTCATCAATTTCATCATCCAAATCTGATTTGTAGCTCTGTAATAGACCTGGTGTATTTGATCACATTCCTACAAAGCTTCACTAACTTTAACAACAAGAGACTAGCATTTTCATCAAACTTTTCTTTAGTCTCACATGGCTAGTTTTGGATTAGTCAACAACCCTAACTTGAAGTAATTATAACTTTGTACCTGTTGGAGCCGAAAGTCACTCCTAGATTGCTTGTAGGAGAAGAGCCCGACGCCCATCAGTTTAATGTCACGATTTTTTTGAAAGGGTGATCAAACGGAAGGAAACTCAGAACAGTATCGTCTCAACTCAGAAACTAGGCCAGGCATGCATGAACGAGTGAGGTCTTGATAAACTCCAAACAGTGAGTTGCAAATAAAGGGTGAGTAGGGGGAAGACTTGCATAAGAAGAGTGCACAGGTCTATCACAAACATCCGGCTTGTAACAGACTGGAGAAGAAAGTATTCAAACACAAGATCCTCTTATATTCAAACATGGGACACCAGAGGGCACAACAATGTCACAACAAATCCTTTATCATAACAAGATTGTTCAATCCACGTGAATCCTTCGACTGTGGACTCTCTAGCATAAGATGAAACAAAGATGGAAAAGGAGAACTGTTTGTTATAAACCAAGAAGTCTCAAACACAGAGGCATAGCCAGGAAACCAGAATATTCACTGAAACTTTACAGTCGGTAGCTTAGCTCTACCATCGATAGATACAAAAATGGCAAAAATGCCTACATATACTCAAACTAACAACAACAACAAGATCGAGACGTAGCATTGAAAGCTTTGCATCTGCATGTCTTCTGACAACACGGAGCTGCAATCTTTGAATGGTCGTGCAACTTATGGTAGACGCGATCAGTCTTTTGACAGTTTATTCGGCGAATCAACGTGCCTTTAATCCAATGCAGGACTTTCCCATTATGGCGGAGACGATGTCTAACCACCACCAACCGCTTCAATAACTGCTTCTTGGGATTGAGAATGGCCCGGCCAACTCAGCACTTTGGGATATGGAAGACCCCTCACGTTGCCACCTGGAATAACTGAATAGCTTGAGGGACGGGTATGGAGGCCAACACGGGAAGTGGGGTAAGGCTACGGAATGACGGGGCCACAACCTCAAGGACGAAGCGAGAACAATGAGAGGCGATTAGAGGCGGTGGGAAGATAGGCATGGCAGTCTTAACGTAGTGAGAGGCTGACATGGAGGGAAAGGGATGCGTGGCGGGTGGTAGATGGGTGATGAGACGAGGGAAAGGCCATATGGAGGCGTGAGAGAGGAGTGATCGGTAACACATGGCGGCAAGGGAAAGGCGGACGGGGAGATGTCATGACGAAAATATGGCCCACATGGGTTAAAGACAAGACAACTGAGAAGGTCGGGGCCACGCCTGAGCCGTTGATTCGGGCTCCTCGATCGTGGCCGTTGGAAAACTGCATCCATGATTCCGGACCCCCCTCCTCCGCTTAAAGGTAGAAAGGCGGGGGGGTCCAGAATTGCTTTCATCGCCGTTTATCTGGGTGCGCTAATCTGAGCCGTCGGAGAGGTGCGCCCCCGATTCCGGACCCCCCCCCCC
>JZKD02S1604098.1:716028-735032 GCA_000966675.3 Picea glauca | reverse complement strand
AGTCGCTGAGCCTACGGTTGGGTGGAAACGAGCACCCCTCTCAGCAGTTGCAATCACATTTGGTGTCATTTCTGATAAGTGTTTTACATCTTGCATCTTGAAATGTACATTCTGACATTTATGATCATCTTTCATCTTGAAATGTATATTCTAACATTTATGATCATAGTCTGTGCAATTATAAATGGTTTCAGTATAAGATTGTTTGTGTGGTGTTTTGACCAGAAATGGTGGTTGCATGCTTATAATGGAAAGACTACGTATGGTTTATGTTTTATAAATCACTATATATATGTATATTGATCTAATTCAGACTTCAAGTCTGTTCTCAGGAAATCTATACCCTTATTCGTCTCTAGGAATACTCAGAATAGATCTCTCCACAGAGACACACTTCCTGGAAAGCTTACCAAGAACATGAAAAAGGATTTGAAGGCACAAGTCTTAGTAATCCTGCATGAGGAAGAATGATCCTCTTAAAATCCCGATATTTCGGCATTTCGACACCTGGGGTATCCAAGTGCAAGCCCTCTTGTACTCGCAAGTCCCGAAACCCCAGTGCGCTCTATGGTAGAAAGGAAGAGATCTGGACCATTAGTTTTCCATGTCCAGGGAGTAGCAGGAGAGTGCCCAGCGCAGGACAGATCTGAACTGTCATATCTTAGTCAGAAAAACTCGACAACCGTTGGATCTGTCAGAAGATGCATGAGGGTTAATCCTTCGTGAACAAAGGCAAAAGTCCCGAAATAGATCTGGACCGTCCGATTTAGGGAGGAAACGTGTCGCGAAATCACCCATTTCGGGGATTGAGACTTTGAGATTTCGGAAGTCTTGAGGACAAGAGATCGGGGCACTCCATGGTGGAAGTCCTGAAATGATGTGGACCGTCCATCCTTGGAGGACACATGGCGGAGATCGAGAGTCCATCGGTATTTCGGATACTAGGGATTCGAATTGACAGAGGATTTGTGTCACTGGGGGTCGCAAGTCGCGAAATCGTGAAATGATGAGGACCGTCGACCTGAGGGAGGACACATGGCAACAATCCAGGATTTTGGGGAGAGTCCCTAAAGGATATAGATTGTCCATCGGAGGAGACGCATGGTGAGCGGTCAGAGTTCGGGGAAAGCTCTGAAATCCCGTGGACCGTTGGATCCAAATCCTCGAGGATCATTGATCTCCTACACGAATCCCCATATCGGGATTTGGGGATTGGAGTGACAATAATTTTGGATTTGTTGCATTGGGAACTCCCAGTTCACAAAACTCCGAAAAGATCTGAACCATTGGATCCAAGACATCGAGAGCCATTGGATCTCATACATGAACTCGAGTATTAGGTTTCGAGGTTTGAAGAGTCGAAAGACTTGACTCTCTTGCTTTTCGAACTCCCGATTTCCGAAATCCCGATACGGACAAGACCGTTGGATCGGGGGAGGCTTATAGTTGTTGATCTCCCTTTGGAGGGGAATTTCGAAGATTATGGAGTTTCATGGATTTGAAAGGGAGAGGAAGAGACATCACATCGCAATTCCCCGAATCACGAAAAGTCAATAAGTGCCTTGTCGATATAGCACGTGGTCACGGAACAGGGTCACATGGACAAGACCCAAGTAGGGAGCTTGTCGCTCGCCAGCCCTTTCGGGGTTCATCATTTCATCACTTCAGGGTTTGCAAAGTCGAAAGACTCGACTTGCTTATATCACTAAGTCACGAAATGCGAAAAGGCGCCTAGTTGTTTGGTTAGTGGTCACAACCGACGATCACATGGAGGTGGAAAAAGGGAAGATCTAGCCTGCGCAAAGCCCCTGTAGGAATTCGGGGATTCTGTCCCTCGAGAAAAGGTGAAAATTTTTATTATGCCATAGTGGGTGTGTTACAATACCCAAGGTAGTCCCACCTATTGTTATTTCCTTGATATCTGTCAAGCAATGCAGGAAGTTCATTTCTCAGACCGGGAAGTTTGTCTTCTTCGTGATTCACTCTCAGAGTGAGTGAAAGGTTGAAGCCACATCCATGGCCTCCATGACTGACTTCTCCATGCAGCAGAAGCAAGTGGATAAGGTTGTGGAAGAATACAAAGACATCTTCTCATCACCTATTGGAGTACCTTTACACTGTCAGGTCAAGCATCCCATTGATCTAACCTCCGATGCATCGCTACCAAATGGGCCAGTCTATCATCGCTCTCTACTAGAAAATGAGGAGATCAAGCATCAGATCCAAGAACTTCTCCACAAGGGGAACATCCGACCCAACTCATCACCTTGTGGAATCCTGATCGTGTTGGTGCAAAATAAAGACGAGACATGGCGACTTTGCATTGATTAACAGGCCCTAAACAAAATCACAGTTAGGAACTGGTACCCAATTCCCTGAATCGATGATCTCCTTGATAACCTCAAGGGGGGAAAATACTTCAGTAAGATTGATCTGAAGTCTAGCTACCATCAGGTCCCAATAGAACAGACAATTGTATGTAAAACTGCCTTCATGTAAAAAAAATGTTTTTTTGAATGGTTGGTCATGCCCTTTGGTTTGACGAATGCCCCAACAACTTTCGTGAGGTTGATGGATGATATCCTACGGCCTTTCACTAATTATTTTGTGGTGGTGTATCTAGATGACATCCTCATCTACAACAAGTCTTGGGTGTAACACTTGCAACATATTCAGCAGGTTCTGCAGACTCTGCGACAACACAAGCTATATGCCAACTTGGAAAAATGCTCCTTCAGCATGGACAGGGTCAAGTACCTAGGATACATTGTTGATGTGCATGGTGTGCATGTTGATCCAGCCAAGGTCAAAGTCATCCACAAATGGCCATCCCCAACCACGCTCACTAAGCTTCAAATCTTATTAATCCTTGCCAATTTCTATCCCAGGTTTGTGTTGGGATTCTTCCATATTGCATGAGCCCTCAGTCAAATAAGCAAAGGTGGTGGTAAGGAAAAATTTGTGTGGTTCCTATCCTAACAGAAAGCGTTCTATGATCTGAAGCATCACTTGTGTTCAAAACCAGTGCTCTCATTTCCCGACCTGCAACAACCCTTTTGAGATCGAGATAGATGCTTAAGACTATGTTGTGGGAACAATCCTCACTCAGCACAACCACCCCGTGGCCTATCATAGTGAGACACTATCATATTTAGTCTGTAAGCACCCTACTTACGACAAAGAAATGTAATCCATTATTAAAGCCTACCACCAGTGGAGGCATTACATTCTCAGGATGGAGACATTCTCAGGATGGAGACATTCTCAGGATGGAGACATTCTCAGGATGGAGACATTGATGACATGGATCCATGATGTATGATTGGTGGCCATGGCCTACATTTGTGATTTCGTTCACTTGTAGTCTGAACATGGGAATGCCTACCTCGAAACTAGTATTATATTCTACAGATGCTTGATTGTTTGCAAGTTTTTGATTAGGTGTGATCCTTGTTTATGACACACACACTCATTTTATAAAGTATTTCGACTGTCACAGGTTCTAGCCTCATACTTTGGGGGGCATTCTGTTACACATTATTTTGGTCACTCTGGTGATGTATTTATAGTTATGTGTTTAGGCTCTCATAAGGACCTTTTGCCTGAGAAAAGTGACTGTTATCCTCCTCTACAAAACATATTTTTATAATGAGTTCGTAGGATGCATATGTTGTAGGGTGCGGAAACCTTGATTCTCACAGGCTGCATTATACCTGGATTGCGAGGGGTTCGCAGTTTTTTCTATAGACAGGGTGCAAACCTATTTCAAAGCTAAAAAGGGAAGAAAAGGTTACGAAGGTTCTAGAAGAGGATCTTCTAGAAAATGAGTTGGCATTCACATGGTTGGCATCCTACTGGCTTCTCAGATTTAGTGGGATTATCCTCATCCCTTTAACCATCTCTCCTTCTCCTATATAATGAAAGGTTTTTCAAGGAAGAGGTTAAGAAAGATTGAATAGAGAATTGATGAAAGAATAGGTTCAGAATTGTGTGAGGAATCATGTTTGAATTGGTGCTTGAGGCCTCCATTTGTCCATCAAGCTATAGTGTATCTTCTTCATGCAAGTTTGGAGCAAGTGTGTGTGTTGGAACAAAGGACCACCGAAAGGAAGCTTGCAACATTAAGGCAATCTGGTTGTATCTTCTACTTTCATTTAATATAATACAGTGGCATGCCCATAAAATCACTCTTATTTTATTACATGACTCCTTGATCACATGTTTAAGTCTTCATTGAATGTATTATTATTGCTTTCACTTTGGTCGATTTGCGTTGTTGTAGATCTAACATTACAAGGCAGCCAAAGTGAAGCGGGGACAACAAAGACATAAGGAAGAAATATCTAAAGGGATGTCACTTATTCCTTCTTTAATGACAAATTCAATGATAGTTACTTAGGGAAAGCGTCATGTCCTATCCTGTTTTGTTCTAGATCCAGGTGGATCTAGGGAGATCAGTTAGTGTCCGCATTTACCGATTTATCCAATAACAAAATTGGTGACTCCATTGGGGACTTTGTTTATTGCTTCAACCTGGCCATTGGCCAGTGGGTAATAGGGTGTTGATTTTTCATGGCGAAGACCCAACTTTTTGGTAAGTTCAGACATCATGAAGTTGCTAAAGTGGCTACCGTGATCAGTAACGATAGCTTGGGGAACACCAAACTGAGCAATGATATGATTGAATATGAATAGTGTTGTAGTCTTTCCCGTATTTTTTAATGTAGGCATCGCCTCGGCCCACTTCGTAAAATAATCTACGGATACAATAATGTATCCATGCCCCTCAACCGAGTGAGGGTGACATGTCATGAAATCGATACCCCATTTTGCAAAAGGTCCAATGGAGACTACAAGGTGTAGAGGACCAGGGTGTGATCATATTTTGTTGTTGTATGTTTGGCAAGCGTGGCATTTTTGGATGGTGATAATACAATCTATGAATAAAGAAGGCCAAAAATATCCAGCTTGTAAGATATTTTGGGCAGTAGCATACCCATACATGTGACCACCACATGCTCCAGAATGGAATTCATTCAAGGCTTTCTCGGCTTCGTCAAAGGTGAGACATCGTCGAAAATCGGAGTCAATCCCACGACGATAAAGAGTATCACCGAGGATAATATACTGACGGGCTTGGTAACGTATGCGACGACAGTTAGTGCTAGAAAAATCGGGCTGAAAAGTATGAGTCTAGAGATATATAATGATATCCCCATACCAAAGGTCATCGGAAAATGTAGCAGAGGACACATTACCCGATGAATCCCTTTTTCTGATCAGTTCCGATTAAGCTCTTTTCACGCTCCATAAAAATGAAAAGATTTCTGAGCGATCTTGTTCTTTTCACGCTCGCAAAAGTATTTGAAGAAAACGTTCGATGGATGACAGTTTATCACTTTTCAGTCTCGCCGAACTAATTTACGAAAAAGGAACTGGGAGAGTTCTCTTTAAGTGTTTTTCAGACTCTCAAAACATGAAAACCCCCTGAGTTTTCTATCTTTGGACTTGTTAAACAAACATTGAAAGGCCCTTATGGGAGCGAACCATTCCTTCCTAGGGTTCATTAAACATACTCCGAGGGACTCGTCCGAAGGATGAACTTACATCATCAAGCATATGTTATCCTCCTCAAGCTTGCGTAAAAATAAAGAGGTACTCGCCAGAAATGGTGGGGGGGAATTTGGGAAAGAGATGTGTCTTTGTATTTATGTTAGTGGCAGTTAGCATCGCTCTTGAATATGGCACCCCCCTTCATCATTTGAATCCAGTTTGGGAAATCCATTTGTCTCTCGTCTAACTTTCTGCAAGTTTGTATCTTGGGTCGTCTTTTGAGTCAATGCTGCCAAGACCTATGTCGAGCCATCCATATGTTCAAGAGAAGTTCAACCAAGCCCTTTATTGAGTCGACCATCTACAATAGTCCATTCTTACCATGTCAGCCTTCCCTGTGTTAGTTTCAAATTGTATTCGTACTTTGACTTATCCTAAAATCTGTTACTTATTTTGTGTCATTGATGGGGGATACATTAAGGCCCTCCTGTGATGAGCCTTTTTCTGTCGACTCCAACTCATTATCCAGAAATAAGACTTAGGAATTGCTTAGTACTTTAGAGCTTGCATGCCTTAATGGTAGGTCTCTTCGCTTTCGATAGTGAATTCACATCATTGGTCCCTGATCGAGAGATTCCACTGAGTGTTCAACTTCAACTCATTTATTCACATTCGTTCAGATTGTACTTAGGTACCTTGGGAGTCATTGACATCAATGGTGATTTCCCTCGCACTTGCTAATGATTTTCATCAATGACCGATAATCAAGTGGTTTCTACCATTTTTGACTTCGACACATGAAATCACATGACTATATTTGTACTTTCAGACGATGGGATTGAAGACCCTGGGTCTCATTTTTTTGATTCAGGTTGTGATGGAGTATTTATGATTTGATTTGTATTGACACATTGATCCACTTTGTATGTCACATGGCTATGTCCTAATCTGAGTCTTCTAACACCTAGATCCACAGTGTATTCCTGGTGGTTATGTAGCATTTTGATGACATGGATCCATGATGTATGATTGGTGGCCATGGCCTACATTTGTGATTTCGTTCACTTGTAGTCTGAACATGGGAATGCCTACCTCGGAACTAGTATTATATTCTGCAGATGCTTGATTGTTTGCAAGTTTTTGATTAGGTGTGATCCTTGTTTATGACACACACACTCATTTTATAAAGTATTTCTACTGTCACAGGTTCTAGCCTCATACTTTGGGGGGCATTCTGTTACACATTATTTTGGTCACTCTGGTGATGTCTTTATAGTTATGTGTTCAGGCTCTCATAAGGACCTTTTTCCTGAGAAAAGTGACTGTTATCTTCCTCTACAAAACATATTTTTATAATGAGTTCATAGGCTGCATATGTTGGAGGGTGCAAAAACCTTGATTCTCGCAAGCTGCATTATACCTGGATTGCGAGGGGTTCACATTTTTCTCTATAGATAGGGTGCGAACCTATTTCAAAGCTAAAAAAGGAAGAAAAGGTTACGAAGGTTCTAGAAGAGGATCTTCTAGAAAATGAGTTGGCATTCGCATGGTTGGCATCCTACTGACTTCTTAGATTTAGTGGGATCATCCTCATCCCTTTAACCATCTCTCCTTCTCCTATATAATGAAAGGTTTCTCAAGGAAGAGGTTAAAAAAGATTGAATAGAGAATTGATGAAAGAATAGGTTCAGAATTGTGTGAGGAATCATGTTTGAATTGGTGCTTGAGGCCTCCATTTGTCCATCAAGCTATATTGGATCTTCTTCATGCAAGTTTGGAGCAAGTGTGTGTGTTGGAACAAAGGACCACCGAAAGGAAGCTTGCAACATCAAGGCAATATGGTTGTATCTTCTACTTTCATTTAATATAATACAGTGGCATGTCCCTTTCCCATAAAATCACTCTTATTTTATTACATGACTCATTGATCACATGTTTAAGTCTTCATTGAATGTATTATTGTTGCTTTCACTTTGGTCGATTTGTGTTGTTGTAGATCTAACATTAGAAGGCAACCAAAGCGAAGCAGGGACAAAAAAGACATAAGGAAGCGATATCTAAAGGTATGTCATTTATTCCTTCTTTGATGACAAATTCAATGATAGTTACTTAGGGAAAGCGTCATGTCATCCTATTTTGTTCTAGATCCAGGTGGATCTAGGGAGATCAGTTAGTGTCTACACCTACCAATTTATCCAATAACAGCCTCGACCGACCTCCAGTCGCGACACTCACCACATTGCTAGACTCTTGTGTCCACGAGACCTCTGGGTGGCCCCACCTCTACGAGACGGATCCCAACTTCGCCAACACCTACCAGATGTTGGGCACCAACACAGATGTCAATAATTTCCATATTTAAGATGGGTTGTTGTGCCATCGGGGCCATCTCTTCATTCCAACAAGTGAGAGAGAAAAACTGATTTGGGAAGCCCACTACAGTCGGGCGGCAGGACACTTCGACGTGGAAATGACAATGGAAGTGTTGCAGTGACATTTTTATTGGCTAAAAGTTCGACAGAATGTCAACAAGTATATATGGTCCTACACTGGCTATGTTATTGCCAAATTGACAATCAAGAAACAAGACCTATACAATCTTTTGCCTACTCCTAGCAGGTATCCATCTCAATGGACTTATATGTACAATCGTATACCTACTCCATAACAATGCATTCTTCTTTGTAATATGAGTTATCTTTTGAAAAACACCATTCATTACCTGTGCATTTAGTTATATTATGTTTCACTATTCATTATATATTTTCAAACTTTCAAACTAACTCGATAGGGACTACACTGTCATGCATCTCTTGTTATTCTATTAACACGGTACATATCAATATGAAGATTCCTCCATATTGAATACAATTATATTGAACAATTATATATTTCATTTTAAACTCAATTCCATGTTATATCACCTCTAACTAATCAAGAAGTAGGAAAGGGCTGGCCTTTAAGGATGTAGTTAAATA
The DNA here is from genome assembly GCA_000966675.3 of Picea glauca. Lineage (NCBI taxonomy): Eukaryota > Viridiplantae > Streptophyta > Pinopsida > Pinales > Pinaceae > Picea > Picea glauca. Next base: position 726,501 of record JZKD02S1604098.1, on the reverse strand, counting down.
TTGGGCGTGATTCTCTTTGCATTGAGTTCCTTTCAAAAGAAATAAAATCTCTAATATCCCAATATTATTTAAGGTGTATGATTGAATTCAAATAGTGAAAAAATTTCACATATTTAAATTTAAATACTTAGGTGAGTAATTAAGGATTATAGAGGCTAAATTGTCATTGAATTATTTTCAAAGCTCTAGTGCACTGTCTCCACCATTAGCCAAAGTTGTTTTTCTACCGAAAGCTGAAGAGGGAGAATAAATTATTCCCTTCAACCCCCATTACTATCAAAATAATAGAATTGAACAACAAATAAGAGCTATTTGTCACACCGTGTTGGATGGAATGTTTTAAACTACCAACAATCTCAGCATTCACCTTTCAGGTATCTTCATCATGTTTTCTAGTATGATTATGAAATATTTGATACTCAATCAAATGTTAATGAACCAACCTCACTACTAGTAGTTATGAACACCACCTCCCCAACTAAATATAAAAGTAAAGAAGGTATTCACAAACATCAAGTGGCACAACATGCCCATTCTAACACGACTTTTCAATTAGGATCAACCATTATGTAATGGAGAAAGAAGTTGAAGATCATGGAGAACCTATTATCAAGTTGGAAAGTTAACGACAATGGAGATGGATGGATGAAGACCAAATATTGAAGCAGATGGGAAGATGGAATCCAAAAAAGTGGAGAGCATGGATGGGTATATGGGAAACCCAAAATCCACAATATTCATGAATATTGAAGCAGATAAATATGTGGGAAACCCAAGTCAGCCATCTTATAAAAATGAAAAATGCGCTAACAAAGCTTGAACCAAACTTGAGCATATTACTATAGAAGTGGGGAACATGAATGGGTATATGAAAAACCCATATTCAACCATTTTATAATAGTGGGTAACATGATAATGACTATTGAAATGGATAACATGCTAATGTCACAGCTAAGTGAGGGGGGCATGTTGGCCCTTGGTTATGGAAGGAAGAGAAGAACAAGGAAAAAAAGATAAAAAGCGAGCTACGCGGGAGACACAGAGACTGTCACTGGGTCGAAGTGAGCAAAAGAGAGAAAAGATGGAGCGAAGTGCGGAAAATCAAGTCATTGGATGAGGATATTGAGGATGACAGATAAGCAAGGAACATGGATCAAGGACATCTCAGCAACCGTTAGCACCGCACGGGAAGGAAGGAAAGATAGGCTGGCGAAGCTCGAGAAAAGCAGGTCAAGTTGACCTAGGGTTTTAGTCACCTAGGGTTTTGGTATTTAGGGTTTTGGACACCTAGGTTTCAGCCTAAGGTTGTCGGTGAGGTATTGTAATGTATAAATAAAGGTCAAGAGGACCTGGGTCGGGTTGGTAGAAGTCGGTATGATATCATTGTAGATCTAGCTCTATTGTGTTGTGAGAGATTATTGTAGTGTGAGAGAGAAGTGCTGAGAGAGAGAGCCTTCCGGTATTGTAAGATCTTTAGCTGTGTGCGAGGATCAGGTCCTGCAGTTGGGTGCACAGGAATGGGAGAGAAAGAGAGAGAAGAAAGAAGATCTGCTAGCTGAGAGCACAAACAAGAACTGTATGCTTTACCTTAATAAATCATAAGCACAATTCTATGGATGTAGCCCTAGAGAGAGGGTGAACCACGTATATCTTGTGTTGTGTGTGTGATTGATGCTTTGATATCTATTGATGTTATATTGTTACTTGCATTGCTATGTTAGATTAGACCTATAACTGTGCAGAGTAGATAAGAGAAGGAATTGATATATGATGATTATGAAGTTGTTTATAAGATCCACTTGATATTCCCCTGGTTGTAGACATCTTTGTCCTGCAACCCCCTCATAGCTACTTCGGGTGAGACTGCATCTGCTTCACAAGTGTTGCCGAAAGGGCTAGTAGCTAGGGCTTGTTGGTGCGCTCTTGGAGTGAACCTCGGGTTTGCCCCTGTTCCAACAAATGGTTCTATTGCGGGGACAAGAATCTGTGTAAGGGAATGTCAAGGTGGTTCCCATCGAAGACAGATATTCAAAAGTAGATAGAGGATCAAGAGAGGGACTTTGCGGAAGCCCAAAACAAGAACCCTAAACTGAGTACTGAAGATTGGCTACAAAGATACATCTTCACCGACATTCACGAGATCTTATTTGGAGGAATCCATCAGGAGCTACATGAATGGTTGGCTAGGTTAGTTGATACCTAGTTTGAGATCAGATCTAGACCTCCTGTGGTTTGGACGTCGGCGCTGATACAGAAGGTCAAGAGAGTTGATAACGCCATATCCCGAGCTGTAGATCATTGGTTTGATAGTACCATTGGAGGGTATATCACTGAATTTGTTGTTGACAAAGTAGAATCATATAGCCAAGATGAGAGATACTTTTTCAAAGGACCCAGAGGGAATTTTTTTCATTTTCTGAAGTTAAGAATCAAGATGCTCTTGCATGAAAACCATATCTTGAAGATACAGTAGACCAACTGGATCTGAAAAGGCTAATGTTCAATAATTTAGACAGCGAGAGTGACACAGAAGCTGGACGCACGCGCAATGGAAAAGTATTCAGAGGGGTTCACCTTGAGAACCTGTTTAAGAAAAACTACGGGGAAGAGGGTTTCTACAGTGAAGAAGAGGCGGATCTGACAGACGAACAACACTCAGAACCCACTAGGGCAGAGGAGGAAGCCGCTAAAGAACTTCGTCAAAAAGAGCCAGAAACATCAGAAACTATGTAGACTACTGAAGTAAGTAATATCAATCCTCCTATTGTTTCTGATATGCTAAGTAATCAGAACATTCAGAAGCACCAGAGTCCTCAGAGCACTATTACTAACAGTTCAGCATCTACTTAGACAGGAAACCTAGGCAGCTCTATGGCATATGAGATGAGGCTCCCTATCTTTAGAGGGGATGGATCTGAAGATCTTGATCAACACTGCTTCCTATGTGAGGCTGTATGGAACATTAAAAATATTACTGATGAAGCTATTAAAAGAAACCAGTTTGGAACTACACTGAGGGATCGTGCGTTGAGATGGTATATGAAGCTTGTCCAAGTACTTGCACAACCTAAGCCACTGAATGAGATCAAGAATGAACTAATTGCAGAGTTTAGGAAACCTAAGTCAGAGTCACAATGTACTACAGAACAGAAGGAGATCAAACATAAGATAGTCGAACCTGTTTGGGAGTTTGATCAGAGATTCAAGACCCTGACAGGCCGATTGACTTTCAAGATCCCAGATGAGCAGAACAAAGAATGGTTAATCGCTGCCCTATTACCACACATCAGAGTTCCCCTGATGCAGCAGAAGATTTCTTTTCAAGAAGAAGCCTTGGAGATCACTATGAAGATTGAATCATCCCCTATGGGAGAATCCAACTTAGGTATGAGCCAGATTATGAGTCAGTTAACTAGTTTGTCTTTGCAGGTTGAGTACGTGAAAAAGGAAAAAGGAAAAGACAAAAGGGAAGACATCTGGTGTATCATATGAAAATCAAAAGGCCATGGCAAGGATCATTGTCCCATGTTTCAAGAATATTTGGCTTCTAGAGCTCTGAGCCCTTTGAAGCAAGTCACATTACCCTGGTGCGAAGTATGCAGAAATTGACATCGCCCTGGTGAGTGCTATTATATGCAGAAATACGTTCAGACACCCACAAACTTATATTGTACATTTTGTAAGTCAGTAGGGCATGATGATAAATATTGTAGAGCTTATGATCTCATGCATGAAAGATCAAGAGACATATACAAGATCCAAGGCGAAGTACATCAAGAAGGAAACAATGCGCAATATAACTCTCAAGGAAGAGGAAGCTTCAATCCTTGCGGTGGATTCAGAGGACGAGGACGAGGAGGAGGTATGGGCCGAGGCCAAGGACAAATAATCTATTATAATTGTGCACAACTAGGACATTTAGCAAGGGACTTTCATAACCCTTGTACCACTTGCAACTATTGCAATTCCTTCAAGCATGTCATTGAGGACTGTCCTGTGCTGCTAGCTAAGCTTCAGGAAAGACGAGGACCTCAACAAAACCCGCAAGTACAACTAATATATGTTGAACCTCGCGGAGAAGACCCTAGAGTCGTTGTTATTACCAGAGGGGGCTCTGCTACAGGAGAAGATAGAATGAACCAACGAAAGAGCTCAGATAGGAACCTTGAGCTTTCCTTGAGGAGAGTATGATATAGACTATGTGGTCCTCAACTTAGGGTCGGAGGTCAATTCCATGACGAAGAAAACGTGGGCATTGATGGGGAAACCCAAGCTGATCTATTCCCCTATTAGGCTTCGTATGGCTAATTAGAAAGTTGTCAGCCCATTTGGACGATTGGAGCATGTCCCTGTGGACATCGATGGAGTTAGAACCTTTGCAGATTTTGAGGTAATTGAAATTGTCGATGACAATTTCCCTGACCTTGCATTGCTAGGAATTGATTGGGCCTTCGACAATTCTATTGTTGTTGAATTAAAGAAAATATGTATGACATTTGAAAGAGTTGGCCTTAGGGTCATTGCACCCTTAGATCTGGATGAGGGTCAGCGATATACAGAGCCCATCAGAGAAGAAGACCATGCATATGAACTGGAAAACATCTACAAACTAACAGCCAGACAACAGGATTACATCAACCCTACAGCTGATGGGAATCTGAGCTGGTGAAGTGATAGCGTATGTTCATCGAATTCAGAAGAAGTGTTGGAGAACTGGCAGAACCATATGTATGAAGTATCCACAAGGAGATGTGTTCAACTGACCAGAGAGGTTCGCTGGATTGGTACAACCATAAGTAACTTACCTACCTTCGATGGTATGAATCCTTTAGAATCCTTCTTGACAGACTTTGAAGCAATCGTACCAACACAACATAGGCCGTTGGATATGGACGAGGCCCTGAAATCCACACCAGCAAGATGGTGGGGAATGCATAAAAGAAACATCACAGATTGGACACAATGTCGAACCTTGATGACAATGCGGTTCTCAGCACAAGCAGTAAGCTGCGAAGTAAGGTATACCGATCGAAGTTTCCCAAAGGACCATGTGCCAAGATGTGAAGAAGCATGGAGTGACATTCCTCAAGAATAATGGGTGCACAGTTTCATTAACACGCTGGACATGACCCCTATCAATTGGTACCTTCAAGCGGAGCTGCGCCTCGTCACTGCAGATTAGGAAGGTATGATTCAGAATTTTTTAAACACCTTTTTATTTGAAAGTGAACATCCTTCAGTAGACCAAGCATTACATATTTTGAGGCAGAAGGTATTCAAAGAGGCATTTAGCCTCCCTATGGAACAAGAAGAGGACAAATGGACTGCGCCTCTCCAAAAATTGCAGAGTTGCTGCAACATCAATGTCGATGATGATGACAATCCCATGAAGGTAAACATCATTGAAACAGAAGGCCACAGAGATGTGGAGGGACTAGGAGTTGAGATACCATTTATTGGTCAGCCCATCAAGATCAAAAAGGTCAACATTGGGACAGAGGAGACACTGAAGCTTGTCAATGTCGTAGATTACTGGGATGCTGCCACCATTGACAAGATTATAGAATTGTTGCACGAATATCAGGACTTGTTTTCGACCAAGTTCACTGATATGAAGGGTATCAAAGGACCTATGGGAGAGATGAGAATACCTTTGAAACCAGATGCGAAGGCAGTCAAGAAAAGACCCTACAGATTGAACCCGAAATACAAGGAAAAAGTGAAGATTGAGCTCGACGGAATGTTGGAAGCAGGGATTATTGAACCTGTCGAAGAGTCGAAGTGGATCAGCCCTATGATAGTACAAGACAAGAAGACATGAGAAATCAGGATATGTTTGGACCTCAGGAAGTTGAATGATGCTTGTCTGCATGATCCTTTCCCTACACCATTCACTGACGAAGTATTAGACAACGTGGGAGGCCAAGAGGTATATTCTTTTACAGATGGATTTTTAGGATACCATCAGATCAGAATTGCCAAGGAGGACCGCCAAAAGACTACGTTTTCCACAGAACGGGGACCCTACCAATATACAATAATGGCCTTCAGACTAAAGAATGCTCTAGCCATCTTTTCCAGGGTGGTGGTCGAAGTGTTCAAAGAATTTTTGCATAAATGTTTAGAAGCCTATTTTGATGAATAGACTGTGTTTAGTTTGTTGAAAAACCATATTGAATGTCTAAGGCTAATGTTGGATAAATGAAAGCAGTGTCAAATTTCTTTAAATCTGAAGAAGTGCATCTTCTTCTCACCATTTGGAGTACTATTAGGCCATATTGTATGCAAGCAGGGCTTGCTAGTTGATCCATCTAAAATTGCAATTATAGTTGATTTGCCACCTCCTACTTTAGTCAAACAACTCTGCACTGTGCTAGGTCATATTGGCTATTACAGGAAATTCATTAAAGGCTATGCCCAAATCACAGCGCCGATGGAGAAGCTGTTGAAGAAGGATTTCCAGTTTGGCTGGACAGACGAATGTCAGCAGAGCTTTGACACCCTGAAACAGAAGATGGTCACTGCGCCCATTCTGGTTTTTCCAGATTGGACCAAAGAATTTCATGTGCATGTCAATGTGTCTTCTATTGCATTAGGAGCAGTACTGGCACAACCTGGAGAAGGGGATATTGACCACCCTTTAGCATTTGCTAGAAGGAAGCTATCTACAGCCGAGGTTAACTACACCACTACATAGAGAGAAGGATTAGCCATGGTGTATGTGCTGCAAAAATTTTGCCACTACTTGTTGGGAGGACACTTTAAAATGTTCACAGATCACTTCGTGTTGAAGTACCTAGTTAGCAAGCCAGTGTTGGGGGGGCGAATATGCAGATGGCTCCTACTATTTCAAGAATACGACTTTGAGATCATCATTAAGCCAGGAAGAATGAACAAGGGCCCTGACCACTTGTCAAGGTTGGAACATGGTGAAGAACCCACCAGTTTGGAGGATACACTGTCAGACGCACAACTTCTCGCCATTAGAAAGATCGACGATCACTTCGCAGACATAGTCCAGTTCCTATCAATAGGAATGGCACCCAGTGAGTACACAATTCCCCAGAAGAAACACCTAGTAGTGCGCGCTGCATATTTTTCACTAATAGTTTGTCATCTATACAAGATGGGACCTGATGAGATATTAAGGAGATGCGTTATAGAGACAGAGAGATCATTGATCCTCGTCGAAGCTCACGAGGGCATCACAAGAGGACATTATGTAGGGAAAGCAACTGCATGGAAGGTTCTGCGAGCTGGCCTTTGGTGGCCTACCTTACACAAAGATGCCAAATATTATGCTAGAGCCTGCGATGTATGTCAAAGAATTGGGAAACCATACAGAAGAGATGAAATGTCATTAGCACCGCAAATGACCCTACAAGCATTTGAAAAATGGGCCATCGACTTCGTGGGACCTATAAACCCACTAGGAAAGTGCACAAGAGCAAGGTATATCATTATTGCGACCAAATACTTAACCAGATGGGCCGAAGCCAGAGAAGTCAAGGACTGTAATGCAACTACCACTGCACATTTTATATTTGATGATATAATAACTAGGTTTGAATGCCCCAAGATCCTTATGAGCGATCAAGGCACACACTTCATCAATAAGACAGTGGAAGCCTTGACTGAAGAATTTCTAGTCCACCATCAGAAGAGTACACCTTACCATCCACAAGCAAATGGAACAGTTGAAGCATTCAACAAAATCTTGGAGACAACATTGATGAAGATTTGCAGTGTGAACAGGGATGACTGGGATTTAAGAGTACGTGCAGTACTATGGGCCTATAGAATGATTTGAAATTTAACTTGATCTTTAACCATTACTTGCATGTGAATTTTTAATTGTTAACCACCTTTATAAATGCAAAATTAAAGAACATTCATCAAGCACATGAGCACATAAACATGTAAGCAAACTATCTATGAACAAGAATTGGTAACGGAGTTCACCAGACTTCCTGGCTACGTCTCCAAGCCACTTTCCAAATGGGAAGGCCGATAGATTAAGTATTCAAATGCTTACAAAGTGACTTCTAATTTTTGTCTATCATATATAGTAACAGACTTCAACAATAGCTGCAAGATGAAATTCTGAGACTTTTAAGTATAAACATGGATACCTTTCTGTGTATCTGGAAGGTCCTGTGAACACTTTTCTGTCTGGATGCCTGAATGCAAAAAATGAAACTGGATCTGGAATCCTTGCGAAAAACCGAGACTTTTGAGTATAAACTCGATATATTTCAGAAACTGGACTCCGAATGCCCTTATTGGAACAATTCCCAAATCTGCCCCTGATTGTACAGTCCGTACGACCTCGGGATGCATGCCAATTCAGAACCACCTCGATCTACGTGCAAAAACCACCTCAGTCTACGTGCAAATTCACTTCAGTGACTGTGCATCATTACCTCGATCTGTGTGCCTATCTCTCCCTGCATCAAAAACTCTTCTCGGGATCCGTGCCCATGCCTCATTTAAATAATAAAATCAAACCCAAAAAGGGGCGTGGGCCATAGGCCATGCGCCCACCCAAATCCCATTCCTTTCGGCACGTTTTATGTTTTTCACGCCACCCATTGCCACCTCTCATAGTGGTGGCACGTTGGTATCTATGGTTGTTATGGTGGTTAGGGGAGGGTTGGAAGTCCCGAGGTCAAACCCGCGGGCTTCTCCTCCCACCGCATATGCCTTTAATATAACACATGATTGAACTTTGGTTTGGCACCACCGCATATGTTTTTAATATAACACATGGTTTGAACTTTGGTTTGGCATGGTTTTGGTGTAATACATATGGTATATATATTATATGCATATGGTATAGTTTAAACATATGTTTCGGGCACACCATGTGATATGTTTTAATCATATGCGTTTTGGGTTTTACATATGATTTTTGAACTTTGGCGCGATTTATATGATATGTCATATGTTTTGATATCACATTAGGGGATGCCTCAGTGTTGGCAAGGTCAAGGGCTAGGCCTTTGACCACCCCTTTTTTTTTAACCCATTTTTAACCCATTTATAATCATCTTTGATGAAACTTCCATTGCTCATATCTTTGTCACTTGGAGGTCGTTTTTCTTGAAACGAACGTCACCGGAAATCTGTTGACGAGATCTTCCACTTTGTAAGATTTAATTTTCATTTTGAATACTTTAACTCTATCTAATTTTGAGATGATCCACCTGGATCAAACCTTCCCACTGGTAAGTTTTTTGGCCACAAAAAGTATGAAATCATTCAGAAAATAAGTGAGGGTATAATTCCGTCACTCTTCCGGTCTCTATCCACCTTGCTTTACTTGGATGCATTCCTTTTAACCCCACATGAAGAAACTCCATGTCTCCTCTTCGTGACGATCTGACCTTCTTGTCTAGTATTACATCTTCCTGAAGTTCATTAAGATACTCAGGAGCAAATTCATCCACAGAAGGTACTTGAACCTGTATATCTTCGTCTATAATCATAGGCGGCTCATGCAATTTCAAGTTTTCCGCATTAACAATTGAATACATTTTCATATAAGGAGGCAATTCTAACCGGAAAGCATTATTACCGACTTTGTCCAAAATTGTAAAGGGTCCATACCTGATAGGTTTCAACTTTCTACCTTCACCTTGAAGTCGATCTTTGCTGATATGAAGCCATACTTGATCACCAATCTGAAAATGATGATCTATGGGATGCTTGTCATGCCTTTTTTTGTATTTGGCCTGACTTGATTCCAACTGTTCCTGTATTGCTTGATGAATTACCTGAATCTACTGAATAAACCTTCAAGCTTTATCTGCATCAACTTGTTCACATTCCACTGTATCTTTCCCAAAAATGAAGTCTAAAGGAGATTTTGGCAAGTACCCAAAACATGTCTCGGAAGGAGACTTTTGAGTAGAAGAGTATATAGCTCTGTTGTAGGCATGTTGCACATAATGCAATTGTTCATCCCAAAGTTTGGGATGCTTAGAAAAATACCCTCGAAGAAGATGTACCACAGTCTAGTTGACCACTTCAGTTTGACCGTCGGTTTGTGGATGAAATGTTGTGCTTTTCTTCAACTTTGTGTCCATAAGTTCCCATAATGATGACCAAAATTTACCAAGAAATCGGGAATCTCGATCATAAATAATAGAAGTAGGAAGTCCAAAATGGACCCATACATTTTGGAAGAACAAATGAGCAGTCATCTCAGCTGTGATCTGCTTTTTACAAGGCATGAGTATACACATTTTACTGAATCGATCCACAACAACATACAAATAGTCATGTCCTTTTCTAGACATTGGTAAACCTCCTACGAAATCCATTGAAACACTTTCCCATGGACGAGAAAGAACTGGAAGTGGAGTGTACAAGCCTAACTTTTTGTTACTTGGTTTGCTTGTTGCACACATGACACAACCTTTTACATATTTGGACACTGTTTCATTCATTCGAGGCCAATAATAGAATTTT
>JZKD02S1604098.1:702025-714034 GCA_000966675.3 Picea glauca | reverse complement strand
GTCCCTTACCTTGCCTCAAATTCTGCCAATCCATCATAGCTTGCTGCATATACCCTAATGGATAAAATTGCTTTTTAAGTGTTGAAGTGAACTCATACCAAGAGGAAACGATTTTTCCTTTTATGGAAAGATCCTCTTGAGATCTACTCTCCCACCAAATGAGAGCAGTCCCTCCAAGTCGGACAGAAGCCAACTGAATTTTAATAGCATCTTCAACAAACTTTTGAATCCTACAATAAACTTCAATTTGACGGATCCAATTGTCCAATTTTTCAGCATTAAGTTCTCCATTATACATAGGTAAATCAAACTTAATATCAAGCTTTAAATGAGGCATATTAAGATCAACTTTTGTTTTTTGTTTTTCAAAAGGAGAAGGAATAGAACCATTAAGAAGAGATGGAGAAGTTGGTGAGGTTTTAGGGGGTTCCTCATCACCTCCTTTTTTCTTATCTTCTATATGAGATGGTCCACCTTGTTCACCTTTCTTTCGATCTTGATAGAGCTCCTCTACTATCGTTTGCATTCTCATGAAATCTTTCAGAAATTCCCCTTCCGAAGGAATAGAAGAAGTTGCTTCTTCTCCTTTTGGTGACGACATCCTTCCTCTTCTTGATCCAATCTCTGGATCAAACTCTTCAAGTTCTCCTTCACCATGCTGAAGCTTGGATCTTGTTAACTTCAACTCACAAAGAAATGGTTAACCTCGCTCTGATACCAACTTGATCTAAAATTTAACTTGATCTTTAACCATTACTTGCATGTGAATTTTTAACTGTTAACCACCTTTATAAATGCAAAATTAAAGAACATTCATCAAGCACATGAGCACATAAACATGTAAGAAAACTATCTATGAACAAGAATTGGTAACGAAGTTCACCAGACTTCCTGGCTACGTCTCTGGGCCACTTTCCAAATGGGAAGGCTGATAGATTAAGTATTCAAATGCTTACAAAGTGACTTCTAATTTCTGTCTGTCATATACAGTAACAGAATTCAACAACAACTACAAGATGAAATTCTGAGACTTTTAAGTATAAACATGGATACCTTTCTGTGTATCTGGAAGGTTCTGTGATCACTTTTCTGTCTGGATGCCTGAATGCAAAAACTAAAGCTAGATCTGGAATCCTTGCAAAAAACCGAGACTTTTGAGTATAAACTCGATATATTTCAGAAACTGGACTCTGAATGCCCTTCTTGGCACAATTCCCAAATTTGCCCCTAATTGTATAGTCCATATGGCCTCGAGATGCATGCCAATTTAGAACCACCTCGCAAAAACCACCTCGATCTACATGCAAATTCACTTTGGTCACTGTGCAGCATTACCTCGATCTACGTGCTTGTCTTTGCCTACATCAAAAACTCTTCTCGAGATCTGTGCCCATGCCTCATTTAAATAATAAAATCAAACCCAAAAAGGGGCATGGGCCATAGGCCACGCGCCCACCCAAATCCCGTTCATTTTGACACCTTTTAAGTTTTTCGCGCCACCCATTGCCACGTCTGATAGTGGTGGCGCATTGGTAGCTGTGGTTGTTATGGTGGTTAGTGGGGGCAGAAGTCCCAGGGTCAAACCCACAGGCTTCTCCTCCCACCGCATATGCTTTTAATATAACACATGGTTTTTTTTTTCCACGATGAAAATTACTCTTTTATAGTCAAAAGTTTATAAAATTTTTACATAGCATTGGTTCAGTTGCCATCAAACAGGGATCTGTGAAGAAATGCTTATATCAGCTCGCAGACTTGTGTAAAATATGCATATAGTAGCTCGCAGGCTGTGAAAGAAATACCATAATACGCTGCCAAAATGTGCTCTGATACAGGATATCGCTGGTGGGTGTGTTGTTGACAGCACGCAGCCTGTTTTAAAATCCATTTTAATCTTCCTTTTTTTATATCTGTTCTAAAGATATCACCGAACTAGCCCAAGATTCTGATGCAAAAATAGTGATGCTGATCCAGAATTAAGTTTTCATGACCTGGAGTATTCTACATCAGATTTTGAGATGAGTTGAGGGGCCCTCATTGCCATCCTCCCATCGGGCGAATGTTATGAGACCGAGAGGCCGGGATAAAGCCAATTTTGAAAGGTGGTCCACAATGACATTGTCTTCTCTGTAGATGTGAGAGGCAGATAGGTTCTTGATGAGTCTTTTAGCTTCGATGGTTCTCTCTTTCCAGCATTCCAGAGCTGCTGATCGGAGTTCAACCTTGTAATTTATCCAGTCGATTATGACTTTAGAGTCTCCGAGAAGTAGCAAGACTTCGATGTTCAACCTTTGAGCCAGAATAAGGGAAGCCCATGGCCCCAATAGTTCATCTTTGTTGTTGGTGCCTTGTCCGTCGTTGAGTGTCCATCTGTAGGAAGTGAGAGAGTTTATGGTAATATGGCCTCCCGCCCCGCAAAGAGATCCATCTAATTGTGCTGCTCCATCGAACCAGGCGATGGCTTTGTCAAAGGGAAGAGTTTTAGAAGATCTGCAGAGTTTCTGAGCAGTGGTGGGGATAGAGGGTCAGTTGACAACTGATAGAATAAGTTTTGTCACCAAGTTAACCGAAGGGGGTTTATCATCAAATATGGCTGCGTTTCTTGTCAGCCAAACATTCCAACAGACGGTGGCTGGAAGTGAGGGGTAAAGTTGTTGTCTTGTGCACCAAGAATTGAAGCAAGAGAATGTTGTTGATCCAAGCCACTGTTCGGTTAGTTTTAGAGAAGCTTTGACCTGATGCCAAACTTGCCGAGTAAAGTGGCAGATCATGAAGAGGTGGTGTGAAGTTTCACTATCCTCCTTGCACAGAATGCAGCGGTTTGGGCCTAACCAGCCCCGGCTCTGAAGGATATCCTAAACTGGATTTTATTCTCTGTCAATAACCAAGTAAATAATTTGAGTTTCAGCGGACAATTCCACTTCCACAGCCGGGTGCGCCAGGTCTGATCCCGATTAGGCCAGGTAGCCTTTGCCAATGCTTTGTAGATGTTCCTGACAGATATGACCCCATATTTATCACCTCCCATCCAGATGAGAGTGGCAAGTCTCTCCTGTAGGTGAATGCCGACTTCATTTAGATGATATGTGTAATTGTTCCATTCAGCCGAGAGCTCTCTGTCTAGATACAGTGAGGAGCTAGTGACCCAGGATTTGCCAAGTGAATTTCTACTGTGAGGGGATTTTAAATGAAAGAGATAATGTAAGCCTAAAAAATTCAACCGCTCCAGCAATATAGGAGAGAGCAGGGCCTTTACACCCATGTCGAGGATATCATCTTTGCCAATTTCAATAGCAGTTCCAGTGCCAGGCATCCATGCTATCCAATGAAGGAGAATTGGAAGCGATTTTAGAAAGTGATTCCATGTTTGTGACCCCCCCTGTGGAGTAAAAGTGGCAGATCTGAGCCAGGAGTGGACCGGCAGGTGGGAGAGATATTTGTCTTTTATAAGTTTGTTCCAAATGCCAGGTACCATCAGGATACGCCAAAGCGTATTTTTCGAGAGAGCAAGGTAGGAAAGGTGCAGATTCCTCAGTCCCCAGCCCCCTAAAGCTTTTGGCTTTGAGAGGGTTTCCCACCCACAGAGATGTAATCCTCTACTTTGCTTGCTGCCATTCCAGAGAAAGGTAAATATCAGTTGACGGATTTTCTTTAGCACAGATTGTGGGATGTGTGCCAAAGCCATCCAATATACCGGGAGGCTTTCCAGGACTGCCTTGATCAAAATGTATATGCCACCCATTGATAAACATCTGTTACACCAGTGTTGAATTCTGCGTTCAAACTTTTTACATAACCAGCTCCAATCCTTTTCTTTGTATTTAGATGGTTTGATATAGTATCCAAGATAGTTGAATCCTGCCTCCAGGTCTCGAAAATCAATGCCAAATAATGTTTTTAGCTCCGACAGGATCGTTTCCCTTGCACCTGTGGCCAAGAACATTGACTTCTGCAAATTTATTTTTAATCCTGTAACAGAGAAGAAAACATTTAGCACATTTAAAATTTTTGTCCATTCAGACAAGGAGTCCGATGTCATAATAATCACGTCATCTACAAAAAGTAGATGCAAAATTTGAGTCAGTCTAGATGCTTTGATTCCGATAAGTTTTCCAGCTAATTTACTTCTTTTTAATAAGATGTTGAGGCTTTCTAAGACTAGAATGAAGAGTAGGGGTGAGAGAGGACATACCTATCGGAGTCCTCTTTCGCTGTGGAATGCTTTGGAATCCTCACCATTTATTAAAACTGCCAGAGTGGCTGTGGTTATGCAACCTATCATCCAGTTTGTTGTGGCTGCCCCAAATCCACACTGGAGAAGGATGAGATGTAGGAAGTTCCAGTTAATACAGTCAAAGGCCTGTTTGAGGTCCAGTTTAAGGAGTATGGAAGGTATGTTTTTTGTTTTTATGCTATGTAAACACTCCTGTGCAGTGCCTATAGCGTCAAGAATTTGTCTTCCCTTGAGAAAACCAAGTTGCTCCTCTGCCAGTGCCCGGGAGAGTAGAGGGCGGATCCTATTTGCAATGATCTTTGTTATAATCTTGTAGCTGAGATTACACAGCGAGATCGGTCGATAATCCGAGAATTGTCAGGGAAGGTTCTGTTTTGGAATCAGGACGATAAATGTGTTGTTTAAATGTTTGTTTACCGACCCTCTGGTTCTCGAATCCTCGATAGCCTCCAACAGATCTTGTCCCATTAATTCGAAAAAGTGAAGGTAGAGTTCTACAGTCCATCCATCAGGACCGGGACTTTTTTATTTTTTAAAACCTTTTAATGCCTGGTAGATTTCCTCTTTTGTGCAGGGGGCTTCCAATGCTCTCGCTTTCTCATTGGTGACCATCTGTGGGAAAAGTTGGGCTGTGACTATCTGATCCTGTATGGAGATGTGTGGATCTTCTTGGAAAAAAGTCTTGAAATGTGTGTATGCCACTTTCTTGATGTCTTCTATCTTGTGTGCAATGTTTCCATCTTCATCCTCTATATCCCAAATGAGCTTTTTATTTCTGCGGTGGCTGGCAAAACGATGGAAGAAATGGGTGTTGCTGTCACCACTAGTGAGCCAGAGTGCTCTACTTTTTATCCGCCATCTGTCCTCTTCTGCCTGGAGAATGTGCGCTCTATTAGCCTCTAATGAATGTATAATTGCTTCAGTATCAGTCTTCTGGTCAGTCTGATCTTTTGATCTGTGTAAAAGAGATAATTGTTGTTCGAGACTCTTCAGATTGGAAGTCTCTTGTGCTTTTTTTTGTTTCATCCAGCCGATTGTGTTTTGTTTTAGACTGTGTAGTTTTCTAACTAAGGTGCCCTGTGCATCCCCAGGTAGGGAGTGGGACGAGTCAGTCCATACCGTTTTAACCAACAGGTCGAAGGTGGGCTCCAGCAACCATGCCGCGTTGAACTTGAAGGGGTAGCTCCTTCCCGAATTCCCTGTTCCAATCTAAAGGCAGATAGGGGCATGATCAGATAGGTAGGGAAGGTCAACCCAGGCCCGAGCCCTGTGTGTTGGATTTAGCAGTTCTTCTGATATCAGGAATTGATCAAGGTGTTTTTCAATGCCGGAGGAGCCCGATCTCCATTACACCAAGTGGGCAAGTGTTCAGCTGGTTCCAGATCCACAAGTGTGTTTTTTGTGAGAAGAGATGATATGAAAGTCGCTAGTGGGTCTTTCTTTGCTCTGTCGCCCCATATCTCCTTTGTGTTGAGCGTGAAGTTCAGATCTCCAGCAATGATGATGTATTTTTTGGCTAGAAGACCAAGGCTCTCGAGCTTCTCCCAAAATAATCTGCGGTCCATGCAGGGGCCATATGTATTGAGTAGGGTCAAGGAGGTGTTGAGTTCAAAGCAGGTGCCGGAAAGAAGGATTCCGCCTGGACTAAGAATCGGAGTGAAGTCAAAATGTAATGGATCACAGGCCGCCAGGAGTCTGCCTGAGTTGCCAATAGAGTTAGCCGCACAGACCATCCAGTCAGGTCTGAGGGTGGAAAGGAAACTTCTTGCATCTTCGGCTTTCACCAGCGTTTCTTGTAGAAGAAGAACTGTCGGTCTGATTTTGTCTAGGAGACGTCTCAGGGAGGCTTGTTTCAGGAGTCCTCCAACTCCTATGATGTTGAGGGAGATAATTATCATGATTTTTCCCGTGCTTGGGATTTTATTCCTCTAAGTGCCCGGTTATTTTGTTCAGTAATTTGAGAGGTTGTGCTTGATTCCTCAGTAATTGCCTTTTTCCTCGCACTGCGAGTTTTGAGTGGTGAGAGCTCTGTGCCCAAACCTCTGGACCAAGAGGGAGTTGTATCAGGCTGCAGTTTCATGCCTGAGGTCGAAGGCTTATTGTCCGTGGAGGTCGAGCGTGGGATGAGTATCTTGCCAAGGTACAACGGTATTGGGAGAGAATCAAAAGGTAGAGGGGGTGCTGGTACATTGGTGTGTAGCATTTCGTCCAAATCCCATGCCGAAAAAGGTTGTTCTGAGTAGCCAAGGGGGGGGGTGTGTTCTCTTACTGGGAGTGCGGAGTCGACAATGTGTTATGTAAGAGTGTGATCGCTGAGTGGTGAGGGGTTATGCGAGGGGGGGGAAGAGTGGGCTGGAGTAGGCCCAAGCAGCCTCAGTGGCGGATTTGGGGGTGCCAAAGCTCCTAACTGAGCAGGGATAGGGAGCGGAGGTGGAGTGTCTATGGGATCAATGGCCAGATCCGGTTGCAAGGAGGTTAAGGCCTGTGAGTTTATCGAGAGTCTCTCCCAGGCAGAAAGAGATCTGTAAATCGAGGGACAAAAAAACTTTATTTTACTCACCATTGTGTCATCTTGTAAATCAATGTTCTGTGCTCGCTGTTGTGGTGGAGACTCCCCTGCAGATGCTTCTGACTGTGTGTCATAGCCATTGAAGCCTACCTCCTCTGATAAATCAGCCTTTGGTTCAGTGGGAGGGTATTTGAAACAGTCCCGTCTCAGGTGGCCAGTTCTGCGGCAAAACGAGCATCTGAACGGGATCCCCAGGTAGTCAAGTCTTTGGGCGAAATGATAGCCTCTCCAGTCGATGTTCAGGACCTTCGGAAGTCCTGCATGGATATCTAGTTCAACCATGATTTTTTCCATTTTTCTATCAGATGAAGCCAGAGAGGCTGTGTCCACAGTTAAAAATCGGCCCAAAGAAGATCTGATGAGCTCGAGGGCCTGTTGGTTCCAGAGTTGTAGAGGAAGGCCAAGTAAACGAACCCAGAGATGTCTGTAGGAAAAATACTCAGTTGATGGATTGAAGCTGAGTCTCCATCTCTTTAGCATGAAGCTTCCATTTCCAACTGCCCAGAACATATCCAATACGCGGACATAATCCTCAGGTGTCCTGAAAATGAAGCCCAACCACCCGTGTTGTAGATGGAGTACCCTAGGGATATAACCTAGAAGAGGCTTCCAGGAGTCTGCAATCCAATCGTCCAAGAGCAGGTTGCATTTGTCTTTGTAGGCTAATCTGCCAACTAGGGCACAGAGTGCCAGGTTGCAAGCCTCCATCAGTCCAACATCCATGCCCAGGACAAGTTTTGGATGAGTCTTTTTGGTTTCCAGACCCTATGAGGCTTATGTTTGTTGGGAGGGGGTCAGCTAGAGTGGAAGCTAGTCTTTTGGGGGTTCCCACTGCTCCTATAGTATTTGCAAGGATTTTGTGGATCTAGCTCGGGTAAAGGCTTCAGTAGAGTGTCTCCCACGACAGATGTGTGGAGAGTAGAGCCTGGCGCAGGAAACTTGGAGACTGGTGTGCGCTTGTCTTGTTGGTAGTGGTTTCTTATCATTTAGTCGATAGAAGCAATGATGTCCGGGTGGTCCCAAGGGTCCCCATTTAGCCTTTCTATAGCGTCTGTGTTTAGAGTCTCCATGTAAGAAGCTGTCAATTCCACAAAGGGTAAAGGCTGTCGTTGTAATATAACACATGGTTGAACTTTGGTTTGGCGCCACCGCATATGTTTTTAATATAACACATGGTTTGAACTTTGGTTTGGCACAGTTTTGGTGTAATATATATGGTATATATATTATATGCATATGGTATAGTTTAAACATATGTTTCGGGCGCACCATGTGATATGTTTTAATCATATGTGTTTCGGGTTTTACATATGATTTTTGAACTTTGGCGCGATTTATATGATATGTCATATGTTTTGATATCACATTAGGGGATGCCTTGGTGTTGGCAAGGTCAAGGGATAGGCCCTTGACCACCCCTTTTTTTTCAAACCATTTCTAACCATTTTTAACCCATTTTTAACCATTTTTGACAAAACTTCCATTGCTCATATCTTTGTCATATGGAGGCTGTTTTTCCTGAAACGAACGTCATCAAAAAGATTCTGACGAGATCTTCCACTTTGTAAGCTTTAATTTTCATTTTGAATACTTTAAATCTATTGAATTTTGATATGATCCACCTGGAAGCCAGTGGAATCCCTGACTGAAGAATTTCCAATCCACCATCAGAAGAATACACCTTACCATCCACAAGCAAATGGAACAGTTGAAGAATTAAAAAAAAGATTGAAGACAACATTGATGAAGATTTGTAGTGTGAACAGGGATGATTGGGATTTAAGAGTACCTGCAGTACTATGGGCCTATAGAACCACTTGTAAGAAATTAACAATGCAAACCCCTTTCAAGTTGGTTTATGGTCTTGAAGCCATTGTCCCGATGGAATACCTGGTACTTATTTTAAGGATTGTTGCGTTTACAAACATGGATGATACTGGCATTTTTCAAGAGAGGCTTGCATAATTGGTCGAACTAGAAGAACACAGATTCATTGTGGGATTCCACCAGCAAGTTCAGAAGGAAAGAGAGAAGGCCTATCATGACAAGCACATCAAGAAGAAGGCATTCAAGCAAGGTGACTTAGTACTGATGTATGACAGTAAATTTATAAAACACCATGGGAAGTTTAAAACACATTGGCTCAGACCATATGAGATCGCATATATAACAAAGGGAGGAGCTGCGCAGCTGAAGACATTGAACGGAGGATGAAAGGAAGGATTGGTGAATGGGAGTCGACTGAAGTTGTACTATGACAACCAACTGCCTCACAACTCTCAGTAAACGCATGAGGAAAAGGGTCCAGGTACCAAGTGCAGTTGAAACTGGGTACCAGACACAGAAAAGATAGTCTGCATAAGAAAGGAGAGGAGGCACAAATCATAAAGCAAAGGTTGCACTGCGTAGTCTAAAGATAAAGCAAAAGAGAGGAATCAAATATGAAGTGCCTTGGGACAAGTCACAGGTGAGTTTTGGGGGCCTGTTGGCCCTTGGTTATGGAAGGAAGAGAAGAACAAGGAAGAAAAGATAAAAAGTGAGCTTTGTGGGAGACAGAAAGACTGTCACTAGGTCGAAGTGAGCAAAAGAGTAGAAAAGATGGAGCGAAGTGCGGAAAATCAAGCCATTGGATGAGGAGATTGAGGATGACAGATAAGCAAGGAAGATGGATCAAGGACATCTCAGCAAGTGGAAAAATCCACCATTAGCACCGTGTGCGAAGGAAGGAAATACAGGCTGGCAAAGCCCGGGAAAAGCAGGTCAAGTTGACCTAGGGTTTTGGTATTTAGGGTTTTGGACACCTAGGTTTCGGCCTAAGGCTGTCGATGAGGTATTTTAATGTATAAATAAAGGTCAAGAGGAACTGGGTCGGGTTGGTAGAAGTCGATATGATATCATTGTAGATCTAGCTCTATTGTGTTGTGAGAGATTATTGTAGTGTGAGAGAGAAGTGTTGAGAGAGAGAGCCTTCTGGTATTGTAAGATCTTAAACTATGTGCAAGGATCAGGTTCTGCAGCTGGGTGTGCAGGAAGGGGAGAGAAAGAGAGAGAAGAAAGAAGATCTGCTAGCTGAGAGCACAGAAAAGAACTATATGCTTTACCTTAATAAATCATAAGCACAGTTATGTGGACATATCCCTAGAGAGAGGGTGAACCACGTATATCTTGTGTTGTGTGTGTGATCGATGCTTTGATCTATGTTGTTGTTATATTGTTACTTGCATTGTTGTGTTAGATTAGATCTATAACTGTGCAGAGTAGATAAGAGAAGGAATTTATATATGATGATTATGAAGTTGTTTATAAGATCCATTTGATATTCCCCTAGTTGTAGACATCTTTTTCCTGCAACCCCCTCATAGATGCTTCAGGTGAGACTGCATATGC
The DNA here is from genome assembly GCA_000966675.3 of Picea glauca. Lineage (NCBI taxonomy): Eukaryota > Viridiplantae > Streptophyta > Pinopsida > Pinales > Pinaceae > Picea > Picea glauca. The sequence continues at coordinate 703,844 of JZKD02S1604098.1, read as the reverse complement.
TTCGTAGGTGTTGCCGAAAGGGCTAGTAGCTAGGGCTTGTTGGTGCACTCTTGGAGTGAATCTTGGGTCTGCCCCTGTTCCAACAAGGAATGTGACCACAATGAAGTGACATGGCTACACTAGGTGAAGGGTTTAATCTCATTCTCATCTTCTTAGATAACCTTCCTCCTTTGAGCTATCCAAAGTTTCTAGTTAATATATCTCAGGGGAAACCTCTTGAGAACTTCCCATCATTCCAAGAAAGGTACCAGTTAACAACTCAGGAATATATCATACATAGCTCATCAACAATTGACTTAGTAAGAGAAAACATGTCACTAAGTGGGGTTTGAACCCAAATGCAAAGGGTAACAACTTTTCTTCACACCCACTCGAGTTAATTGGGAAGCCAACAATTCTCTATAATAACGAAGTTAGAAATTTGGGGTGTTTATCTCTCTCTTGATCATCATTAATTCCTTTAGTTTCCAATGTTTAATGCCCAAAATAATGCTTACATTCAATGTTTTTATGGAGGGAGAGTATCTTGATTTATGCATATTTATCACCATATCCATGTTGTTACCATGTTACATTTTTGTTAGCTATTAAGATCCTATATTAGTTATTCATGGATCAATAATCAATAGTAATAAATTTCTTATTTTTAAGCAATATAACCGCCGTGATTCTCTTTTACATTCTCATTCCACCATTTTAAAAATATGTTAGTTATATTTATTAAATGCTAAGTGGAAAAAATAAATATCTAAATGATAACCATCTCTATTGAGTATGGAATCGAAAAAATAAAGATAAAATTCAATATATATAATTAATTTCTTCACTTGAAAGGGAGGAAGGATGGCGATCTTAGGGTTTTGGGTGAACTGGTAAAGGAAGAAGAAGCAGAGTACCTCCTTGGCTAGGGAGAGGGAAGGTCTCCTTCCTGGACGGAAGGAACTTTCCATGGGATGTTAGATCCTAGGACAAAAAAGAACTCGAGAAAAGGGTCGGAAGAGGGAAAGTTGGAGGAAAAGAATTCATTTAAGGAGATAGTCAAAAGTAGGCCCAAAAGAAATGGCGAGGATGTTGAAATGGGGGGAGTAAGCATGGGTCAGAACGATGGAGGATAGACAATTATGGCAGTTCCAGACAAGGAAGAGAAATGACAAAATCATAAAAAGCAGCTAAAGAATGGTTGCTTACCTAAGACCGTAGAAAACCTAAAGTATGAGGTAACCTCAAATGGAATAAGGAACTACATCCAAATGATGAAATACCGTGCCCTAATTGGGAAATTTATGGAGATATGGCCCTTGGAAAAATCCCTCCATATTTGGATTAAAGAAAGAAGGAAAATAAAGGGAAGAATAGACCTCGAACTTGGATCAAAAGGATTCTTCACAACAGTCTTCTCAGACTCGACTAACAGAGAAAAGTTATTTTAGGAAGGGCCTTATTTATTCAACTCGACAGGCCTGCACATGATATACTGGACAAAAAGGTTTTCTCCAGAGAAAGAAACCTTCACAGAAGCGTCGATATGGATCAGGATGTACTCCCTCCCAAGGGAATTCTGGGAACCCGAGACCCTCGAAGGAATTGACAATACACTGGGATACTTTGTCAAGATATCAGAAGTAACAAAGCCATTCAAGTATATCTCATATGCTAGAATATGTGTTTAAATGAATGTAGTAGGAGCCCTACCAAAATCCATCGTAGTCTCTTATTAGCATGACTAATTGACTCAACCCTTAGACTACGAACACATTCATTTTAGATGCAGGAAATGCCACATCCATGGACACCTATTCAGGGATTTCTCCCTTAATTC
>JZKD02S1604098.1:683315-701495 GCA_000966675.3 Picea glauca | reverse complement strand
CCAACCCAAAAGTTAATTATGAAAATCACATCCTAGAATATTAGAGGAATGGATAGCTCGTCCAAATAATGGATGCTTAAATCTAAAATTCCCAGGATGAAGGAGGACATAATCCTCCTTCAAGAGACAAAATGTGACGAAGGAAATATAAGAAGGATAATGAAAATAATCTGGCTAAGGTGCGAAGCTAGATGGATAGTAGCGGAAGGAGCTTCGGGAGGCATTGCCACTCTCTGGGATCCAGATATCTTAGAAATCCAAGACATGTCTTCCAGCTCTAGGCTTCTTACACTTAAATTTAAGTGTAAAGGATCAGAGGAAGAGGGCCACATCACTAATGCCTACAACCCAAATTCGCCATACTTGAAGAGGAATTTCATGGACGAGATAAACCTTTTAGGAGCCTCGATAGTAAATCAAGTGTGGATTCTCAGGGGGGTTCAACATGATCACCAACCCTTTGGATAAGAAGGGAGGTCTCTGTAGAATTGATCAAGAGAGTGAGGCCTTTGGAGAGCTCATAGAAAATATTAGCCTAGTAGATGTCCCTTCTAGAAATAGTATCTTTACATGAAACAAAAAGAGAGGGAAAGCGCACAGGATTGCAGTCCATTTGGATAGATTCCTTCTTTCAGAGAACTCCTTCATATACAAACAGGGGTTAGTTGCAGAAGTCCTCCCCTTTCAAGGTTTAGACCATTGGCCTATAGCCTTGGAATGGGCCCATGTCTGGAAACAAGGCCCCACTCCCTTTATATGTGAGAATTTCTAGCTAGATAACCTTGATTTCATGACAAACCTAGAGCTTTGGTGGTCAGAAACGAGAGGCCTCCAAGGCACCAAAATGTTCCAGTTTCAACAACGGCTGAAAAATGTCCGTAGATGTTTAAGAAAATGGAATAAAGAAATTTTTTGTAACATCTTCGAGGAAAAAAAACTAGAACAAGAAATGGAAGAGATCCAACAACAAGGTATTCAAGGTATTTTCTCCAATGACCTCTCAGAGAGAGAGGCCAATATTAAGAAGGGATTAGTCAAAACAGAGAGAGAGGAAGAGACCCTATGGAAACAAAAATCCAAGATCCAATGGCTAAAAGAAGGGGATAAAAACACCAGGTTCTTTCACAACTCCTTAATACAAAGGTGGAACAGAAACAAAATAGTGGCAATCAAAGTGCCACATGGAAGCAACAAAGTAAACAAGGAGGACATAGAGAATGATATCCTTCATTATTTTCAAAACCTCCTCTATGAACCCGAGGTCAACCGAGAAGCAGCAATCACTAAAATCACCATAGCTATTCCAAGGTTGGTTCAACCAGAGAAATCACTCGCTCTAATACACCTGGTATCTTTGGAATAAGTGGAGGAGATTTTGAAAAGTATGGCTTCGGGGAAATCCCCAAGCCCAGACGGATTCACAGAAGACTTTTACCAAGATCGGTGGCCTGTTCTAGGCAACGACATCTAGGCGGTGGTAGAAGAATCCCACTCTTCCAAATTCATTCTTCAAGCCTTCAATTCTACTTCATTACTCTAATCTCGAATATCAAAGGAGAAAGCTCTGCATATAAGTATCATCATATTTCTTTATGCAACGTGATTTATAAAATTATTTCCAAATGAGTAGCATCCTGCAGGATTAAGCCAATCCTTCTGCTAATCATATCTTAGGAATAGGGAGGGTTTCTTGAAGGCAGACAAATTCTTGATGGCATTATAATAGCTCATGAAACGATACACTCCCTTAAAATGTCCAAAAAAGTGAGGATGATGATGAAGTTGGACATGTCCAAAGCTTATGATAGGATGAATTGGGAATTTCTAAGGAAAATGATTTTAGCTTTCAGTTTTGAAGAAGGACGGGTAACCTGGGTTATGAATCTAGTTACAACGATATTCTTCTCTATCTTTCTAAATGGATCCCCAACCAAAATGTTTAACATATCGAGAGGGATAAGACATAGTGATCCCTTATCCTCGTTCCTCTATATAATTATGGTGGAAGGATTGGGCCATAGCCTTTCTCAAGCTAAAAGTGAAGGCATGATCAAGGGGCTTCCCCTTCTCTAGGGGGAAGAGGACCTGTCGCACCTTTAGTTTGTGGATGAAAATCTCCTAATGGGTTCCCCTATGGTCAAAGAAGTGAGGGGGTTTAAGTCAATTATTGGCCACTTCAACTCAACCTCTAGCATTGTTATTAACCAATAAAAATCCTAGCTCTTCTTTTTCAACACCCCCCTATGTGCAAAGACATTTAGCCAACGTGATTGGCTTTCAAATCTCTTCCCTCATTGCAAAATATTTAGGATCTCCCCTTCTCTCTAAATAACTCCATAATCCCTCTTGGGGGCTCCTCTTGGATAAAATGAAAGAAAAACTTTGAAGCTGGAATCATCGCTCTCTATCCCTGATAGGTCAATTCCTCCTCTTAAAGTTGGTCCTCTCATCCCTCCCTGTGTACAGATTCTCTATCCTAGCGGCCCCGATGAAGATCCTTAATTAGATGAGGGCCCTACAAAGAAGGTTTCTATGGGGTGGACCCTCTAAAGATTCTAAATGGCCCTTAGTGGCTTGGTATATCCTCTGTAAACCCAAATCTCATGGGGGGTTGGGAATCAGGGACCCCCAACTAAATAGATCCATGTTGGACACCAAGCTTTGGTGGCACTGGATCAAATCCCCTTAAGCCCTTTGGGCCAAATTACAGAAATTTAAATACACTCTTATTATTCCTCTCCAAATATTAGTCTGAGTAGATGGAATTTTTTCGGGCTCGGTGATCTAGAATAACGCTTGGAAACATTGTCAATTAGTTCATTCCCAATGTTTTTGGGAAGTCCATAATGGGAATTCGACCCTTTTTTGGGACGATGCATGGGAAAAACTTCCCATTTTAGGGGATGACGATAAGTTTATATCCCTAAGAACAAACCTTGAAAGAGAAGGTTGGGAAAGGCTACACCAATTCTGGAAAACACCATTTCCCTCTGAGAACGTCCGCATGCGATCATGGAAACCTCTAGATGAATGGCCATTTCTCTGGACAAAAAAGACAAAGGAGAATATCTCCAAAATTCTTCAGGAGAGACATGTCAAGAACAGAGAAGGGGAAGACATCATTCGCTAGGGATTTCAAGGAAATGGAGATTTCAATGTCAATACTCCCTACCAAATTATGCAGGACTCAAACCCTCATCCCATCAGAACCATCTGGAATAAACTATGGTCCAAATCCCTTTGGCCCAAAATTTCAACCTTTTTATGGCCGGTAGCTAACAAAAGAATACTAACATTGGATCAGCTCCGTAAAAAAGGGTTCACTGGACCATCGATATACAGTCTCTTCTATGATTCTGAAGAGACCCAATATCATATTTTGAGTAAGTGTAATTTCACGATGCAACTTTGGGACCAAGGAGCCACCAACTTTCGGAGAACAGACATGCAAAAAGATAATTCTATAACCACTATAGAACTTTGGAGAGCTAACCCCTTTAACAATGCTCTCATTAATAGATCTTGGGAAATTTTCCCAAGTATCCTTATGTAGAGTGTCTGGAAAGAACGAAATCGAAGAAATTTCAAACACAAAGCCCTTACCAAAAATCAACTATGGGAGCTTATCAACATAAACATGACCAAATTCATTGCAGTGGTCCAGTGGATGGCTCAAGATCTCTAGGTTCAAGCTCCTGAAACAACCATCTTCATCAATTGGAATCTAGGTCCTTGCCTTAATCAGACCCCCCAGGTGAAAAAGACAGGCAAAGCCCGGATTAGGGATTTCTGGAGACCCCCCCTGAAAGGATTCATCAAGCTAAACTTTTACGGTGCTTCTAAAGGAAACCCAAGTCTGGCGGGGGCATGCGGGGTCTTCAAGAACCACAAAGGAGAACCCCTCCTTCTCTTTGTGTCCAACCCGAGAATTATGTCGAACAATGCAACAAAGTTGGTGGGACTCATGAGAGGCATCGAAATAGCGATTGAAAGAGGATTTTCAACCCTGGAGGTTGAGGGAAATTCCCTTATGGTCATCAAAGGTCTTCAACAACTCATGAATTTGGGCAGAGAGGCTCTCTCAGAACTTGTGCCTAAGCTATGGATTCTCAGTTCTTGGATCCATGGTAACCTCCCTAATGGTTGCAGTTACCGAGCTGATCAGAAGGAAGGACAATGTGGTGGTCAACTGCATGGCCAACATAGGTGTCAAAATGCAAGAATAGTTTCATATCCTGCATCCAAGGGACCCGCTAATAGGTTGAATAGAAGAACAAATCCAACACATTTATCAAGACAACATGAAAACATGGAGGTAAGAAATGGAGCACATCGGTTGAGAGTCTTGGGAGCATGACCCTCATCATGAAGTGTTCAAGGAGAAAAAATGGCCTAGATCTGTAATGACATCCTTAGAGGATGATATGGAGACCCTCCACGTAGAGGACCCATAGCCCAAGCCAAGAAGAGAAGACAATTGACCTGTGGGAATCATTAGCACAAGTGAGGAGGCTCTTAAAATGAAGTACAAGGATGACAGAGAGGATTTGGGAAAGGATGGGTTGGACCACGATTAACCCTCCATGACGAAGTGTATGGAAGAAGACCAGACAAGCAAGGCATGCCCAAAAGTGAAATTCTGTTATCAATGGAATAAGTGGTTGCGTGCCATGGGAAATCTTGGTGGTCTAGAAGAGAGGGTTCAAGATCTAATCACCTTCCCACCCGTCATAGAAATCGGTGAGAAATATTATCAAGTACGAAACATGATCCAGGAGAACCAGGGTTGTAGATTCAATGACGAGTTTTGTATCCATAAATTCAAGGGACAACGAAGGCTGCACACATTATTCTCTTTATGTTGCTATCTCCTGACTCTCTTTTGGAAAATCTTTAGTCTGGTTATCAGAATTAGTCAGAAGATAAGTATGGTCCACCGCTGGAACAAAAAGTTGAAAAGGGGCCAATCATGTCACCATGACAATGAAGCCTCAACCTCGAGGGGGCATAGTCATATATCCATAAAAGAGAAGGAAGCCCGTGTAGCTGAGGAACATTTTTGGGTGCACTTTGAGATGAAAGAGATCTAGGCTGCGAACACAATAGAAGACAAAGTTCTATCCAGAAGAAGGAAAACCAGGGAGGACGAAATAATCCAAGAAGCGGCTAGATGGGCGGTTGGCCCTCGTAACCCTTGGACCAAAGACAAAATATTTTCGAATGGTGGAATCCTATTGGATGAATAAAGCTTTGGTTGCCCAGGTTGTCAACGAAACTCGCCAACAGAATTCAGAGATTCTTCAGGCAATTCACATTTTGGAGGGGAATTTTGAACTTTTATGTCGCGCCCAACATGACATTAAGTTCAGGGTCAATCAACTAGAGCAGAGCCCAGCCTAGAAGGAGAAATTTATGCGCCCTGAATCCTCCCCATAAGCTATTATCATACTCATTCAGATAGAGGACGAGGAGGAACATACCCAGAAGGAGACATCCCACTATTACACATAAAAATTATTCACTTCAACAGTGTCACAAGTGTCGCACTTTCATTGTTGCAAGTGTCGTAAGTGTCACAAGTATCACACCATTATTGTTGCAAGTGTCGTAAGTGTCAAATTCACTTTTCTTAAGTGTCACATCTCGAACAACACCATGAAAACACTTGCTACAACCCATAAAACATGTTAGAAGAAGAAGCCCCATCATCTAATAGTCGAAACAAATATTTTTACTAGGGATTTACTCATCTTGGTGAATTTTTGGGAGATCGGCACTCCCCTTCTCATACATAGGGAGCGCTAGCGCTCCTTTTCCATCTCAGGGGGGGCGTTGTAACGCTTTGTTGTCCATTTTAAGGGAGTGCAGAGTTGGCTGAGGGAATCTTGGAGGAAATCCCACTTTCCTCTAAAGACAACTATGGATGGATTGGGTTAGTTTGGCTCGAATCTAACTCTAGGGATGCATATAAGGAAGATATCACAACTATTAGAGCCATATCCTCAACTAATTCCAAATATACCCAAGGTAGTTGAGCCTCTCAAAGCCTATAAGTGGAGGCATTATCATGGTGAAAAAGGAGGAGAAATCAACAAAGCATTGTTATTTTGATTGTGGATATTTCAAGCAAGGGTTGGACGAGGAGGACTTGGAGAGGTTTTTGCAACATCATCTGAATATTGTAAGTTTCATTTTGAAGTTCTCATTAATATACTTGACCTATTTCCTTCAAGTATGTGTTTACATGTGCTTGTTTATACTTGTATTAATCTTCATAGCTCGATTCATTTTGTCTAATCCATTATAGTAGGAGATAGTCATGTGTTTCATGTTGTCCATTGCAGGTACTGTTTGGAGCTCGCAGATTTGAGCAACTTGGAAAAATGTCGTAAATGATGTACATCATACTTCCCCTCCTTCTCTCTTTTTTGATGGATAAAATGAATCTATAGGAATGGTAGTATCCAAATGTAATTTTATGTCTTGGTAGAGGGGTTTGTAATCCAAGGAAAAGTTCACATATCCACAGGGGAATATTTCTGTAACACTCTCCCCAGGCAGGAGGATCCGAGATAGATGAAGCAATAACCCAGGAGCTGCTCTAGACCAACCCATGGCCCGATGCAGAGGCATTCCCATGGTGAAGAAGGAGGAGAAATCAACAAAGCATTGCTATTTTGATTGTGGATATTTCAAGCAAGGGTTGGATGAGGAGGACTTGGAGAGGCTGCTACAACATCATCTGAAGATTGTAAGTTTCCTTTTGAAGTTCTCATCAATATACTTACCTATTTCCTTGTATGTGTTTACATGTGCTTGTTTATGCTTGTCTTAATATTCATAAATCGATTCATTTTGTCTAATTCATTATAGTAGGAGATAGTCGTTTGTTTCTTGTTGTCCATTATAGGTATTGTTTGGAGCTCATGGATTGGAGCAAATTGGACAAAAGTTGTAAACAAGGTACATCATATTTTCCCTCCTTCTCTCTTTTTCGATGGATAAAATGAATCTATAGAAATGGTATTTTCCAAATGTAATTTTCTGTCTTGGTAGAGGGGTATGTAATCCAAGGGAAAGTTCACTTGTCCACAGGGGAATATTTGTGTAACACCCTCCCCAGGCAGGAGGATCTGAGACAAATGAAGCAAGAACCCAGGAGCCACTCCAGATCATCTCAGGGCCCACTGCAGAGGGAACCGGGTTCTTTTTAGGGCTCTCCCAGCCTATTGGTTTCTTTTTTATTATCTTGTTTAAGCTTTTCTTGAGGGTAGTCTGTAAATGGCCTCTCCTTTATGTTTTCAGAATGTAGTCTAAGTATCCTCTAGATTCTAAGTCGAAAACTCCTCTAGACTATCTTAACATTAACTTTTTGAAATCTAAAGTATAGTGAACATCTCTCAGGGTTTAGGGGTCTGGTTTTACTCTGAGGCAGACCCTGACTTCTTTTTGTACAATATTGTATGATATAATAGAAATCCCTCTTTTAACTAAAAAAATAAAATTTATTAACTCTTTTATTAACCTTAATCATTTAACTTTTTATTATGGAAAATAAAATAGAATGATAAAAGTGAACCTAATTATACATGTTATCCATTAAATATGAACCTTAATATTATATAATATGTTAAACTTTTATATAGAAAAATGGGAAAGGGTAAACCTCAATATGTTTGGTAAACAATCTCTGTTAAGTGTGTAATTGAAAAGTATATATATTCGACTTTCCATTAGAAGAGGAGGTGTTGAGTTTTCTCCATAAAACCATGGAGAGGTGAAAGGACAAAGATAAATCCTTAATGATGCGGTTATTTTTATCTATACCCTATTTCATATGACAATTTTTAATTTTTCTTTTTCTTTTTCCAGATCACTGGAATTTTGATTTTCTAGATTGCTAAGATTATTTATCCTTCGCAATGACCATTATAAGAGGAGGCGTTGAGTTTTCTCCCCCCTCCCCCGCCACACACACACACACACACACACACATATATATATATATATATATTCAACTTTCCATTAGAAGAGGAGGTGTTGAGTTTTCTCAATAAAACCATGGAGAGGTGAAAGGACAAAGATAAACCCTTAATGGTACGGTTATTTTTATCTATACCCTATTTCATACGACAAATTTTAATTTTTGTTTTTCTTTTTCCAGATTGTTGGAATTTTGATTTTCTAGATTGCTGAAATTATTTATCCTTCGCAATCATAGTGATATGATATTTTAAGAATCGTAAGAAGACTCAACATGCGAACAAAATGATATTTCTTTTCCTTCGAAAGAACATACATACTATATTTCACAATCGTCATATTATATACATAAGATATATATTTAAGTGGATAGTATAATGAACATACACACAAGAATATCTCCTTGAGGGGAGATCAATAAGTGCATCTTTAGTATTTAAGTGGCTAGTATAATGATCATAACTTCAATAGATCAAGATGTAACATACGATCACAATAATGTCATAATAGCTAGAGACATATCAAAGAAATCAAACCTGGATAGTGTGTTATTCCTCTAAATGTATTTGATCTGAGATCTCTTTGAATATATGATTTGTTTCTTAGACAGAAGTCCCAACTCTTGCGAAACACTCTCAAGATAATGATATAATTTAACATATACAAGTACATATCTCATAAATTATAGCACCACCCAACAACAACGATAAGCAACGAAAAACACTAAAACTTCAAGGTGCTCCAACTAGCTTGAAAAAATAAAACTGTGCAACGGCAAGGTAAATCTTACGATCTTCCTTCCAGCGATTAGACTGTTCTAAAGGAAACCAAGCTCTGAAACCATGTTGAATTTTCGTTAATTACGTTAACTTTAGATTTAACATAGAAATTTAAAATTCTTTTGCATGTTTGTTTCTCCATAGGCGGTTTTGCACCATCTCCACTCAACCATAGGCACCTACTCGTGCCACCCCCGAGCATAACATATACATCCTAGGAAACCCTTCTACACAAGGGGAGAAAACCCAACAACCTTCTTATAGAGAATATCCTTGCCAAGACAAAATAACCAATAACAAGCTCTATCCACTAGAGTAAACCACAAAGAAGATAACCCAACAACATAGATGTAACACACCCTAGCCAGAGTGCTAGGGTGTCTAGCCTCTACTAGTGTGCACCACCAAGAGATAACCAACAATGCAGCCGAAGCTCACTCTAGCCAGAGTGCTAGAGTGGTTGATCTTCACCATGTGCATCATAAAAGACAAACCCTAGTGAGAGGTATGAGGAAACCCTAACCAAGATGTGCCCTACTTCCTTCCTTCTGCAACTGCAGCTACAACTGCAACTCTCCACCAAACTTGCGTTGTATCTCCATGAGAGAGTGTGTCAAATGAGGAAGGAGTCATTCTTATTTATACCAATTTGTCCAGTGACTTTTATGGTAGGGTCAACCTGACTTTCTAGAAAATTTATTTTCTATTTATCTTTTCTTCTGGAGCCAACTTTACTTCTGGAGCATTATAATTCTTCTTTATTATTTTTTGTGAGGATGACTTCTCTTATGGGATCTTCTTTGAATTCCTGTAGTTTTTCTTTAACATCTTGGAAACTTCATCTATAAGAAAGGTTATCCCAGAGGTTAATACCTCCTGCAGCTACTAGAAACATCATCACATATAAGTCTATCTTTCTCTTCATTTTTTAGGATTGGTATAGCTCAGGTGGTGCATCTGGATTCTCTTCTATCCATCGGTCTATGTGAGATACGCCTTCACGAATGGTGTTATATTGTGATGGCTTCATTAGTATCATATTTTTTTGATCAATGACTATCATAGCTACATCTTGGAAGAGGTGCAGAGGAGCATACATGTCAATGATAGCTCCTTCCAACTCATTTCTGACCTTCTCAACGCTAATTTTGAAGCTTTCAAGGCTCCTTTAATCAATCTTGACTTGATGAAATCTTTCCTGCAATTCCCTGATCCTTGATTCTTTCTCTTCATTTTCCAGGCATAATATTTATATGTTATCTACGTTGGTGTTCATAAACGCAAAATCGGCCTTAGTTGTTGCCACAAGATCTTCTCTGACATATCCCGTGACTGGGACATGAGTAACAACTGAGATAGGGGTTTCTTCGATTACTGACACTTTCTTTGCCCGTTGTTGCATGATCCTATCAGTCTTACTATCATAAGTGAAGCTCCTTAGATCTAATACTTCACTCGGCTGAAATGGCTCCTAGAGCCTGAGTCCTAAATCGTTGCCTGATATATTTGTTTCTATGTCTACACTAGATGTTTATGGGATGTCCATCTCCATGGGGTGTGTGTCGTCCCCTCTATATTATATGTTTTTGTTTTGTCTCTCTTCTTCAACATCTTTGTCTGTTTCTTTCTTTGCTTGCTCCGCTGCTTCTTTTTCCACCGCTGCTTGTTCCTTCTGCTTAACTTCTCGTTTTGTTGCGACTTTTACTTTTGCTTCATATTTAGCTCTAGCTTTGTCATCCTCAATCTTTCTCTTCTTCTTGCTCGCATCATTTTTCTTTTTTAATACTTTTTCTTTGTCCCTCCTTTTTTTATCTGCTGGTACCTCTTCTTCTTCCTCTACAGATCCTGAGTGTGTTGAGATGGAAATAGGGGAAGATTTCCCAGCTTCCTCTTGCTCCTCCTCCTTCTTGGCTGCTTCTCTTGCTTTTTCTTTGTTTGTGATTCTTCCCTTTGGCTAGCCACGCTTGTTGAATATACCTTCATCATACGTCCTCATGTTATGGTGTACTTCTTCTTCTTCCCAAAGATATGTAGTATACTCATAATGCAGCCCAATCTTGCTGAAATGCTCCCTCACAATATCCTTGGGATCATGTCTCCCGAATCGCTCTTCCCCAAAGTGATAGGAAAGCATGGTATTTACCTCTTCTTGGGCTTGTTTAGTATATTCAAAGAAATAGTTGCCAACATACAGAGGTAGCGGGGGCCAAATTTCTTTCTTAAATCTATACAACATACCCCCAACTCCGTGTATAATGGTTTGATATGCTACTTCCTAGAGAGAAAGCTTGTCGGGCACAAACCATGGAAGTAAGTGTGGTGGTTTCTTTGAACCATATTCTTACGTAAGTACCATTATCCAAGAGGTACCAGTCTTTGATCCTCCTTATAACTTCTATGGCATTTTCAGTCATGCACGGGGGAGTGATGCAAAAGGTGAACTTGTATAGTGGAGCGAGAAAGTTCTTGCATATCCTTTGGTACTCCATACGATATTTGTGCTCCCAGAGAACCTTACAATATATGTGAATTGCAAGGTTAGATGGTAACCAACTCCACCCCATGTTAGGGTACCCGTGAGATGTGCACATGATGTCCAAGAGGTATGAGAACATATGGAAGCTCAGGATAATGTTCCCAATTGGGCTTGTTTGACCACGAAGATAGTTGTCGTGAGTTTCTCAGATAAGATATCTCTCCAATTGAACGATGCCCCTTCATCTGCAAAGTAATATATTGGAGGCGTGTAGGATAAGGGAAATCGTGTCACATTAGGCTCCCCGCACAATCTGCACAACATGGCTACCAAACACTGGTAGGGTCTTCTTAAGGCGCTTGTGGGGTATCCACCTTTAGGTCTGTACTTAAATTACTTTTATGCCTTATGCCACTTGGGGGGAAGATCCTTAGGTGTGTACTCAAACTTGTTGAGGAGTTTACCATCCAATATTTTGCCTCCTTCTTCAATATGATAGCATTTGGCCAAATACTTTGTTCTAAAAGAAGCTACGGGTTCCTTTCTTATGTTGCAGACGTATCTATTGCTTATGTCAGTGTTCTTCATAATCCAAAAGATGGCATATGCGCAAGGGAATATAGTTGGGTGTGTTGTTACTCTAAAGATCCATGATTTCTTGATATTCTTGAAAACTTTAAGCTCATCCGAGTCTTCAACTTCGAGAGAGAAATTAGATTTCTTGAACATGTGATAGATTTCTCCCCATTTCAATGTTTCTCCGTCTTTCTCCAAAATCCCTATTGTATCATCATATGTGGCTCCAATAATCTCCAACTCTCCTTTTGCTTGTTGGGCACTGCTAGATGCTTCGGCTCCGGATGCTTTGCTTACCATTTTATTTCGAGGTGACATGTTTGAATCTGCCAAGAAAGATAAGTTTAGGGCGCATATTAGGATATAACATAAAATTCAATGCAACTAAAGGATTTGAAATGGCAGAGGATTTATTGAGACTATTATGAGACAGAGAATCGTCCTCTGAGGATATGAGGATGATGGTAGGCATGCTTTAGCAATTTAGTAAAAACTTGGGGAGGAAAGGGTGAAGTTGAGTTTAGAAAGGAAAAATCGGAGGTACAGAGATTAACTCCTTTGATGCAAATCGACGGAGTTCATACTAAGTGTTTTGATGCATGTGGGAAATTGCTTGAAAAAGGTTATGATCAGAGAGGTTAAGAACAACTCCTCTGAGGTGCATCAGAGGAGTTAGCTCCAATTGTTCTGATAATCCATTGGAAGAGTTTGTTTTTGAGCTCCCAAAACCTTAAGTAGATTGATGAAGTTAATTGTAACCCCTCTGATTATATCGGAGAAGTTAACAAGAACTCCTCCAATATGATCAGAGGAGTTACTGTTGAAGGTTCTGAGTGACTGAACAATTTGAAGAAGTCATCTGCAAGTCCTCCGATCGCATTGGAGTTAGTAAGAACTTCACCAATGAGATTGGAGGAGTTAGATACAATACTCCCGATGGAAAGAACCCTAATGGGTTCATAGGGCAAGGGTGCGTATTTTTCTTAGCATTATTGTGTTGGGGCATGAGTCCGGGATCAGGGTTCCGATGGAGATCCTACCAAGAGGCATCCGCAAGATTCAAAAAGACAATGTAAGGCAATCACCTTAATCCTAGGTGAAAACACGATCATAATCGTGGAGGATACTAAGGAAAATGTCGGATGCTAGCTAAGAGACGATGTGGAGAAGAAAATCACAGAGAGAAAAATGAAGAATAAACCCTAACCCTAACCCTAGCAAAATAAAAATGCAAATATTCACTTACCTAGCAACTTGGCGCCACATGGAGGGTGATGACTAGTTGTGGGTCCGAACAAGAATGACTTGGTGTGCTCTGTGGAACTCTCTTCAGTTCGTCTCCTTCGACAAGATAATGGAAATCACTTGGTAGTCATTTATATTGACTCAAAAGAATTCTTGCATTAAATGTGTGGTTGGTGAAGTGGTTGAGGTTGAAGGACTTGTGAACAAGTTCTTCGATAAGCATCGAAGAGCTTAGTGGAAAGTCCTATGATGTTCATCGGAGGACTTGTTCTCAAGTCTTCCAATGTCATCAGAGATCTTGGGGGAAACTCCTCTGATGCGAACTTCTCTAATTAAGGCCATTGCTCCCTAACCATTTTGCATGAATCCTTATGAAATAGCTTCTCTTCTCTGGACTAAGCTTTAGCTTGACTCCAGTAGTAGAGACTAGACTTAGTAAGGGATATGTGTCTCTCACCACTCTTGAAAAGCAATGTTTTTAGTGTCAATTCCACGACATTCAATATAGGGTTCTAATCCGAACTCCTCTAATTAAGGCCACCATTGCTCCCCTAACCATTTTGCATGAATCATGAACCCTTATGAAATAGCTTCTCTTCTCTTGACTAAGCTTTAACTTAACTCCAGTAGTAAGAAATATGTGTCTCTCACCACTCTTGAAAAACAATGTTTTTAGCCAATTCCAGGACTAAAATTTTCCAATTTCACAAATTATAACATTATAAATAAATTCATAAACACAACCACTCCATTCTACACTTTAATTTTCAAAACATGTAATTCCAACCTTTCCACTAAATGACAAAAAATTCAATAATGTTGTTATTGAAACTCACCTAAAAGTAAGCATTGTGTGCAACAATATTTCCACGATATCATTGTATGCAACAATATTTCTACGATGTTGGCCTTTTACGTAGACCCCAAAGCATCTTGTGATTTGATTTCATGCACAGCAGAACGGAAAGCTCTCAGACGGTGTGCATCTTGTCTTTCACAGCGGGAATTTCGCGTCCTTTCTCTGTCTCCGTCGAACGCTTTTTTACTGCAAGTTTACCAGATTCCGGAGAGGTCGCCCAAAATGAGTGAAACCAAATTTCACCTGCAAATTGTTTTGCCCAGTGACTTCCATCTTTTCCATTGTCACATTAATTTATGATAAAATAAGATTGTACCGGCTCCTTTCTCTCTCTCGAACGCGTTTTTAGTGCAGCTGGTTTCTAGATAGACACGCATTCCTCTAAGAGAATAGATATGCACATAATGCTCTGGCAATCATAATGATATGACATTTTAACAATCACAAGAAGACTCCACGTGACAACACGATGATATTTCTTTTCCTTCCTAAGACTATATTTCACAATCGTCATATTTCTTTTTTCTTTTTCTAGTAGTGGAGGAGGACCACCAACCGTCACTCACATTTCTTTTTTTCTTTGATGAAGTTGTACAAAATAATTGATAGCCGCGCCGAAGTTTTTTTAAGAAATTCTGCGAATTCGGTACATTTCATGATTTCTCCACATATAAGGAGAATCGCATTTTCTTATAGTGGAAGACCACCGACTTTCTTGTGGACGAACACCACCATATTTCACAATCTTGATCTTTATTTTCTAGCGGGCGATTCCTTCATTTCATGATTTTCCTTTTCACATTACATGTCATGATTTCTTCACATGGAGAATCGCTATACACTTGTCACCGCATTTTCTATTAGTGGAAAACTACCGACTTTAATAGTGGAAGATAATTGACAGCAAAAATTTTTGAAGAAATTCTCCACACTTTCTATCGTTTCATGAATTCCAGCTGATTTCCCTTTTCTCATTACATGTCATGATTTCTTCACGTGAAGAATCGCTATACAGCTGTCACCGCATTTTCGAATAATGCAAGACTCCGACTTTAGTGTGTACTACCATCGACGAACACAACTCTTTTCCTATCTCCTCTTATCAGCGAACAGGTGAAAGGATAATGATGACAGAATGAACCATAATATATTTAAGTTTTTAAAATATTATCGTACAAGCAACCAAGATTTTTAGTATTGATATGTACTTTAAATATTTTATTATTATATTTATAAGATAAATATTAATATGAAAATTTTTTATATTAAATAACTATATGGTAAGTATGGTATGGTATGGTATGGTATAAGTGATAATGATGATTTAAATTTATTTTTATTATTATATTAAAAATAATTACCTAATAAAAATGATAATAAAATTTATTATTATTATATTAAAAATAATCACTAAATTATAATGATGATTTAATTTATTTTTATGATTATAGTAAAAATAATTATATTAATTATAATGATGGTTTAATTTTATTTTTATGATTATATTAAAATTAATCATATTATTTTTATGATTATATTAAAAATAAGAGGAAACACATGTTCTTAATCATTAGGCCTACTCAAACTGTATGAGGATTAATATGAAAATTATTCCTCTTAAATAATCATATGAGATCACATTATTTTACCCAATCAATAATTTTAATATTAATTTTTTAAATATTAATATATATTTTATTATGATTATATATATTAATATTAAGATTTTTATATTAAATAACTATATAAAATTTATATTATTTTACTTAATTATATTTTATTATATAACCTATTATTGGTGGCAAAGGGATTAGTGACCAATGAATATATTTATAGTCCAAGATTTTCAGTTTAAGTAAAATAATTATATTTAGTTATTAATTAAAAAAAAAAAAAACATTATGGTTAGAAAACAAATATTCAATAATTATAGTGTGATTGACTAAAAAAGGATAAGCATTTTATAACAAAAGTGGGGAACTTAATCACAAATATTGGAAAAATCAAAATTGGAGTATATTATAATATAATAGGCATAGTGTAATATACTAGATATAAAAGTATGTAGAACGGAAATAAAATGCTAGAAATGGAAGAATAACAACAATATAATGAGAACAATCACCACAATAGCACTGAAATGATATAAGAATAACAATAGAAATAACACTTTGATTCTGAAAACAATGTTCACGGGCCTCTTCGAGGGGGCAACCTCTAGTTGAGCATAGCTCTATTAAAATAATATCCAAGCTAGGGTTCTCATACCCTCGACTCCTATTTATACTAAATATGTCTATCAAAAGAAGCATCTAGAGGAGGATCCTTCTAGAAGAGGAAGCTTCTATTAGGTCTTCTTACATCCGCCTTATTCTATTTTATTGAAAGGCCTTATTAATATTGACCTTTATTACATCTTAATATATTGTTCTACCTATGTGTGGGTTAGGACCCTAACATGTCCGCCCCCTTAAAAACAACCATGTCCTCAAGGCTTGAGATGTGGAAATTGTTGCAGAATGGTAGTTGGTTCCCAAGTGGCATCTGTTGGAGTTGTATCTTTCCACTAGACTAGCACCTCCTTGATGGTTCTCTGACGCAGGCGACGCTCACGCTGGTCCAAAACTGCTTGCGGCTATAGCCAAATGGATCCTTCTTCAGCTAACTCGGGAAGGTTGGTTTGAATTTGGCACTTAGCTCCGATCACCTTCTTTAAGCATGAAACATGAAAAACAGGATGTAGCTTCGAATGACTAGGCAAAGCTAACTGATAGGCTACTTGACCCACACGCTTGAAAACGGTATAGGCACCATAAAATTTGGGCATTAACTTCTGATAATGCTCGGCCTTGAGGGAAGTTTTCTTGTAAGGTTGCAGTCGAAGAAACACCTGATCCCCTTCTGTAAATTGACATTCAGAGCGACCTTGATCTGCTTGTTGCTTCATGCGATTTTGTGCCATGACCAAATTCTCTTTGAGGGTGCGGAGAATGGCCTCTCGAACTATAAGTGTTTGGTCAACTGCCTGTACCTTCGAGGCACCAAGTAAGTATGAGAGAACTGAAGGTGGCTTATGTCCATATACCACTTCAAAAGGAGTCATGTGTGTAGTTGTATGGTATGAAGTGTTGTACCACCATTCAACGAGGGGTAACCATTGAGCCCATAGATTTTGATTTTCTGAGGCAAAACACCTCAAATATGTTTCCAAACACTTGTTGACAACTTCTGTTTGACCATCTGTCTGGGGATGATAAGTTGTGCTGAGATGCAATTGGGTGCCTTGTAGCTTGAATTGTTCTTGCCAAAAATTGCTTGTGAAAGTTGGGTTGCGATCAGAAACAATAGAGTGTAGCATGCCATGAAGCTTGAAGACCTGATCCATGAAAATTTGAGCCACCGTGGATGCTCTAAACAGGTGTTGAAGAGCGTAGAAATGAGCATGATTGGAAAGGCGATCAACAACCACCATGATGACTGGTTCATTTCTCGATTTGGGTAAGTCGGTAATAAAATCCATAGAGATGTCCTTCCAAATAGCAGGTGGGATCGGAAGAGGTTGTAGTGTGCCTGGAGATTTGACTGTTTCTCCCTTGTTGCGTTGACACACATCACATTCAGCTACAAAATTACAAATGTCCTGTTTCAAACCATCCCATAAAAAAGAACGTTTGACCCTGTCATAGGTTTTGGTGAACTCGGAGTGCCCCACTGTGGGTGTAGCATGAAGCTCAGAAAGTACCGTGGATTTAAGCTTTGATTGTTTACTTAAATACAAACGGACTTTGTATCGAAGCTCATCATAGAGCCAAGAGTACCCTGGGGAAGCTGGAGCATTGGATTGCATTTGTTGGTGTTATCACTCCAAGAAACCCTTTGTGGTTGCAGACCAAAGGTGCTTGGTAACTTAAGAAATGAATGTTTTTGTATTTTGTAAATGTGGATCAATGGGATAACTCAATTCAGGTTATGGCATTCAAACATCAAAATGGTAAACAAATAGACAGTGCTCTCCAAGATTGGTTAATCAGTAAAATAACTTTCAGTGGATGAAGAAAAGACTGTTCATAAACCAGTGCAAAGCAGGGTCTAATAAACAACTAAAGGAACTGATTATAATGTCATGAACCAAACAATAGGATAACGACTATTCAAGGTTTGACAACAATATAACAGTGAAGAAGAAATATGAAAAACTGATACCAAAATGGAAAGGAACCTGTGATCTGTATTAGCAATGAAATGTCTGAGTACAAAAGGAG
>JZKD02S1604098.1:637821-665941 GCA_000966675.3 Picea glauca | reverse complement strand
TAAGAGTTCATATTGCAACTTTTGCAAGTCAATAGGCCATGATGACAAAGATTGTAGGACAATGGAGCTGATGAGGGAATGAACATCAGATACCTATAGGGTGCATGTAGAGATGATGACAGGGAAAAATGCACTAGAGTTTAACCAAGTACTAGTCCCATATAACATTGCGCCACAATAATATAACACTGCGCGACCGTAGTACAATACCACACAACCAAAGTATAATCATGTGCATTATAACCAGGCACCCCAGTACAATGCACCGCGAGGAGATCGATTTGGCTACAGAGGTGGAGGAGGAGGAAGAGGAGGCTTTGGAAGAGGCATAGGACTGATGGTATGTCACAACTCTCAACAATCATGACACTATGCAAGAGAATGTCCACTTCCACCTGTGACATGTATGTATTGTCATGCATCAGATCATGATACAAAATATTGTCCGACACTATTGGGGAAGATCCAAAAAAGGAGAAATCAGAACAATCAGAATGTTCAGTGGATTTCTACAGAAGCAAGGAATGAAAAAAGAAATATCAACATAGTTATGCACGAAGGAACTAAGACAGGAAATGATGCAGTAAGACAAGATCCATCACAACACCAATGGGTGAAGAAGAATGTTGAAGCATAGAAGCAGTTTGATGCTGCAGAATGAAAAGGGGATATTCCAGCAAGCCAGATGAGAATTCTTGAATCCAAACATTGCATCTACATCAACTGTGCAACATACTTAGGAAGGACCGGTGTATGAGATTCCTTCATCACTGGATCATACTAATGAAGCGCAACCTCTAGGACAATTAAGTACAATGAAGGTTTTTTTGCAATCCTATGTTAAGCTATTAAATGACCAATCATCTATTAAAAGTTTGAAAAATATGCTAGAAAGATGTAACTCAGAGGTAGAGGGGAAATTAGAACAGAAAACAGTCAATCACCTGCATACAAGAAGGAGGAAAAGTAGGGAATTTAGATTAAATTCTAACATTGGATATTTCAATATGGGGGACATCATACTAGATTTAAGCACTGAGGTGAATTTGTTACTCAAGAAGACATGGAAATGTATGGGAGAGCCCACATTAGGATATTCACCTGTTCAGCTAAAACTAGTAAATCAACACCGAGTTCTACCAATTGGAAGGCTAAAGGGTGTGATAGTAGATCTGAATGGAGTGCACACCAAGGCAGACTTCAAAGTAATATAAATAGTGGATGGCACAACACCTTATCTAGTATTGCTTGGACTAGATTGGGCATTCAACAATTATACCATAATCAATTTAAATATGAGGAAGATGACATTCAAGTCTGAAGAATACAGATTCATTGCGCCATTAGATCCATCATAAGGAGAAAGGTTTGTAGAACCCACTTGCTTGGACCTGAAGGAAATTAACCAGTTGTACCGAACCACCGCGTGAGAATAAGACTATGTGAATCCAACTGCAGATGGGGTACTTAGTTGGAGAAGCATCATGTCATGTGTGTCAGACTCAGATATAGGGTTGGAAAATTGGCAGCAGAGATTACATGAAGTCTCCACAAGAGGATGTGCAAGAATAGACCGTGCAGTACGATGGGTAGGTACAGAGATAAGAGAACCTCCTAGCTTTCATGGGGTGAACAACTTAGAAGAATTACTAACAATATATGAAGATGAAGTGTTACCAAATCAGAGGCTCTTATCTTTGGATATAGCACTCAAGGCAACACCTGCAAGATGGTGGGGTGTGCACAAAGAGACCATTAGGGACTAGTACCAATGCAAATGATTATTGCACATTAGGTTTGGCACATAGCAGAAGAGAAGAATGATACATAGATATGATGGATAGGGGTCACCTTTGGAACACTTGGAGAAGTGCAGAACATTATGGACGATGACACCACCAGAGGAATGGCCTCATCACTTTATTCATACACTAGAAGGAATCCCAACAAACTGGTATGTAGACCAGGAACTACGTAGAGGAACTGCAGAATGGACAATGTTACAACAAAAATTTACAGTCACTTTCTTATTTGAACATGAGAACCCCAAAATAGACTCAACACTCAAACAAATCAGAGGGGTGATATTAATTAAGGAACCAGAAGTTGAAATCATGACAAAAGATCAACAACAGGACAGACAGTTAGTGAAAGAATTATTGTCATGCTACCATATGCAGGAAGACACACCAGACAAAGAGGACCCGCGTAAAATTCAGATTATAGAAGTTGAAGGTGAAAGAGATGTGGAAGGCCCACCTCTTGAATCAAAAGTGTTTGTTGTATTGATCAAGGTGAAGAAAGTTAACATTGGGACAACCGAGAATCCCAAAATGGCCAACATTGGAGACTACTGGGATGAGAAAATAGTAGAAAGAATAAAAGATTTATTGCGCGAGTACAGTGACTTGTTCCAAAAAACCTTTATAGAAATGAAAGGCGTAATAGGAGAGCTAGGAGAGATGAAGATACCTCTCAAATCCGAGGCTAGATCAGTGAGACAACGACCATATAGACTGAACCCAATATATAAGAAAAAAGTAAAAGCAAAAATTGACAGGATGTTGGAGGCCGAAATCATATAACCAGTGGAGGAATCTGAGTGGATCATCCCTATGGTAGTTCAAGAGAAGAAGCAGGGAGGTAAAAGGATATGTGTCAACCCGAGGAAGCTTAATGATGCTTGCCTTCATGACGCTTTCCCTACCCCTTTCACATATGAGGTATTAGAGAAGGTAGGAGGCCAGGAAGCATACTCATTCAGAGATGGATTCTCAGGTTGCCATGAAATCAAGATATCCCTAGAAGATTGGTACAAGACCACTTTTTCCACAGAATGGGGATCCTACTAGTACATAGTCATGCCTTTTGGGCTGAAGAAAGAACCAACTATATACTCAAGAGTAGTCATAGTTGCTTTCAAAGAATTCATCCATTAGTTTTTAGAAGTATACCTGGATGGTTGGACACTATGTAGTCTGTTGAAGGACCATGTAGAGGTGTTAAGGTTGATGTTGGAAAGATGCAGGCAATGTCAAATATCGCTAAATATCAAGAAGTGCATCTTTGGAACACCTTTTGGGATACTATTGGGCCATATAGCATGCAAACAAGGATTTCTAGTAGATCCTTCCAAGATTGCAGTAATTGTTAATCTACCACCACCAAAATCAATACATCAGTTGAGAGAAACATTGGGACACACATGATACTACAGGAAATTCATAAAAGGGTATGCATAGATCACTGCCCCAATGGAGAAATTGTTGAGGAAAGATAGCAAGTTTCAGTAGAATGAAGACTTTCAGCGAGGGTTGGACACTCTAAAAGAGAAGATGGTAACAACACCAATACTAGTATTCCCATATTGGGAAAAGACATTTCATGTGCATGTAGATGCATCAACTATAACACTTGGAGTTATTCTAGCATAGCCAAGAACAGGGGAATTGGACCATCCTATAGAATTTGCAAGAAGAAAACTGTCAGAGTCATAGTATAATTACAATACCACAGAAAGAGAAGGCCTAGATATGGTCTATGCACTCCAAAAGTTCATACATTACTTACTGGGCAAACATTTCAAGATGTTTACAAATCATTCATCCCTCAAATACCTAGTCAATAAGTCAATGTTGGGGGCGATAATTTGTAGATGGTTATTGTTGTTCCAGGAATTTGAATTTGAAGTAATAGTCAAGCCAAGGAAGTTGAATGCAAGACTTGATCACCTATCAAGAATCAATAATGGAGAGGAACCTACAAACTTAGAGGACAAATTCCTTAATGCACAGTTATTTTCCGTTCAAGTAGCTGATGAATATTTTATTGACATCATTCAATACTTGAGTATAGGGACCGTGCCAAAAGAATTCAACACTGTGCAAAAGAAAAATCTGGTAGTCTGAGATGCAAACTATCAATTGATTGCAGGACACTTATACAAGATGGGTTAAAATAACATCTTGAGAAGATATGTACTAGAACATGAAATACCTAGGATTTTAGCAGAGGCCCATGAGGGAATATCATGAGGAAATTATGCAGGAAATGCTACCACACAGAAGGTATTGCGTATAGGACTATGGTGGTCGACCATTCACAGAGATGCAAAGAAATATTTCCAGAGATGTGATGTATGTCAGAGGGTCGATAAACCTAATAGATAGGATGAGATGCCCCTAAGACCACAAGTAACTTTGCAGGTCTTCAAAAAATGGGAAATAGACTTTGTGGGACCAAGTAACCCACCAGCGAAGAGGTCAGGAGAAAGGCACATCATTATTGTGACAGAGTATCTAACGAAATGGGAAGAAGCAGCACCAGTAAAATATTGCAGTGCAGAGACAACAACGCACTTTCTGTTTGAGCAAGTGATCACTAGATTTGGATGCCCAAGGATTCTGATGAGTGACCAAGGCACTCACTTCATTAACAACACTATTAGGGATATGACCGAGGAGTTTTAAGTCTATCATCAAAAGAGCACACCATATCACCCTCAAGCAAATGGAATAGTTGAAGCCTTTAATAAAATCCTAGAGAATGCATTGACAAAGATTTGCAACGTCAACAGGGACGATTGGGACTTGAAGATACCAATAGTACTATGGTCATACAAGACTACATGCAAAAATTTGACAAGGTAGACACCATTCAGGTTGGTGTATGGACAAGAAGAAGTGGTGCCATGAGAGTTCTTAGTACATAGTCTGTGCGTAGCAGCAATCACCAACATGACAGAACGAGGCACAATCAAAGAACGACTAAGTCAACTGATGGAGATGGAGGAAGATAGGATCCTAGAAGGATTTCACCAAGAGGTATAGAAAGAAAGGAAAAAATATTGACATGACAGACATATTAAAAGGAATATTTTCAAGGAGGGAGACCCAGTCTTGGTGTATGATAGTAAATTTCTTCAGCACCTAGGAAAATTCAAAGTACATTGGTTGGGACCATATGAAGTGAAAATTGTCACAGATGGGGGAGTTGTGCAATTGAAGGATTTAAGAGGTATAGAACTCATAGGAATGATCAATGGGATTTGACTGAAACTCTACAGGGATAGTTGACCTCCTAGCACTTAGGAAGTTATTGTGCAGTAAGGAAATAGGTAAAAAAAAGAAGAGAAGGGAGTTAGCGTGAAAAAAAGAGAAAAGTTTGAGCGCAACACAAGAATAAAACACTGCGCACCAAGGAATGGTGAGATATCACAAATCTTCCATGCACTAAAAAATCGCAGCGCGCTGGAAAAAGGACCAACGGTCAGAAAAAGGCAAAAATTTGAAAAATGGAAGTTATGGAAAAAAGGCGCCAACTGGCAGCATCTATCAAATTGAATGTCAAGTACTCTCAAAGTATCTTTGCATTAATCACGCCAACTGGTGGCGTCTATCAAATTGAATGAAAAGTATTCTCGAAGCACCTTCGCATTAGTCGTGCCAACTGGCGACGCCAAGGAAATTGAATGCCACGTACGTGAGAAGCGCCAATTCATTTAAATTGCAGCTCGAGTACCTTCTCCAAGAAGCTTCACGACACTTGCTATATAAGGAAGGCACGCGGGCAACATAAAACTTATTGTGAAATTGCGAAAACACAAAGAGATAGAGCATACAGAGTGAAGAGTGAGTTAGCAAGAGATACAGAGCAAACCAGTTCGATAGAAATCACCCTTAAACCACCATGGAACCACCCAATTTTGTTGCGTTGAGCCAAGCCAGCAGGAAACCTCGAAGCCACCATAGAGCACCACAACAGAAATAGGGAACTGAGAAGGAACCTACACAAGCTGTAGAATTCTTTAACCTGGATGAAATTCCCTCACCCCATGTGGAACCAGCGATCCCCACACCCGTGGTGGAGGAAGCCCAACCAACAACAGCGGTTGGTATGGACATAGACATGCAGGAAACTGGACAAGGCCAGTAGGTCGAGGACGCAGGTAATCATTTGTGACCGACGCATGTTGAAGGATCCCAGAGAGTAAATGGGATCGCCCCAAAACATACAAAAGTTTATGTGCCTAGATAGTTATACAAGGTAGAGCATGCACAGTAGCAGGAGGGGATAGTATAAGATGTTACCAGCCAGCCAAAAGCATATGCCGATGAAATAATAATGGAGGCTGGAACCTCAATCCAACCACCACAATGAAAGGGAAAACAACCCATGGAAAGATCATCGCACAGACAAGATGCAACAACCATAGTCTTACCGTGCATTCTGGAAGGGGTGCAAGCCATGCCTAACCTTTTGGGATGCGTGGAAAGAGTGCGCTACTCGGACCATGACGTGGCCGACGTGGAAAAGTTACCATAGTTTGCAAGGCAGGTCTACCTTGACAGTGTAGGAACAGGGCCCTTCAAGGATCCAATTTTACAACCAAAATAGTGTGCAGCCGAATTGTCCAACACCAAAATTCTAAACCTGTTGGATATTCCACATTTTGGAAGGGGCTGGGACGCAAATAATTGCATCAAGAAATTGATGGTAGTAACCCACAGAGGATACCTATGGTTGGAAGAGCCCATCTCTATAGAAGTGGAGCCCATTGTTTTTATCACCAGTCTGCCATCTTGGGGGAGAATCCAGCGCAGTACCTTGACGATAAGACAAAGGAGAAGGCGTTGGCGGAGGAGCTCAAAAATACATATGGAACAGAGTGAGGGTCATGTGGAATTATTATCAAGCGCATCAGTGATGCAGCAACAAGGATGGACACTAAAATCATGGTGTGCAAATTACTTATAAAGTTTCGCAAGGAGGAAGTCCATGCCAGGGTCGTCACGACTGCAGGTAAGTGCGCAGAGGGCACTATGCTTAGCTGGGCCCCATACTTACTAAACATGTTCCTTGACAACTGCAGAGCCACGTAGGATCTGGGAATAGAGTTTCACTACTCTTGGCTACTAATCCCGATCGCTTTGATCGGATGGAGGGAGCCCTAGTACACATATTTTTGTGAGCGAACCAATCGTTGCCACGCAATGCGATACACATCGTTGGGGAGCACATCAAACCCAAAAATCAAAAGTACCAATGCAAGCACATTCACGCGATACTATAATGAGGTCCAAGAGATCATTGCCAATAGTTGGAGAATTACTCGAGAACTGGTTGTGCAATACCAAGACATCACAAACTTTAAAGAAACCAGGCACACAGTATGGATCCAAGTGAGAAGGGATCTCGAGAAAGAAAGGGTGCAACTTAGATACTGCGTTAAATAAGAAGACATATAGATGACAATCAGGGACTGGAAATATGACTGGAGAATTCCAGTCCTCACTCAAGAGATGCCTATAGGTACAAAGGCCGATGCTGGGTAAGTTAAGACACCTGTCAGGGATACAGATATGCCAAATAAGCCAAATCCAAGTAAGAAGATGACAAAACAAAAGAAGGGGGGTGTGCCAAAGAAGGGTACCCAGGCCGGGAAAAATGACACTACCCTAGCACCAAAGAAACTGGAAAAAGGGGTTGCAATAGCACAAGGAACCCCATCGACTTCCACCCCACAGGAACAAGGCCAGACAAAGAGGCCGATCATCCACACTGGGGGTGCGTGCAAAAAGGCCAAGGCACACAAGTAGTCGCCAGAATATACAATCACCGAGGATAATGATGACCTTGTGGCTTAGAGTGTCCAGGACCATGCAACTGAGGAGTTTGAAGATTCCCAACAACAGAGAGGCTGCATTTAGGACAAGCTGAATGACATAAGGCAGGTCCTAGAGCAGATCTGAGGCACGTAGACAATGAGCAGGGGAATAGATTCAGTCCCCACAACATCAAAAGCAAAATCCAGTGTTGCACCAAGCGAACATGATTCGATCCAAACAATAGCATAGATGATCCCAACCTTCAATATTACACCCAGCATGTTGCGCATGGATGAGATTATATCCCAGACACCCGTAAAAGATCTGGCGTAGATACAATTGGTAATGGAGCGAATAACAACCAAGGAACTGTAAAAATTACAAGTCAGTGTCGCGCAAAAGGTGCAGTCACGCGCACAAACAAAAGTAGCAGAGTTGCAACATACAAGGGATAAAAAAGAGGAGTTGGAATTGGTGCTCGAGCAGGTCAAGCTCGAGACCAAATGCAAGAAAGATCATGCAGATAGGCTCGAGCAGTGAGTGGTTGCATCCTATGACAAAATCTCTAATAGCACGCAAATAGAAAATCCCACTACAACACAGAAGATTGATCATATTGTGCAAACAATTGATCAATACAGGTAGGAGACTAAAAACCTCTGGGAACAGCTCATTCCTGCAACTCCCCCGGAGGTGAAGGAACAAAGGAGGCAAGAAGTTGCAGGACAGATAGAAGAAATGGAATGACAAGTTAGCGCAGCTATGGAATTGTTCGATAGGGAGGCACAACTATGGACAACGTTAGAAGAGGATGAATAGGTCCACCACTGGGACTAGGAAGAAGAAAAGATAAGCACAACTATCCAGGACCTCAAGCAAAGGTAGAAAACAATGAAGATCATCGAGCACCTCAAAGGAGTGTAAGACATGGAGAAGTTGCAAGCAGAGTTAGTTGTTGTGCAAACGCAAAAGAAGGACCGAAAAGATAAAATGGAATCGCTCCAGGAGCTATCCATGGAGGTCATTGTGCAGGAAAAGGAGGCAAAGAAGAACATGGTGCAAACACAAGCAGAGTGCATAGAAATAATCTGGGAGGAGATCACAACACAATTGTTAGATGCACTCAAATAAAATGTCACGCAGGCTCAAACAAAAGAAAGGGAACTTATAGACAAGTTCCACACTCTAGCAAGAGCTTTTGAAGAAGTGTGCACAGTCTAGGTGGCTCGGGACGAGCCACATGTCAGTGTTGGGGGACTGTTGGGTGAAGGCCCATTTTTTGGGAAGAAGGATATTTTTGGAGAGAAAATCACGAAGTAGAAAGAAAAGATAGTTGGAAGGAAAAGCAACAGATGCGAAGGAAGCATGAGATGTGCACATGTAAGGGAGGCTTAAATACATTAGGGTTAGGGTTTTTGCATGGTATTGTAATGCTTGTTAAGCCAAGAGTATGTATAAGTAGCACCTAGGAGGTCTAGGGGGGAGGGAGACCGAGAGAGACTGAGAGATACAGAGAGAATAATGAGAGAGGGTAGAACTGCAACCTTTTTTTAAGCTGGTGACCTAGAGAAGAGTCGAGCAACTTGATCCTGAGGGTTAGATAACAGGCTAAAGATCCTGGTGCGATCTAGTCATCCTCATAGGGATCGGGAAGCCTATTGAGATTGTAAGATCTAAGACTGTAAATGCACGCGACACAAGATATTGTTGAGACATAATAAAAGAGCTTGAGATCCAAATCTTTGTGGACGTAGCCTAGGAGGGGGTGAACCACGGTAAAACTTGTGTTATGTTCTTGAATGGTATGCATCTCCATTGTTGTTAATGATTAAATGCTAGATGAATGAATGAAGGAACCATTTAGATATGATATTCCACATGCATGAGTAAGAGTGACCGATTAATTAACATGTTAGACTAAATAAATGAAGATTACAAGGTACAACCACGGATCACCACTTATTCCCAAGTTGCAAGCATCTGAGCATTCCAGCCACCCATAGAACTATCTCGGGTGAGACTGTGCAGTTCACCCTGTGTATTGCACTACCGTCTGTTTTACCAGGAGGACCGATAGTTTTAGGGGGATTTTGTTGGAAGCTTGTTAATTCTGAACCTAGGTGAACTTATGACAATAAGGTGAGATCATAGTAGATAAAGTAGTATAGAAACCAACACGGATTATAAGAAATTTGTATTGCATCTTGATTGTCACATCTCAACTTTGTGGCATATTTTTGAATCAGTCCAAGATCTATAAGAACATGGCATAACCATATTGCTTCTTTAGCTGCTTCTTTGGATGCTTTGTACTCTACTTCAAAAGAAGATAATGCAAGAGTCTTCACCTTATTACTGGACCAGAAATTGGACCTAAATCAAGTTGAAATATATAACCTACAATAGACCATCTGTTTGAACTGTCACCTTCCCAATCATAATTTGTATAACCAAGAAGTGAAATTGTAGCACTGCTCGAATAAAATACACCATAATTCAATGTCCCTTTTAAGTATTGCAGAATTCTCTTGGTTGTCTAACAATGAATTTCATGAGGCTGTTGCATGAACCTAGAAACTATATTGACGAAAAAAGAGATATCAGACCTACTATGTGTCAAATATATCAAACTGCCCACAAGATGACGGTACTGTGTAGCATCAACAAGAGGAGTAGTACATTCTACAGTTAACTTAACACCGGACTGAAATTATGTGGGAGAGGGATTACAATTACTCATATGGAAACGAGTCAATAAATATGTTGCATACTTTGGTTAAGAGAGAAAAATACCATTGGCCATATGCCATATCTGAAGACCTAAGTGTTATCACTAAAATTTTGTTCGCAAATGGTTACAAGAATCCAACATCGTCAAACAGTTATGAGGTCACCCATGGACCAAAATTACCACAAAAGTATTTTCAAAAGGTCCAAAACTATACAACCAGTGATAAAATTAAAGTGCGCTATGACTACACACGGCGCGCGTGCACATGCGCTATCCAGAAACACAGGAAAAGCGCACATGTGCATGGTGCGTGACTATGGTCACTAAAAGCCCCGCACATCTAAGAACGACGCATTTATGAGATTGGTCAGCCTCCCACCCACTTCTGGTTCAACTTCCAAGTTGATTTGACACCCAAATCTCGACTGAATCCGACTGGGTGGCTGGTCAAAGACCTAAAAATGCCCTAAATAGCCTCTTTTCACACTATAAGTTGGTTGCACAATACCTCAAAGAGGTGTTATAAAACAAGGCCATGGGTGCACTTCATTTTCAAGGAATTTCATTAGCAAAGTTATGCTGCCACTATTCTCTTGAGGAATCCTCTATTCTCATCAAGAGTATACTAGCACCATTGCATTGGGCAATCCATCTCACCTCTCGAGTGGATTTTCTTGAGATTCTTTCACCATTTTCATTCAAAGTTGTAAGAAGAGCTTATTTGTGGGGGTCCAAGAGCCCTCCTTTGGAGGAAGAAGGGACTCATATTCCTCTTTCTTCTTGGTGTTTTCTTTCACTAATATAATCCTTGTCATTGGTGACATGAATCTTATTGTCTTTTTGTTCTTATGTCCTTATGCACAATAGTTTAGTTGTTCTTTTATTTCTTAGTTTAATTCTTAGTTGTTCTTTTATATTTCTTTCTCTAACCCTTTTCCCTTACAGCTGTCTTTCTTAGCTAACCCAACTAAGCTTGTAAGCACCTCTTTTTTTCTCACTAAGGTGACGAAAGAGGCGCAACACCAAGGAATAGTGCAAGATGTCGAGATCTTTCATCTCAAACTTCTTTTCAAGATCACTTTTCATATTTTGAATTAATACAAGTTGGTTGCTAGTGACAATAAGATCATCCACATATAAGACAATAATGAGGACATTATCACCAAAGTACTTGAATCATATATACACCTCTTGAAACCATTCTTCAATAAATATGCATCAATTTTATCATACCAAGCTCTTGGTGCCTACTTGAGACCATACAAAGACTTGTGTAATTTGTATACTAAGTTAGAATTTTTAGCAGTAACAAACCCAAGGGGTTGTTGCATATAAATGTATGCATTAATATCGCCATTCAAAAAATCACTTTTAACATCCATTTGATGTATTTCCCATTTATAAGATGCAATAAGAGATAAAATGGTTCTTATTGTATTCAATTTAGAAACAGGAGAAAAAGTTTCATTATAATCAATACCTTCTTGTTGATTAAAACCTTATGCAACTAACCTTGAATTATATTTTTCAATCTGACCTTCTGCAGTAAAATTTGTTTTATATACCCATTTACAACCAATTAAGTTCTTTCCCAGAGGGGAACAAGATTCCATGTCTTGTTCTTTATTAGAGATTCATACTCAACAGTCATAGCTTGTTCCCAATCAGGGTGACCCTTAACATGCATGAATTCATTTGTAGGAACTCTGTTTAAAATAAAGTTAGCACAAATGTCTTCAACCCAATTTTTTTTATGTAATCCTTTAGAATATAGCATGCATCTAGCCATTTCAACCAAAGTCCTATTTTTTCTTTCAGCAACCCCATATTGTTAAGGCGTATAAGAAACAGTCTTTTGATGTTGAATTTCATGCTTAGATAAATATGCTTCAAATTATTTCTTAATGAATACCCCCCGATTATCTGATCTCAAGGTTTTAATACTTTTACCAGATTCTTTTTCAACAAAGGATTTAAATTCTTGAAATTTAGCAAAGGTTTCACTTTTATGTTTCAAAAAATAAACCAATGATTTTCTGCTAAAGTCATCAATAAAAATAAGAAAACTACATGAGATAGAGAAGGAGTTTCAATAGGACCAAAAATATCACAATGAATTAATTGCAAGGGTTCTTTATCACGCCAAACTTTAGGATTGTTTCTTTGTATTTAACTGGATTTTTCTTCCAGTCTCATGCTTTTAGTGCAATCCTGAAAATGTGGGGGTCCCTGAAGTCCCTCAAAAAACAAATTGAAGAGCTACACAACACTGTGAGTCATATTCAAGTCCCAAATGTCAATTTAAATGCTTAGGTTGTGGCTACTATGGATATTTTGATTCAACATTGCCAACCTCTTCATCAGGTGGAGGTCGAAATCAGTCACCTTCATCGTCAATTGGGCACAACCTTGCTTGGAGGTTCATTAATTCCAAAKAATTTATCCCTCTCACATAGTTAYGTAGTTKGGAACTTAAAGTACCCTTGCTCCCAACTTCTYGAATTGAACATGAAAGCATCGAYGACRRATCAAGATGACTCYTTCTRGGCTAATGCAGACWCTTCCCTAGGTTGAATTGTATGGTTTYCAAAGTATTAGAATATCAAGTCTCTTTTACCAGATGTATATAGTTCAATACTATTATGAATCCCTACTACTCATCCTGGGTGTTCAGTATGGTTTTGACACAATCCTACATGCCTTGGAATTTTGACAAACAATCAATTTTTCTCCTTCCGATGTAATCGAGCTGCGAGCCCCGACCACATATTTATTATATATATAAATTTGGGGGTATTAAACACCAATTTGGTCTTTGGCTTAGTAGTGACCTTAAAATTAGATTACCTATCGGTGTATGCACATCAATCTTAATGTATATATTTTGATCTTATTGTATATTTAGAATAGTTTTTACATATTATAATGAAGTATTATATGTTAATGAGTTAGTGATTTGGTATATTGGTTTCATTAGAGTGAGTCAGTACAAATAACCCCAAATCCTTGATTTGTTTTCCTAAAAATGCAAGGTACCAGATTGTTGACGGGCGAAAATGACCGTCCGTCAATTGAGAGAGTGGAACCGGTCCGGGGTTGTCTAATAACCCAATCCGTTTGGAATGAACCACCCTGACGGGTTTAGCTTCTCCGTTAGCCAATCTAAGGTCATAAGAAAACAAAAATAAAACTAATCTAACTAAAACTAAATAAAACAAACTAAACTAATCTAACAATAAACAAAACTAACTAATAAACTAATCTAATTAAAACTAACTACTAAACAAACTAAACTAAAACTAATTATTAAAACAAACTAAGCTAATCTAACTATTCTATATATATAATCTACTAATTACTACTATACTAACTCTAATTGACTTTCTAATTACTAACTGCAATATAACTTATTCACAAAATATACAATATTGACAATTTACAGATTTAATTAAAACCTGAAAAACTCGTTTGCAATCTGCCCTAAGGCAGTAAGAGATATTTTTATTTCTTTTATAATTTTTATGAACAGAAATAAAACAGAAAGGTAATTAAACTAAAACACTAATCTAAATGATAAATATATCTAATCAAATTAATGAAAACAATCGCAAACTAACCTGGATAAACGCTCCAAATTTGCCCTGTGTATGATGACTGTACTAGCAGATTAGAGGAAGGAAACTCGCACCGATTAATCCAGAAGCTTCTCGTAAACGATAGGCTACAATGCTCTTTAAGTTTGTTTACAGGACAAACAAGACATAAAAATCATAACAATTATATGATTTATAAATCTCTGCAATTAGGTAAACCTGTTATGCAAAAACTTATACTTAATAATCCAATTAATGAAGAAGAGAAATCTGTCAATCACAAACTGAATCAAGTAATTGCTATGCTTTTAAATACTGGAAGAAATGAGATATGGATTACATTAATTAAATCATATCATTTGCAAAAGACTAAGATAGCTAAAGTAGTCATTAACCAAATGCAAATTGATAAGCATAAACATGAAACAAAAGATTGATATTATGAAAAGCTAAAGCTGTAGCAGAACATCAATTTTTGTCTCAGTCTCTATTAGATATCCATTATCCTGGTTCTCCCACAAGCGAGGATGATGATTATTACAAAAATAATAAGTATTTAAAGGTTTTTCACAGGGTAAAACCTCCCTGTGGAAGTTATAAAACTGTTTACATGAAATCTGGGAGATATCCCAAAGTTGTCTAATCTAGGAAATTAAAATGAAACTAAAACATCCAAATATCCTCTAAACTATCCATCAAATCCCATGCAATTTCAAATTCACTTGAAACAGGTCAGAAATAGACAAGTTAGAGAGATATTTTATTAATAAAACAATAAAAATCTAATTCTACAGACTTAGCTACAGAATCATCTGATTCTGTAGCTGGTCTAAAATAAGATACAGAATCAGAATTGAAATTAATTCAAATCTTTTAAGAAATTCCATTCAATTGACATCTAACAATTATTTGAGAACGACTCATAAATTGAAACCGTTATTCCATTATGAACTCAAACAAGATCCATATCATTTGACCGAATACAGAGATAGCAATACTCTGTTTCGATTATTGTCATAAGTTGGGTAAATGAAATCATATGTAACAACATCGTAATCGATTCTCAACAAATCGAATCCATCTGTTATGAAATCGTTTTGATATCCAATTGAAAACAACACAAATCGCAAACACATCAACGGGAGAAATAATCGTATCGAACAAAATTATTTTCAAATCACGATAACTGTATATCAAGCGATTTAGGCTGTGAGCGAATCCAAACCATAACTGACTCGTAACAAAATCATAACAGGATTAATCAAACAGGGTTTGTTATAGATTTCGATCGTTGATCATTGCACAGTAAGCAAACAGGATCGATTAATTTTGATCACGATCGTTCCAATCAAACGAATCATATCAGGGTTTGACCAATTCATTTCACAAATTTAAGATACAGAGCATCAATTATAATCTGAACTCGACTTATAGAACAAACTTGCCAAATTAGAACAAGAGCGAATCGATTAGCTAAGGTTTTCACATAGTTGTAATGATTCAGATTCATTTCCTGATTCGGGCGTGAATGTTCTTTGAGCGTATTGTTTTCACCAAAGAAACAGAGTCATTATCCTTAACTCGGAAACAATCAAATATAGAACATCACATGACACAACATCGTAACAAGTATCTTCCTGAAAACATTTACCAGTCATAGCATACCAATGATAACGAAATCGAATCCGAGCAAAATCGTAACAATCAAACTTAATCAAATCGTTTACCAACCATAGCATATGGATCATAACAAAATCAAATCCGAACATGATTATGTTCTAAACTGAATATGAAAAATTTCCTTTTCAAATCGGATACAAACCAATTCATTTGAAGGCAAACTATTAATTTTGTCACCTTAACAAGGCAAGCCAATCAATCAAATTCAAACGAAGATCACTCAAATCCAATCAAAATCTATTGATTTCTATACTGGGAATAATCAGATCGTATATCGAATCAAAATTCCTTTTTATTCAAAACAAAGCTATATATAGAATGCACGCAATATAATAGAGCCATTCAAGATGTGAACAAAACTGTTTAAAAACTGAATTGAAATCATTATATCAACCTAGATTATTTACAAAACAAAACGATGTCAAAACCATACCTGTGTAGTGACGAGGTTTCTTGATTATACCAGCTTGGAATTTACAACAGTCGTGGCTGATTCTACGCTCTTGAACAAGATGGAGCCGGTTGTCTTTTGATTTTTATCTGTCGCTCGGAGCTTGGCTTTTTGACTGGTTAGCAATGCAATCTGGTCTTCCAATGATTGAATCCTTGATTGGATTATAGGAACATCAATATAATATCTCTCTAACCATGAATTGCATTGG
This sequence comes from Picea glauca, assembly GCA_000966675.3. Classification (NCBI taxonomy): domain Eukaryota; kingdom Viridiplantae; phylum Streptophyta; class Pinopsida; order Pinales; family Pinaceae; genus Picea; species Picea glauca. Next base: position 649,668 of record JZKD02S1604098.1, on the reverse strand, counting down.
TCATAGGGTGACTTTGTGGGTTTAGACAGAGCAGGCGAGGGTTTGACCAAATGACCGAGGGTTTCACGAGACAATTTAATACCCAGGTAGTTAGGGTCGTCCTTTAGGCAGGGGGGTAGGTTTGATACAGAATCATAAGAGGGTTCGGGACATAAACCTTGCGAGTAGGGGTATTCACTGGCCAGAAAACGCTCAATATCAGAATCAGAGTCCTCACTTAGGATGATAGGGTTAGACTCGACAGAGGGTTTCGGTTTGTTTCTGGCCATTCTCGAAATGAGCCAGGCATTCCTTTTCCCTTTGGCATTTGCAGTAATGTTTTTCTTTGGGATTTTTGCTCATAGGATTTTTAATAGCCTCTGCACTCTTAGTTACAGTGTCGGGTAAGTCGATAGGAGGGTTGGCCGAGGGTTTAGGCAGTAGGAGGTGTAAGGGTACAGGCGGTTCAGCCTTGGTTTCAATTACCACAGGTTTATCAACCTGTACAGGGTCGGTGTCTTCAAAGCCATTACGGGCAATGAAATCCCTCCAAATATCACCCAGAAAACTCAAATGATAAACAACGATGAGATTAATAAGCCCATGATGAAACAGGCTATTGTCAGCCTTGTGCCTCTTAAATTTTTTTGACATCTTATACAAGCTCCGATGAAAATAGAAAGGCATGTTTAGAGGATACCCTATAAAAATCATCAGCAGACGCAGGTGGTAAAGGAACACAAGTTCGTATCGACCTTCGTAGGTCACGAACTGCTTGATTATCATCAAAGTATCGTGCCATTGTGGTTTAAGTGCAGAGATAGGCATACCTCTGTCACAAGAGGTGACTTTGCGGGATAGAAACAACAATGTCCACGACACTTCCTCGACCTTGCAATTCTTAAACCAGCGTTGTCCCGAAGTAGGTAACCCCGTAGCTGAGCTGATAAATTGTTCATCACTCTCTAACTGTACATCGCCTATCTTGGCTCGACAGCCATTGAAGGTCATGGAAAACTGCTGTGCTACACAAAGGTTAAAACCCTCGAATCGTTTCACGAAGGTAAGCCATCCATTGTCTTCCAAATCTTGGCGAGCATTGTCAAACATTAACAGGGCTTGATTGTCGTTGGATTTGACTCACACGACTGGTGCCATGGAGCCGAATGCATGGTAAGGGAAGGGTTTGAATTTACCAACACACACACTAACAGAGCTACCCGAACCAACAACAATGAATGAGCAAAAAGGGATAAGCATAAATGCGAGCATGCGAAGGTGGTGGAGTTTGCCATGCATAATATTCATTACCCAAGTACAACCGCCATATTTCATAGCTGTTCACTCCATAATAATAGTTCAACCATTAAGTCATGTGTACAACTAATAAAATCAAATGTGTATACCAATGGGTGCAAACATTATGCCATAGTGTTCGAACATCCGACATATAAATCAAAACCCAAAATCAACTATGCGCCAATGTATATAATCAAAAGTTTAGCCAAGGTGCCAAACGATATTCATATAGTTGACAAGCCAAAAGTTATAAAAATATTAACATAAGGATTATATCATATATATACATATAGAAAATTAATAATAACCCCTATGCATTTTCATAGAATCAAAAAAGTGTAAATCCAAATGCTCAATGCCTTACAAACTCAATAAAACCAAGTTATACAATCAATATAAGAATGTCCAATGAGCATAGTTTGAAAGTTCTTCCAGCTACATAACGATAAACATAAGGTAAGCGTAGTAGTCATATCGATAAAAAAATCATGACAGTTCAGATAGTGATCGAAATGTGACTTCGAAAGATTCAGTTTTCATGCTTACAGTCATGAAAACAAAACGAAAATAAGAATGTAAATGTCGCAAGAAATGAAAATGTCGTCTATTTGAAAAATGCGACGAAAACTTGATGTTTGCAAGACATAGGTGTAGGCAGCTTATAGGATAATAAAAGAAGGTGAATCGGCTGCCAACACAGATCTATTATAATAGTAGAAAAACAAAAATACTGCAGATAATAACAATGGAACAACACAATATATGAAACCACAATACCATAATAATATCTTTATTGATAGGAAACAATGTTCACTTGCCTCTTCAAGGGGGAAACCTCTAGAAGAGAAATTCTCTATTACAATGATTCTCAAGACAAGACATCTCATGCCCTCGACTCTTATTTATATTAAATCTATTTACCAAAAGAACAATCTAGAGGAAGATCTTCTAGAAGCGAAAGCTTCTATTAGGTCTTCTTACATTTGACTTATTCCTCCTTACTACTAGGAATTAATAATATTGACCTTTATTACATGGAAAATATATTATTCTACCTACGTGATGGGCTAGGGAGAGTAGGGCCCACGACGATCTAGGATCGTCGCATTGTGCTGGCTAGTAGCCCGCGACGATTTTGTGAAATTTTTTAGTTTTTGATGGTTTTCCCTGCCGAGATCTGTGATAAGTGTTTGGGGTGATTTGTTAGGAATGATTACAATTTTCTTGACAGCTTTGGATCTGATTTTAACTAACTTTGCTTTGTTTTAGATTGTTTTCTTTTGAAAGATTTGATCTCTTTCTTTGAGTGTCTTTCAGTTACAAAACATTTTTTTTCTTTAGAATTGTTTAGTGAAAGAACACTTTTTTTTTTTCTGAATAATTCGTGTTAAAATAGAAAATTTGTTTGGGTTGCTTTGTTTTTTAGAGATTCGATGTTTCTTTTAGCTATATTTGAAACAAATAAATTTAATTTCTTGCTTTATATTAGATTGGGGCCATCCTTGCATTTGAAGTAGTGAAATTGCATGGTTTTTGGCATTTTTTGGTCGTGAATTCTTAAAAAACATTCCCCCTCATGGCCGGGGGGGGGAAAGAATCGTGTATTGGTGTACAGTCTCTTTAGCTCATTTCTTGAAGATCTTGATATTGATGAGTTTAATAAAATTTTGGGACATTGTGCATCTTGGAATGATAAACATTTTCTCCTTCTTGTAATATAGCTTTCATCGAAGTGAAATATTTGCATTCTCATTTCTTTGCATTGTTTAGAGTTGGTCAAAACATCATTTAGTCCATGCCATTTTCCTCTTGAGTAAACAACAACCTTAAAATAAAGTGCTTATAAAAATTGATTAGACATCTTTATATTTTCTGGTATCAAACCTACATTAGCTTAATGTGTAGGGATTTGGAATAGGTTGAAAGGATAACTTTCCAAAGCTATCAAACAAACATAGAATCTTGTGCTAGGGAGAGGTAAATCCACTTATTACATTTTGTCCTGGGAAGCCCTTCTAACACAAGGGTCAATCATGAGGTTGCATTAGGACCGACAGATTTACTCACCCTACTTTGTTGGTCTTAGTGTAGAGATTGCGTGTATTATTGGGGGTCACTTGAGAATAAAATCTTGTGGGGACCTTCTTGAGTTGATTTCGGGCTTAGATACCCTGCCTTTGCACATGGATCAGACTGTCGACTGCTTCCCCGGACATCATTTTTCTAATTAGTAACCTTATTATCCTATCTCTTTAGAATATTTACACAAGGTGATTGTGGAGGGGCAAGTCTTCATGGTACCTGGAATCGACGTTGACCAAACTCACTCGGGCTCCTTGGAGGGTATACCCAAGATTGTGTGTGGGATATTGCACCAGGGTGTAAGTCCATTAAGAAGGTCGTCAATGTAACTTTTCCACCCGCTCTATCTCAGTCCCTTACATTGCTTCTGCGACGTTGGATTTCATTACCAACTAGTGTGCTCATTGTGAGAAGGTTTTGTTTTCTTTCTTGCTTACTATATTTTTAGTGTGTGTTGTTATTTTCCCTAGCAAAATCTAGGTTGGATCTGTTTTTTATGGCGTCAGTTCCTAGAACGACCAATGAAGCAACCCCTGCTCTAGGGGAGCCTTTTGTTTTTCCTTCGTACAGAAACGTTGGTCCTCCTCACGTCACTACTTTGAGCCTTCCAGGTCTCACAATTGGATTATCGGTATGGTTGTTTTCCACTCAGGTAATCCTGAATGCAGCTAGTGCTTCGGTTGTAAGAACTTCCCCCCAAGAACATCAAACTAATGTTGATCCTTCACCTTCTTCACTAGTAAGATCTTCTTCACCTTCTTCACCTACAAGGTCTTGATTCATTTCATCTTCTTCACTAAGTGAAATCTTTGAAGCTAGTAACCCCGTGAATAAGAAGAAGAATAAAAGGAATATTAAGAAGAAGAAAAATAAGCAAAGACCAACACTTCCAACCACTGCTGAACATGTTGGAAAGAAACTAGTTACTATTAATCGTGATGGGAGTGTTGATGATGCCAAGATCACCCAAACAACCCATTAGCCCAAGTACTCTTGCAAGATTTGGAAGGGTATCCATATTGTTAAGGATTTCCCCGGTCTATCCAAGGTTATAGAAGCATGGTCTACACACCCTCGCCAACCCATGTCATCAACCTCTGAACAACATGTTGATGACCTCCCTTCAACTAGTCAGGATACCATTGGGAAGAAGAAAAGTAGAGTCAAGTTCTCATGTATGTTATGTGGAGGGAGTCATCAAACTCACCTTTTCCCTCTTATGGACAAAGCCTCGAAATTACTGGAAGACATGATTGTTTCCCCACCTCAACTTCCAACTACTTATCGCAAGCTTACTCTTGACTCACCTGTAGTTGATGGAATGATCAATCTGGCCCCTTCATCGGTCATTCTGGTTGATCATGTAGTCAATTTGGTCACGTCCTTAGTTGCACCAGTTGAACAAGTGGTCGATCTGGTCCCATCCTTAATCAATCCCACTCTCCCGTTAGAGAGTGAAACACAAGCGGTCGATCTGTTTCCATATGTTGACCCCATTCTCCCCTTGGAGAATGAAACTCAAGTGGTTGATTTGATCTCATCATCAGTCGATCCTACTCTCTTTCTAGAGAGTAAACCAGATACTGCCCATGTTTTTCTCATTGATACAGAATCTAGCGTGTTGTGGGACATTCCTCCTTTTCCTGTGGAACCCCCTCCAAGTAATGAGGCCATCCTTTTTTATTGGGGTTCACTACCTAGACCTCGTCTTCCCTCTCACATTCCTTTCAAAATTACAGTACTGGTTTTTGGTCAGGGCGTTCCTTAGACACTTATAGATGAAGGTGCGTCCGTTAGTATTTTGTCCTCTATTGCTTGGAAAGCTTCGGGTTATCCTCATCTTGCGCCAGTTACCCAGAGTCTGTTAGCTTTTAACAGAAGAACCAGTCAACCTTTAGGATTCCTTCCTTAGTTTCCTGTAAATTTGGGAGGGAAAACTGTCTTTATTGACGTCATGGTAGTCCAAGACCCCTTGGATTTAGATTTACTCCTTGGGCAAGATTATGTATATGCCATGAAAGCTATTGTGTCTACTCTTTTCTGTGTGATATCTTTCCCTCATGATGGAAGAATTATGAGTATTGATCAACTTTAATTCGTTGGTCCTAAGTCAATGACCTCCCTAAATGGTTCGTATATGCAGACGGTATCGCCCCCGCCACAATTCAATTATGTGGCATTGCCCCCCATGCATTCACCTGCCAATGAATATGAGCCTCTCGTTGTAAGCTCAGTCTCTTATGACTTAGATCTGGTAGTTGACATGGTGATCTCTTATATAGGGAATTTAGAGCCTGATCTCCTTACCCCTGTCGCAACCCTCGACATGTGTTCCTTCCAGAGGAGTGTGTTTGTTCCATCGAATGGAGATCTCTTGGAATCCATGACTGAGTTTTGTCCTTTGACATGGTGTCCTTCCGGAGCATTGTCCTCTTGGAATCCATGATCAAGAAGAGTCTCTTGAGCATGGTTTTATGATTTCAAGCTCATTAAAAAATGAAACCGGCTTTGAGCATGGTTTTCTGATTTCAAGCTCATTAAAAAATGAAATCAGCTTTGAGCATGATTTTCTGATTTCAAGCTCGTTAAAAACATGAAACCAATTGTAAGGATAGTTTTGCGTCTCTGTGGAAACCTCATTAAAAATGAAACAGAGGCTACGATGATAGTTTTTTTGTCTCTGTGGAAACCTCGTTTAAAAAATGAAACAATGGTTACGACGATAGTTTTTGCGTCTCTATGGCAACCTCGTTAAAAAATGAAACAGAGGTTACGAGCATAGTTCATGTTTTTGTGTCAAGATCGTTAAAAAATGAAATAGAGGTCTAGGGATTGAACCTGGATTCTCGAGCATAGTTATTTTCCTATCTCAAGCTCGTTAAAAAATGAAATAGATTTCCCCCCCTCTCTGTTTGAGTCAAGTCCTTCGTCTAGTATTTGAAGGTTCATTTCATCCACCTGTGTTGTTGGATAAGACGAAGCTTGGGAGGAAATTCTTCCAGCCTCCAGAATTCATGCTAAAGTTGAGCCTCTAGCTTGTTAAGTTAGGGGCTAAGTACCAACCATGCAAATTTGTGAACCATGCGTTGGGAAGTCACAAGCATATTTTTTACTTTGGTTCAAGCTTTTGTAAAAATGAAACCACCTACCTCAAGCATAGTTTCCTCTGGTTCGAGTTTGTGTAAAAATGAAACCAGGTCCAAGCATAGTTTTGTTTAGTTTTAATCTTGTGTAAAAATAAAATCTATCCCAAGCATGGTTTTATTTTGTTTTAAGCTTGCGTAAAAATAAAAACAATCCCGAGCTTAGTATTTGTTCTTTCTCATGCTCATAAATCAATGAGAATGTAATCGAGTAAACTTTTATCACTTTTTCAGAATCGTAAAGGTTATACAAAAAAGGAACACCCTAGAGTTCCCTTTAAGCTCTTTTCAGACTCTCTAAACATGAAAATATTGTTAAGCGATCTTGTTCTTTTCACTCTCGTTAAAGTATTTGAAGAAAACGTTTATTGAGTGGTAGTTTAAATATTTTTCGGTCTCATCAAACTACTTTACGAAAAAGGACATTTTGGAGTTTTCTTCAAGTGTTTTTCAAACTCTCTAAACATGAAAAATCCCTAAGTTTTCTTTCTTTGGACTCGTAAAAACAAACATTGAAAGGCCCATATGGGACCAAACCACTCCTTCCTAGGGTTTGTTAAACATACTCCGAGGGACTCATCCGAAGGATGAGCTTACAGTTCAAGCATATGTTATCCTCCTCAAGATTGTATAAAAATAAAGAGGTACTCTCCAGAAATGGTGGGGGGAAATTGGGAAAGAAATGTATCTAAACATGTATTCCATGGAAGAGTCGCTTTTGAACATGACACCCTTTCACTCGCTTTGTGTCTAGGTTGGAAAATTAGTTTGTCTCTTGACCATACTCCTTTATAAGATTACAAATTGGTTTGTGATCCCTATTGTTAAGTCATTGTTTCCAAGACAGTTGTTGTGTCATCAATATGTTCAACGAAAATTTCAACCTGGAAAGACTTCTATTACATCGGCCATTTCTGTAGTCCTTAATACTTCTATTGCGTCGACCATCCCTGAGTTAGTCCTGAATCACTTGTTACTCTGATCTACTTCAAATCTTTTTACCCATTTCGTGTCATTGATGGGGGATACATTAAGGCCCTCCTGTGACGAGTATTTTCCTGTCGACTTCAACTCATTATCCTGGAATTAGACCTAGAAACTAATTGGTGCCCTGGAAATTGCATGCCTCAATGGCAGGTTTCCTTGCTTTCGACAACATGTTTTCATTATTGACCCCTGATTGGGAGATTCCACCGAGTGTTCGACTTCAAATCATTAATTCACACCCATTGGATTGTACTGGTGTACCTTGGGAATCATTGACATTAATGGTGATTTCCCTCGCACTCGTTAATGGTATACACTAATGACCGGTAATAAAGTGGTTTCTACCATGTTCGACTTCAACACATGTATTCGCATGGTTAGATTTGTATTATAGAGTGGTGGAGATGAAGACCCTAGATATTTTCTGACAGATTCAGGTTGCGTTGGAGTATATTCAGATTTTACGGTTGCATAGATCCACAGTGTATGTCTCATGGCTATGTTCAAATTTGATTCTTTAACACATAGATCCATAGTGTATTTTTGGTGGCTATGTTCATATTTGAGTCATATTGGCATGGATCCACAGTGTATGTTTATTGGCCATGACCTGTATTACTTGACATGGATCTTCACATGTTGACATTTATGATTTGATTCATTTGTATTATGAGTATGGGATTTCCTACCTCAGTGATGATATAGTATTGTACTGTATTTCCTTGTTTGTTGGCAGGTTTTTGACCGACGTGTTCCTTGTTCCCTACACACACTCGACAAAGTATTTCAGCTATCACTCTGTTATAAATTCATACTTTGGGGGGGGGGTCTGTTACACATTATTTTCGTCACCCTTATGAACGTTAATGATGTAAACCTATCATTTTTCTTTAGAATGATCAATGGCCTTAATCCTTGAAGAAGAATGAAGATACTCTTTCCTAGAGAGATGAAATTATACTTTCCCCTTTGTAAAAAACCTTATAAAAAGGGATCGCCACACCTTGCTTAGTGTTAAGGGTGCGACGATCTAGGATCGTCACAGGTTGCACCATAGTGGCCTATGACGTCGTCGCAGTTTTCTCAGTGTTAAGGGTGCGATGATTTTTGTACGAAGGAAAAAGAGGAAATTCTCGAAAGTTCTAGAATAGAAGCTTCGAGGGTGAGGTGGCCTCCAATCGATTTCGATCTGAGTCGCATCCCTGATCTCATGGGATCATCCTAACCTCCTCAACCTATCCTTTTCAGCTTATAAAAGGAGGGGAGTTCTCATTGGGAAAGTTACCTTGGGAGCTTGGAAAATTACTTAGATTGGAAAAGTTGGAAAGTTCTTGAGTTTTGTAGCTTGGAGTTTTTGGAGCTTGTATGTTGGCTTTGAGCTTTGATTTGTCAAGATAGATTGTTGATATCATAATCCATGGAGCATAAGTGTGTGGGAACCAAGGAATTGTTGGAAGGAACATGACGACATCAAGGCATCTAGTTGTATCTTTCTTCCACATTCTTTAATACAGTAATATATTTCTTTCCCATAAAATTGGACTTATTTTACTATATGACTCCTTGATCACATACATAGGTTTTGTTGAGTATACGTTGTTTCTTTCACTTCGTTGGCTTGTGTATTTTTACAGGTTCAACATCCCATAAGACTTGTAACGGAGTGAGGATGACACTAGCGAGGATAAACGACATTTAAAAGGTATGTCATTTATCTCTTGTTAGTTAGTATGCTTGATAATTAAAACTTAGGGAAATTTTCATATTCTTTCATGTTTTGTTCTAGTTTCGAGGTGAAACTAGGGAGATATGTTTGTGTCCGCACTTATCGATTAATCCGATAACAGGGAGACGAAGATGTTGAGAAACATTGGTTATTGTGTGAAGCAATCTAGAGGTTCAGAGGGACTCTGGATGCAAATAAGTTGGTTGAGTTCCAGACTACCTTGAAAGGTCGTGCTCTCAAATGGTACATGAAGGTTATTGAGCCAGGAGTGCTAGGAATGCAAGGTCAAACGTTCACACTCGCCCAAGTACGGACAAGGTTCATAGCGGAGTTTAAGCTATCTCAGTCAGAACAACAAGCGTTGTTTGAGTTGCCCAAGATTCAACAAATGGAAGTGAATCAGCCTGGGAATACAAACATAAGTTTAAAGATGCTATGGGGAGGTTAGCTCATCTAATCCATGAGGAAAATAAAAGAGAATGGTATATTCAGGGAGTGCTACCTATGACACAGATTTTGTTAACACAACAACAGATAGCCATGTTGACAGATGCCTTGGAACAATCAATGAAGATTGAAGCCATGGAAGGATATTTGGGGAGACTGAGAGTGACCAAACCCCCAGCAGATGCAAATTTAGTGCAACTACAAGGAAAAATATCAGCACTTACAAAAAATATTCAAGAATTAACGATACCTAGACCGAGACGACCGCAGGTCTGGTGTAACAGATGTTGCACATAAGGGCATATGGTAAATGAATGTCCACGAATGAGGGGAATGGGACTTCCTTAGAATTTGATGGGACCCTCACCAGGACTGATGGGATGAGTTGCACAAGTATCTACAAATTTACCATTCCATAACCCCACCCCATATCATGCTTTTCCAAGGAGCCAAGAAGAACCAAAAGTCGAGTATTGCGAGATTTTCCAAATCCATGGGCATGGGCCGAGACAATGTCCCATTATGCAAAAGTATTCAACAGTACCAAATATTGTACACTTTGAGTTTTGCGCAACTACCACACATACTACCAATCGATGTAGAGTGTTGGATGCCCTTGTGGACATGTTGGATCAAACAACATTTAGGGTGAATGAAACCCCTCAGGGGCCGGGAAGAGGTTGAGGAGGTGGATCCAGAGGAGACTTTAGAGGAGGAAGAACCGGGGGAAGAGGACCAAGTAGATGTTATAACTGTGATGAGAAAGACCATATGGCGAGAGACTATCCTCATCTGAGGTGTCCATGGTGCCCTCATTGAAGAACCAATGGGTACACAACTAAAGACTGCCCATAATTAATTGCAAAATGGGAAGATCAAGCACGCCAACGAGGAAATAACCTCATCAGTTCTGAAATCAAAATAGTTATTAAAGGACAATTTCCCAACCTTAATATCGTCACTCAAGGAGGGGAAAAGATTGGAGATGATGCTGATAATCTACCTCAGATCCAGAAGGCAACACTTAAGGAAGACATGTATGATCCTATGAAACAAAATTTGTTCTTTAAAGATGCCAAAGAAGTATTTCAGAATATCCCTAGCCCTGAGATGCAAGAGAAACCCCCACAACCTATTGTTTAACCTAAGATTGTGCAAGTCCCTGCTTCACCCCCTGCACCCATAAAACCTATAGCCTTGATGAGACAACCTAAGCAACCACAAAACATAGTCGAGCTTTGGTTTCAGTTATTTTATGATATTATTGGGAATGACCAGATAATAGAAAAGTTGTGCAATGCATTATACCTAGTGTTAGGAAATGAGTAACCCACAAAAGCAAGACTAAGAACTAATCTTCTTGAGAATAATTCTTAGAGAGTGCAGAGAAGGAAAGTACGAACTGGAAAAGAATTCAGACTAGTAGCCCAGCTAGACGAGTTTGAGATTAAGGATGTTATGTTATATCTAGGATCTGATGTGAACATTTTGCCGAAAAAGACTTGGGAAGCCCTAGGAAAACCCCGGTTGACATATTCCCTAATCCAACTGTTAGCGCTCTGTAATTTTGCCCAAGGCTGAAAGGCAAACATAGAGGTAACATCAGAACCGCTTCGATTCTTGGATCTAGCCCTCCAAGACTCAGAGAGGGATCTCTCTGTATAATATAGCTTTGTTTTGACTTCAGATCTTAGGCTAGGTAAAAAGGACAGGTAGGTTTGTTGTAAAAAAGGGTTTATAAATTGGCTGGGACAGCTTACACATCCATTGGGCTATGGGGTCTGAAATTAATTAGGAATGAAATACAGCCAGAAATGCTGAAGAAATCCTTCACAAGGAAAGATAACACAGTTACTGGATCTTCAATAGTTAAAATGATGGTCAGAAGAAAAGATAAGGGAAACAACTCCAACCAACAAGCACTTAAGAATCTCTTAGCTGAAGATATTTAGAAGATGAACATTAAAATCTGTAGAATCGGAAGCAAGGTATCAGGGATAAATCCTACAACATAACGCTATTCGTACAGATTAGATTCAGAAAACAAAGTGGTTACAGAGCAAGAAAAAATTCAACAGAGAAAATCACATCACCAGTAAACATGCACAGGAATCCTGTGAAAGAGCCTCTTTCATTAATGGCAGATCTATTCAAAATGTTACAGCTCGGTCGCCTCCAGGGCGT
>JZKD02S1604098.1:603702-622866 GCA_000966675.3 Picea glauca | reverse complement strand
AGCGCAGATCGCAAACAGAATCAGAGCATGAAAATGCAACCAAGCAATCTCAACAACACCAACTCCCACACTTGCCTAAAAACCATAAAATGAATGTCTTTTCTATCAATAAAAATCTAAAATCAAGCACAAGCTAAGGGGGAAATGCCCTAACCTGCTGATTGTGCAGCCCCAGACTCTAAACCTCTGACAGGAGCTCTTCTCACCACAGGAGGGGATGACTGCCCCACCCAAGCTGGAAAAATTTCCTAACAGATCCGCGACTGTCACCAAGACAGCCCGCGGGTATCCGCGTGCAATAGAAGGACAACAAGCGGATGCCCGCGCCCAGTGAGCAGTTAGGGCGCGGGTTGCTTGTTTTAAGTGGTTTTTGAGGAATTTCTCAGCATGGCTTTGGCTAGGAAGAGGCATGAGTAGGCCTGATACCAGGTAAGCAGGGATAGTGCAATTTAGGGTTATAACATAGCCTAAGAAGGAACCTGGTCTGATCAATCTTGCACCAACATATGTTGTTGATATTATGGTATCTACGGGAGGTATTAACCTCCACGTGTAACCCTGACAAGAATAGAATATTCCGAGAAGCGAGAAGAAACCCTAAATCATTGGACATAACCCTAGAAGACAAGTTGACTAAAGGAAATATTTAATATTGAGTGTTAGCCTCAAGAATCAGAAGACAGACCAGACATCTAAGGAGAAACAGTATAAATACAGGACACTAGAGCTCATTTTAAGGACACAGCTCGCAACTGCAGAAATGTAAGAGTGCGCATTGCAGAAACTGAGTAAGTGCGCAAGTCTGGAGAGTAGTTGCAGCTACAACTACTACAACATGTATTCTCAGTTTAGTCTTGGACTTTCTATTGGTTATGGTTTGGACTTTCTGCCTTATATGCTAGCTCTGGAGAGAGGTACGCTACATTGATTGACTATTAAGCCTAGGTTTACTTCCAGAATCATTCTCTGTCAAGGTTAAGGTGCTCAGGGGTGGCTTCGCCCTATGGTTAGGTGACAATATTGCTATATTATATATGGTTAAATGAGCACATCTATTATTTCTAACAGGTTATTGTTCCACACTATCTTCGGACAGTCTAACTGTTGGAAGATATATTGGAAGGATTTTCTCAGTTACAGTTGCAATTGCATTCAATTTTTGCTGCAACAACAAAACCCTAACCCTCTTGTTGAGGCACCTTAAGTGAAGATATTGACCTAATTTATCGATAGCCTAATGCGCCCTAACCCAACACACCTCCTGGTACTCTCAGCAAGCTAAGACACCAAGTTTGAGTTTTTGGTCAAATTCAAAGGTTGACCAAGTCAAAGTCAAAGGTTGACCAAGTCAAAGAAGTCATGACTTACTCTATGAAGTCATAAAACAAGTTAGAAGGGGCTTCTAACTTCATAGCATGGAAGACAAGGATTGACCTCATCCTTTCCAAGAATAAAGTGTTGGATATCGTGAAAGGAAAGATCGTGGAACCACAGTTTGAAGAAGGAAAGAGAAGGAACCTAAGAACATCGCAATTGTGGAGAAGTTCAAGGACAATGACATCAATTCCATAAGTATCATAGTGGACTCTGTAAAAGACCACTTGATACCCTACATCTCTCATCTTGACTCATCTAAGAATATGTATGATGCCCTAACTAACCTCTTCTCAGTCAGAAACATTGGACAAGTAATGATTTTTAAGAATGAGCTCCATAACATGAAAATGAATGATGATGACAACATAACATCATACTTTGTGAGAATCTCTCAATTAAGAGATCAACTAAAATCTATTGAAGAAATCATTTTAGAGAAGGAACTGGTAAATATAGTACTCAATGGTATTCCCAAGACATGGGATGCATTTGTCGCAAGATTGAACATAAGAAAGGATTATCCCACATTTGAAGAACTTTGGACTTGTTGTGCACAAGAATAATCAAGGATTAATGCAAAAGAGAAACCCCAAAAGAAATACGATGATCAAGCTTTCACGACAAGGTTCAAGAATTTCAAAAATAAGAAGAAGTTTGGCTCAAGGACGAAACAAAATCAAGAAAAGGATATGTCAAAGATACAATGCTTCAACTGTCAAAAATATGGTCACTACAAGAACCACTTACCTGAGTTAAGATAAAGGAAGGAAACAGATGAAGCAACGGTTTCTGAAGAAAGGGAACCCTCAAAGAAAGTCAAGCATGATAAAACAAACTTCTTCTTCTAAGTCAAGGTAACAATATTCTTCAAATATTTTGTATATATCATGTCTACATAGTTCCTGTACATATCATGTATATATATTTCTTAGAAGAAAATATGTTCAAAGAAAACAATACCTATGGAAGAATAAAAGGATAATGATTGTTATTACAATGACTACAAGTCAAGAAATACACATGAACAAGATGAAGTATGTTGACAATATTTGGTAACAATTCCTGTGGAAGCTATTATATAAGTAACAACTTCCAGATAAGCCAAAATCATAATCAAACCTGAAGAGACCCAGAAGAAGTAAAAACAAAGGAAATTAGAAAAATACTCGTGTCACCTTGCAGAAGGCAATAAGAATTCAGACGAAAGTGTGGACTATCTTATATGGAGGGAGATGATTACAAAATTCCAAAAGAAGAGCATGCATTCATGCATGAAGCAAGGATTAGAAGGGAGCTAATCCTAAATAATATGATCCATTAAGGATTATGAAGTATCTATCCATGTTCCCATTGAAAGTAGCAGCCATGAAAAGCAGCATGTGCTCAGTTTGACTTTAGAAGAAGTCTTCTTCGAAACGAAGCCTTAAAGTATCCTTGGTTGTCCATCTACATCCATGATCCTATGATGAAAGGAAGAAGTTGGAATCTTTAGGGCATGGAATATATAGAAAACTCCATGGACCCAACAACTAAAGAAACATGAGGAAGAACATGATCAAGATTCCAAGAGAGAAAGAAAATCCAGAAAAACCAGTTATTATACTGAGAATCACAAGACTACCAGCTTGGTTTGAACCCACTAGAAGTAATCAAGCAAAAGAAATGGAAGTTATGATGAAGAACAATATATGTAAGAAATTGTGAAAAATGATTATGAATGGAAGCATTGCGAGATTCAGAACTAGAGGTTCTTCCAGAAGGAGGAGAAGACTATGATAACAACTTGTTCTCGTAAACCAGATACACCTCTATCTAAGCTATTATATCTCTTGCAATATCCATGGATTGAAGTTTACATTAGTTGGTTGTAAAATAGTATTCTCCCAATAGATCATTTGAGGAAGAAGCTTATGTAAAGCAATCTCAATTTTTTGAGGTATACCAGAAAGAGACCCGTGTATGCAGATATAAGAAGACCTTGTATGGATTCAAACAACTTGATGCAGAGTATCTCATATACAGTAGAAGCATGGTGAAAAATTTATATGACAGAGACAATATATCAAAATAGTTACTCAGAAGTCTGGGATGATGGATTGCTAATCCATGGAAAACTCTCATGATGACAGAAGAAGTGCTACTTGGATATGTTTCAGTTTGAGCCTTGCCATGATGTCATGAGCTAGAAGGAAAGAAAAGTGTTGAATTCAACCATTATATATATTGTAATGATCAGAGCTACATGAATCCTTCAAAGAAAACAAGTGTTCCATGGCAGACCGAAGTACATTGAGATCAAGCATTGCATTCTTCGTGATGAAGTCCAAAAAAGAGAAGTGGTTCTCCAATATATATCTCCACAAATGAGAAGATAACAAATATTTTGGTAAAACCACTGTCCAAGATGAAAATTTTGCTAGTTGGGGCTCGTGGAGATGACTTCCTTATTGAAAAAGGAAGAGATTACTCCCAAGTTGGGAGGGAGCACTGATGTGTTATTGATTTATAGAAAGTCATTTTTCAGTTCAAAAAATGGTCGAGGATGAGCAGTTCCTTTCCAGTTCGGAAAGTGGTTTGAGATTTATGACGGGCAAGCATTTTCTAGTTTGAAAATGGTCCAGATTGGACAATCATTTCTGTAATGAAAGTGGTTCGATATAATGTTGATGTACCATAGACAACGATTCCCCTTGTGGTCAGTGTGGGGGGATGATCTAGGACAATCATTTTTCTTGGTAGTCACTCTGAGTAGTGGTCAAGTAGAATGGTTTGCCTCGTCAGGCAGCCATTCTTTTGAAGTTCACAGTTGTGAGCAGTTTCAAAGAATGGTCCATTTTGGAGGTTGGTGCAGGGCAGTCCTTTCCATTAGGAAATGGTCCAGATAGTCATTCCCTAGGGCAGACTCATTCTATTCAGGTTGCACTATGTTTAGTGCCAGAAGAATGGCCTAGTTAGGTGAATGGTCCAGGTTCAACAATCAGGGACAAGCATTCCCTGGGGCAGACTCATTCTTTCCAGGTTGCACTATGACCAGTGCCGGAGGAAGGGCCTAGTTAGGTGAATGGTCCACGCTAAAAAATCAAGGACAATTCTTCTTCTATGCTTGAGAAGAATAGTCCATATATCCCATGGTTGATGTTTTACTTTCTGAGGGAAGATGCTCTTCCAGATCTCATAGATGTGAGTGGAAGAATGGCCCAGATGACTCAGTTTATATCATGATATTATTTATGTGCAGGTTGATATAAGATGATATGATTTCTATGGAGACTGTATGTCTCTAGACAATAGATGTATGCTACTGTGGTGGATGTGTTCCACTAGTTGTGACTGTGTGTCAATGATTAAGTAATCGTGTGCTACTTGGTGTGGTAGTGTACCACTAGATAGTAGTTGTGTACTAATATGGATACACACAGTTGTGTTCTATTAATGACATTGTTCCGATTTCTGTATAGACTATCAATAGTGTTGAAAATTATTATCAGCTAGATGGATAGTCAGTGTGCTAGTGGACGGACATTCTCCAGGTGGAAAATGGTTCAGGACATTTATTCTTCTAGAACTTATGTCTGGATTAGAAGAATAGTCCTTGTAGTCCATGGCGTGGATTCCAACATCTGTTGGAATAATTATTCTTCTAGGACATATGTTTGGATTAGAAGAATGGCTCTTGTATCACTCTATGGAGTGAGTGAATTATTCAGTATCATGCTTGATTATTCAGATGGAGTATGGATTCGAGAGATGATGTAGTTGATGCTATCAGATGATACTAACAATGATGATGGTGATCATGATCTAATCATGAGATAACCTATATGGCTATGATGATGTTACCGATTGAATGATATTTTTGTGCCCAAGACCATTACTTTCAATACCTCCCTAGCTAGGAGGGAGTGTTGATATTATGGTATTTGCGGGAGGTATTAACCTCCATGTGTAACCCTAACAAGAATAGAATATTCTGGGAAGCAAGAAGAAACCCTAAATCATTGGACATAACCCTAGAAGACAAGTCAGCTAAAGGAAATATTTAATATTGAGTGTTTATCCTCTAGAATGAGAAGTCGGACCAGACAACTAAGGAGAAACAGTATAAATATAGGACGCCATAGCTCATTTTAAGGACACAGCTCACAACTACAGAAATGTAAGAGTGTGCACTACAAAAACCGAGTAAGTGTGAAAGTCTGGAGAGTAGCTGCAACTACAACTACTACAACCTATATTCTCGGTATAGGATTGGACTTTCTATTGGTTATGGTTTGGAATTTCTACCTTGTGTGCTAGATCTGGAAAGAGGTACGGTACATTGATTGGCTACTAAGCCTAGGGTTTACTTCCAGAATCATTCTTTGTCAAGGTTAAGGTGCTCGGGGGTGGCTTCGACCTATGGTTGGGTGACAATATTGCTATATTGTCAATGGTTAAACCAACACATCTATTATTTCTAACAGATGCAACGAGATGGAGCCTTCTTCATCCAACTCAGGAAAACTAGTTTGAATTTGACACTTAGTTCCAATCACTTTCTTTAAGCATGAGACATGAAAAATAAGATGGAGCTTATAATTATTGGGCAAAGCTAGCTGATAGACCACTTGTCCCACTCACTTGAGAACTATATAAGGACCATAAAATTTGGGCGTCAGTTTATGACAATGGTCAACCTTAAGGGGAGTCTACTTATAAGGTTGCACTCAAAGAAATACCTAGTCCTCTTCAACGAATTGACGTTCTGAGTGATCTTGATCTACTTGTTGATTCATGAGATTTTGAGCCATGACCAAATTCTCTTTGAGGGTACAAAGAATAACCTCTCGAACTGTAAGAGTTTGGTCAACCGCCTGGACCTTTGAGACACCGGGAATGTATGAGAGAACTACAGGTGGCTTTTTTCCATATACCGTTTCAAAAGGAGTCATGTGAGTAGTTGTATCGTAAGAAGTGTTGTACCACCATTCAACTAGGGGTAACCATTGAGCCCACTGATTTTTCCTCTCAAATGAAAAACACCTCAAATATGTTTCCAAACACTTGTTGACAAATTAATCTTGGCCATCAGTCTGAGGATGATAGGCGGTGTTGAGATGCAATTATGTTCCTTGTAGCCTAAACAATTCCTGCCAAAAATTTCTAGTGAAAGTGGGATCTTGGTCAAAGATAATAGAATGAGGCATGCCATGCAGTTTGTAGATATTATCCTTGAATACTTGAGCCACTGTAGAGGTGGTGAAGGGGTGTTGCATCTCACAAAAATGAGCATATTTCGAAAGACGATCAACCACCACCATGAAGACTATATTATTTCCATATTTAGGTAGGAACGTAATAAAATCCATAGAAATATATCACCAGATAGAAGGGGGAATTGGAAGGGGTTGGAGTGTGCCTGGGGATTTTAATGTTTCTCCCTTGTTGCGTTGATAGACATCACATTCAACCACAAAAGTTTAGATGTCATGTTTCATACCTTCAAAAAAAACAAATGTTTGACCCTTTCATAGGTTTTGGTAAGCCCTGAATGCCCAGTTGTAGGTGAAGCATGAAGCTCAGAAAGCACTTTGTATTTAAGTTGCGACCGATTTCTTAAATAAAGACAACGTTTGTAGTGAAGCTCATTATTGTGCCAAGAGTACCCTAGAGAAGATGGAGAATTTTCTTGCAATTGTTGGATGAGGTGAAATATTTTGGGATCTTAGAACCATTCCTGGGGAGTAGCTTAGAGCCAATATGGTACAACAAAAGAGAGGGAAATGAAGGACCCTTCTTCTTTGTCATATTTTTGGGAAAGAGCATCAGTGACCACATTTTATTTTCCCTTCTTGTAAATGATCTCATAATCGTAGCCGAATAGCTTAGTTACCCATTTTTGTTTCTCTAGAGAGGAAAGTCTTTGTTCTAGAAAATTCTTGATTCTTTGGTGATCAATTTTAATCTGGAAGCGTTGCCCCAATAAATAAGGATGCCATAGATTCACTACATGTGGAATAGCCAACATTTCCTTTTGATAGATTGATTGGCCCAAATGTCTGTCTGAAAGTTGTTTGCTGGTGAAGGCCAAAGGCCTACCCTTTTGCATGAGGACTACCCCAATTCCTTTTCCGAAAGCATCACATTCCAAGACAAAGGTCTCAGTGAAGTCTGGCAGAGCCAGGACCAACATCGTGCACATTGTTAGTGCCAATTCTTGCAAGTGGCATGTTTCTCCCAGATTTCAGGTCCTTCATGTGAAATGTGAAGAAATGGGGTTTAAAAACCCATCAAATGCGTTTTATTCCAAGGTCACATCCATGAGCACAATGTGCATCACACAGAAAATCCATTTTGGGTTAAAAATGTGAGCAGGTGGGCGGCTCCAGTATTCAATGGAGAGGATCAATCGATGGAGCAGATCGACGATCAGCGGGTAATTGCGGACAACGGAGTTGCACCAGGTTTAGCGCAAGAGATAACGCTTATATTCCATGAAATGATCATGGTCGTCCGATCCAGTCGGGACACGTGGCACCTAATCAGGCTCGATTGAGATTTCGGCTACCGGGGTTTTGAAATACAAGGGTCAACTCCCTTCCTTGCATCTGGAATCGCCAAAACTCGAAACGCTGAAAAGCACCTTTGAAGACAAGTCTGTTTTGGCATTTCGGCTACCAGGACTTTGAAAGACAGGGGGTCACTCCTTCCTTGCATCCGGAATCGTCGAAACTCGAAACACCAAAAGTGCCCAAGAGTTAAGCCCACGGTCTTGGCACCCAGTCACAAAGGAACAGGCCTGGGGAAAGGGTGCTAGTGTCTATCATATGGCAAGGCAGGTCCCAAAATGATGAAATCATCTCAGCCATCCAACCAAAGGGACATGTGGCACACGATCAAGCCCAGTCTCTCTTTCGGCTACCGAGACTTTGAAGAGCAACGGGCCTCTCCTCCACTGCATTAGGAATCGTCGAAACCCGGTGGGAGAAGTCCTAAAAGAATCAGGACCGTTGATCATGGAGCAATCTCGGCCGTCCATCAGGGACGAATCTCAGCGCATGAAGCTAAGGAGCGGGCAGATATGGGCGGCGAGAATCTGCGTGCCTAGATCTACGTTCAAGGTTGGATTCCAGAGCCCCCTCGCCATTCTACC
Source organism: Picea glauca (assembly GCA_000966675.3). Taxonomy (NCBI): domain Eukaryota; kingdom Viridiplantae; phylum Streptophyta; class Pinopsida; order Pinales; family Pinaceae; genus Picea; species Picea glauca. Next base: position 614,357 of record JZKD02S1604098.1, on the reverse strand, counting down.
TTTAACACGGGGGGGTCCAAAATTGGACGCGCATCTCTCAATGGCCTGGATTTGGGAGCCCGGATCTACGGTCAAGGTTGTATTCCGGACCCCCTTTGCCTATCTACCTTTAATAGGGGGGGGGTCCAAAATTGGTGGCTCAAAGAGGGCCCCCCCTTGTCACATCTACGATTTCCTCCATCGTCCACCTTCCTCCATCTGTCTTCCACCCCATATCTCACCTCCACTTAGTGCCATCCTGGCACACTTATCTCCTTTCTCTCCCTCTCGCCTTCCGACACCTGTCCCACTCCCTTCCACGTCGTCCTGCCATAGGCGACGTGTCCTCCACTCTCTCCGATGTCATGTCCCTTTTCCCTTAGACCCTCTTATCTTCCAACACCTGTACCTCCATGCTCCACTTCACTTCCATCTCTGTCGTGTCCTCACTCCCAGACCTACCACATTGCGGCCTCCTTGTCACCTTTTCGTGGCACATCACCTCATCATCTGGTGTCACAGCCTTTGTTTCTTCACCACCTGGTGCTTCCACCTCAGCACCTCTCATCTCACCTTCACAGTGTTGACGCCATCGCCCCCGTCAGACCCTCATCCACGTCGGCCAGCCGAGTCCTTCTGCAGAAATCCAATGAAGCAGCAGATAGCCAAAGGTAGGCTGCCACATCTCCCAAATGCGTATTTGACCAGGGCCTCTCAGATCCCGATGAATCAGTTAATGCAGATGAGAAAGGTGGGTGAGACATCGTCTCCTTCTTTAAATAGAAGGTCGGAAAGGAGCGTGCACAGAGACAGACTGTCAGTCTATCTTGGAAAAGATAGCATCTGACAGACGACTACATGGGCAGGTTGCCCAACGTCTGCACGCGCAGCCTGACAGAGAATCTCCTCAACGTCCAACATTGAACTCATGATGTGATCGCGCTTTCAACGTTTGAGTCAGTCTCAAGTATATGTAGGCAATTTTGACATTTTTGTAAGTATCGATGGTAGAGCGAAGCTCCCGATTGTAAAGTTTCAATAGACGTTCTGGTTCTTTGGTTATGTATCTGCGTGTGAAATTTCTTGTTTAATGACAGACAAATTTCCCATTCCATCTGGTTTTCATCTCATACTGAGGGAGTTCATGATTTTCTGATTCACATGAATCATTGTGACTGTGTTATGATAAAGATTTTATTGTAGCATTGTTATATTCTCCATTGTTTTTGCAATTTGAATGTAATAAGTTCTTGTGTTCAGGTTTTCTTTCTACAGGCTGTTAGAAGCTCGATGCCTACAATAGCCCTTCGCATTTCCTCACTGAAGTCTTCCTCCTATTCACCCTTACTACAACTTACTGTTTGAAGTTTAACTAAGACCTCACCTTCCTGTGCATGTCCGGCCTAATTTCGGAGTTAGAACGATATTGTTCTGATTTTTCTTCCATTTGATCACCCTTTATAAAACAATCATGACATAAACGGATGGGCCTTAGGCTTACTCCTACTGCAATCCAGGAGTGACTTTTGACGCCAACATTTCTAGCGTCGTTTCTGGGGACGAAGTTGAAAATTTTCCCTTGGATTGAATGACATAGAGCCTCTGATTCTGAAGGTGCATCAGGCATCAGAGCCCTTGAAGATTGCTACTGTGCACCTGGTGACTCCACTATGGTGAATCCAATGTTTCCACTTCACTGTTTTAGTTGTGACTACTTTTAGCACACCTGAAATCTCACCCAGAGGAGCTTTCTCGAGAAGGTCTCAGCAGCTGCTTTCTCATCTTGAGAAGTTTCCTGGGAGGACACAACGTTAGGATCTGGTCTTTGATGGTGAACAAATACCAGTCACATTCGAAGTTGTGCATCTTTCACCTGGCGACTCCATGATTCGAGGATCGATTGGCGACTCCACTAGTTCGATATGGAGAAAATACTAGCTCGAAGGTTTGCTCCTTTTAATTTTTCTGCTATTCCTGGTTTTCCTAATGATGTCCCTTCTCTGAATGAATGGAGCAACTATTTGCCGATATTTAGAGAGCGTAAGGAGGACAACCCTGCTCAGCATCTCCGTGAGTTTCATGAACTCATGCATCAGTGGGAGATACATCATGAGGATGTATTATTAAAAATGTTCATGTTCTCGTTAGCAGGGGATGCTCGTGAATGGTATCTTTCTTTACCCCCTGCTAGCATTTCTTCACTCAGTGAATTTCATGCAGCTTTCAATAGGCACTATCCAAAGTTTTTTTCCTCTGAGTTTATCTGTCATAGTTGTTGTGAGGAATGTGAGGACAGTGAGCAAGATATGGCTATGTCTCATGAAGGTTGTGAGGATAAGAGAATATATAAGGATGAGGAACCTGGGGAGGAGGAAGATGCTTGGGCTGAAGTTAGGGAACTGGCGAAATCTCTCTCTGCCCAACTGGATAGGTGGGAGGTTGAATGATGTGCAGAGGATTTTCCAGCCTTTGAAGAAGATGCTCTTAGTAGCTCTACAACGAATGATGATGAAGATCCTAGGGAGGAAGAAGATGCTCTGAGTAAGCTGATGGAGCAGGTGAAATCTCTCTCTGCCCGACTAGAAAGGTTGGAATCTGAAGACAACATAGAGGATTTTCTAGTCCTTGAGGCAGATGTGCTTGGCGGCTCTTTTGAAGAGAATATTGAAGATTTCATAGCCGTAGAGACATTAGTTTCCGCCCTTGATGAGCCTGTTGTCCTAGATTTAAAGGAGGAAGCAATGGTGGAAATGGATTGTTCTCTTTTTCTTCACGAGATTTCCCATGATGTGTTTACATTTGGGGTCGAAATGGAGGATCAGGAGATAGTTCCATTTTTGCAAGATGGAGGAATTTTTTTCTCACCCAGCTTTGATGATTACTTGGAAGAGGAGGAGGAACCATAAGAGCAACCAGAGGGGCAGTTTATCCCTTGTCTGGAGCCTACTAGTGAGTAGCCACCGCCTGAGATCAGTCAGCCTACGTCAGTTGTCCACCCACCTGTGCTTACTAGAGATATTCAGCCATATGTGAACAACTGCGTAGCAAAGGAGGTTGCCTGTCGCTCATTTTCTGGAGTTTTCCACTGGTCCTATGATTCTATGAAGAAATACATGGAGTTGTATTTCCTTCATAATTTGGAGCTGCCCTGTTTTATCTCAACTTCAGCCTATAAGGATGGGTTGAAGAGCGTAGTTGTTCTGCTGTCACGGTTACATCATCGACTAGTGATAATTGACAGAATAAGAATTCTTCCATTCAGGAAGTTACTTGATTGGCTATGGTGGAAGTTCGCTTTCACCTAGCCCCATGTAAGGGATCTTGTTAGTTTAGGACTGTACATAGATAAGCTCTTCGATCATGCATGTTTATTTTGTTTTTCTTTTACCTTTCAGCCTATATTTTTAGCAGGATGTTCTGAGCTTGACTCCATAGCCCAACAACAGGCACTGGAACTGCAAAATGAGTTCTCAGAGCATCACAGGGACGACTCTATCCCCTATGGAGCCTAATGTTAGTGCCAATTCTTGCAAGTGGGGTGTTTCTCTCTGATTTTAGGCCCTTGGTGTGAAATGCAAAGAAATGGGGTTTAAAAACTCATCAAATGCATTTTATTCCAAGGTCACAGCCATGAGCACAATGTGCAGCATGTAGAAAATCCATTTTAGGTTAAAAATGCGAGTAGGCAGGTGGCTCCAGTATTCAATGGCGAGGATCAATCGATGGAGTAGATCGATGATCAGCGGGTAATTGCGGAAAATGGAGTTGCGTCGGGTTTAGCACAAGAGATAGCGCTTATATTCCACGAAATGATCGTGGTCATCCGATCCAGTCGGGACACGTGGCGCCTGATCAGGCTCGATCGTGATTTCGGCTACCGAGGTTTCGAAATACAAGGGTCAACTTCCTTCCTTGCATCTGGAATCGCCAAAACCCAAAACGCCGAAAAGCGCCTTTGAAGATAAGTTTGTTTCAGCATTTCGACTACTGGGACTTTGAAAGATAGGGGGTCGCTCTTTCCTTGCATTCGGAATTGTCGAAACCTGAAAGGCCGAAAGTGCCCAGGAGTTGAGCCCACGGTCTTGGTGCCCGGTCACAAAGGAACAGGCCTAGGGAAAGGGCGCTAGTGTCTATCGTATGGTAAGGTGGGTCCCGAAACGCTGAAATCATCTCAGCCATCCAACCAAAGGGACGCGTGGCACACGATCAAGCCTGGTCGCTATTTCAGCTACCAGGACTTTGAAGAGCAGCGGGCCGCTCCTCCACTGGATTAGGAATCGCCGAAACCCAGTGGGAGAAGTCCCGAAAGAATTAGGACCGTTGATCATGGAGCAGTCTCAGCCATCTATCAGGGACGACTCTCGGCGCATGAATCTAAGGAGCGGGCAGATCTAGGCGGCCAGAATCTGCGCACCCAGATCTATGGTCAAGTTTGGACTCTGGAGCCCCCTCGCCATTCTACCTACACGGGGGGGGGGTCCGGAATTGGATGTGCATCTCTCAACGACCTGGATTTGGGAGCCCAGATCTATGGTCAAGGTTGGATTCTGGACCCCCTTTGCCTATCTACCTTTAATAGGGGGGGGGTCCGAAAATGGTGGCTCAAAACGTCCCCCAACTTGTCACATCTATGATTTCCTCCACCGTCCACCTTCCGCCATCTGTCTTCCACCCCATATCTCACCTCCACTTAGTGCCATCCTGGCACACCTTATCCCCTTTTGCTCCCTCTCTCCTTTCGACACCTGTCCCACTCCCTTCCATGTCGTACCACCATAAGCGATGTGTCCTCCACTCTCCCTAGTGTCATGTCCCTTTTCCCTTAGACCCTCTTATCTTCCAACACCTGTACCTCCATGCTCCATGTCACTTCCACCTGTGTCATGTCCTCACTCCCCGACTTGTTGCATTGCGACCTCCTTGTCACCTTTTCGTGGCACATCACCTCATCATCTAGTGTCACACCCTTTGTTTCTTTGCGACCTGGTGCTTCCACCTCAGCACCTCTCGTCTCACCTTCACAGTTTTGACGCCATCGCCCCCATCAGACCCTCATCCACGTCGGCCAACCAAGTCCCTCTGCAGAAATCCAGTGAAGCAGCAGATAGCCAAAGGTAGGCTGCCACATCTCCCAAATGCGTATTTGACCAGGGCCTCTCAGATCCCGATGAATCAGTTAATCCAGATGAGGAAGGTGGGTGAGACATCGTCTCCTTCCTTAAATAGAAGGTCAGAAAGGAGTGTGCATAGAGATAGACTGTCAGTCTATCTTGACAAAGATCGCGTCTGACAGACGACTGCATGGGCAGTCTTCCCAACGTCTACACGCGCAGCCTGACAGAGAAGCTCCTCAACGTCGAGCATTGAACTCATGATGTGATCACGCTTTCAGCGCTTGAGTCAGTCCCAAGTATATGTAGGCAATTTTGCCATTTTTGTAAGTATCGATGGTAGAGCGAAGCTCCCGATTGTAAAGTTTTAATAGACGTTTTGGTTCTCTGGTTATGTATCTACATGTGAAATTTCTTGTTTAATGATAGACAACTTTCCCATTCCATCTGGTTTTCATCTCATACTGAGGGAGTTCATGATTGACTGATTCACATGAATCATTGTGACTGTGTTATGATAAAGGTTTTATTGTAGCACTGTTATATTCTCCAGTGTTTTTGCAATTTGAATGTAAGAAGTTCTTGTGTTCAGGTTTTCTTTCTATAGGCTGTTAGAAGCTCGATGCCTACAACATCCCTTCGCATTTCCTCACTGAAGTCTTCCTCCTATTCACCCTTACTACAACTTACTATCTGAAGTTTAACTAAGACCTCACCTGCCTGTGCATGTCCGGCCTAGTTTCGGAGTTAGAACGATATTGTTTTGAGTTTTCTTCCATTTGATCACCCTTTACAAACAAATCCTGACATAAACTGATGGGCCTCAGGCTTACTCCTGCTACAATCTAGGAGTGACTTTTGATGCCAACACACATAACCAATTTCAAAGCATGGAAGGATTGATCAGTTGTTGGAGTCTAGTTGAAGGCATTTTTTTTAAGGAGAGTCATGATAGGTGCTGCAATGTTTCCATAATTCTTGACAAACTTGCAATAATAACCTGTTAAACCCAGAAATCCACACAAGCTCTTAAGATTTTGAGGGCAAGGCCAATCCTGCATAACTTCAATTTTCTTAGGATACACCCTTACACCATCCTTGCCAACAATATAACCCAGGTACTCCACTTCTAAGGCTCCAAAGGCACATTTATATTTCTTGAGGAAAAGTTTGTGCTGAGAGAAGAGATGCAGAACTTGATCCACATGGGCAAGATGGGGTGTCCAAGTTTTACTATAGATGAGAATATCATCAAAGAAAACTAAGACAAAATGACAGAGAAAACGACGGAAGAAACAATTCATGAGACTTTTGAAGGTTGATAGGGCATTGCAAAGGACAAAGGGCATGACCAAGAACTCATAGTGACCCTCATGAGTTCTAAAGGAAGCCTTAGGAATGCCTTCTTCTTTCATATACATCTAGTGGTAGCCAGATCGAAGATCAAGTTTAGTAAAGAATTGGGCACCACTCAATTCATCCAATAGGTCATCAATGACAAGAATGGGAAACTTGTCTTTGATGGTGAGTTTATTGAGGGTGTGAAAGTCTGGACACATACACCAAGTACCTTCTTTCTTGAGGACCATGACCAAAAGAGAAGAATAGGGGCTGGTACTGGGACATATAACACCTGCTTCAAGCAATTCTTGCACGATTTTCTCAATTTCATTCTTCTAGGAAAAGGGATGATGACGAGGGCGAACATTGGGAGGGAGACTATCGAGGATAAGTGGAATGGAATTATCATGAACACCACGGGAAGGGGGAAGTCCCCGGGAGTGGAAAAAACAACTTGGTGTTTGGATATGAGAGCTTGGAGGTCAGGATGCACAGAGGGTGTCTCAACTGCTTGAATAGAATGGAGTTGAGCGATAATACCTGAATGACCTTTTTTGACAAGATTTTCCATGTGATGGGAACTGATTAGCTCAGGGGAACCTGCTGTGATGCCTTGGAAGCAACATTGTTGTCCCTTCTGTTGGAATTGCATGGTTGGTTTTTTTAAATTCATGAGAATGGGGCCCAAAGTGTGTAACCATTCAACACCTAGCAAAATGTCACAACCACCCTTATCGATGGCAAACATATGATATTTCAGGTGGTATTACCCAATTTGAAGACATGCATTTTCACAACGCCTACACAATTTCATGGAACCACCATTAGCTATCATGATTTGAAAATTGTTGACGACACAGTTATAACAATTGATTTCTTGGGAAATGCGACGGTGAATAAAATTATGGGTGCTTCCCCTGTCAACAAGGATGGTGACTTTCCTATGCTTAATATAGCCAATGAGCTTGAGGGCTTGAGGAGCAAAGAAGCCTATGACGACATGTAACGAAATCAATGTTTCAACTTCTGGTGGGTCAGTAGGGGAAGTAGTAGCATCAGGAAGGGGTAGGTCTTCAACAGGGGGAAATTGAACTTCCTCTTTAGCAACATCCTATGAAATGACCATAAAAAGCTCTTGTTCCTTACACTTGTGCGCAGGAAAATATTTGTCATCACAATTATAACAAAGACCTTTCAGTTGGCGCTCAAGCATTTCTATCCATGTTAACTTTTGGACCTTGAGAGGAGTGGCCTGAGGGGCATGTGTGTTGGGTTTAGGGCGGGGAACAAAAGTGGGTTTTCTGCTCTCGACGAAAATGACCTATTGTGCCTCCTTGGCATACTTAGTGGCTTCCAACCAAGTCAGGGGGCGAGCCATGACAGCTTGGGCTTGAATTTCATCCTTGATGCCACTGATAAAGAATTCCCTAAAGAAAGCGTCTGTCATGCCCTCCATTTGGAAAGCCAAGTGCTCAAAGGAAACAATAAAATCTTTGACTGTGCCCGACTGCTTCAGCTTGGTCAGACGTCCCAAATGGTGGGTGTCCATGTCAAAGCGTTCATACAACTCAACAACAAGCTGTGACCAAGCAACATACCATTGGCGTGCATTGTGACACCATTGCCACCATTGTCATCTTTCCAGATCCAAATAGAGAATTCCATAACGAAGCTTGGTTAACTCATCAATGATACCATGTAGGGAGAAAAAATGTTCCATTTGAGTAACCCAATCTTGTGGATCTAATCCATCAAATTTGTTTACCTCAACTCTTGGAAGACGGGGGTCCCAAGGTAGGGAGTTGGAATGAAAGGGGAGAGATTGATTAGAGTCAACACCTTCAGTATATAGAGGGGGGTCAGAGGAGGATGTAATCGAGAATTTGGCCATGGTGGAGTGCGGAATCGACAACATTAATTTGGCCACCTAACTGGTCTTTGACTTCACCAATGGTGTTATGGAGTTGGTCTTGGATGATGTTTATTTTTGCATGAATGGCCAGAATGTCCTTGTTTACTTTGTCCTGAAGGGCAGCCAGATCAATACTCAATTTCTGATTGGTTTCTTCTTGGCAGATGGGAGCCATGATGGAAAGAGGGGTGGGTCCATGGGGTTAAAGAAAGAGTTGAAAATGATAGGTATGACAACGATCAGGGTGAAAAGGGGAATCCAATGAGATAGGTCCCTACTATGGGGGCCAGAAGGGGAGCTAGACCACAGGAATTTTTTTTTCTAAAAAATGATAGGTATCACTGTGATCGGGACAAAAAGAGGAATCCAATGTGATAAATCTCAAATAAGAGTGCAGGCAGGCCCCCGAATTTTTTTTTTTACTCCTGTGGAGTTATACTCCGATTTGAATAATACTGTAGTGTTAAAAGGTCCAAATTCTTAATAGGAAAAAAATGTGTAGTAATTTCACAACCATAATGTAGGAGGTAAAGTTGCACAACAATAGATCTTGTTTGTTCTGTTTTTGTTTCCTTCCTAAGGGTTACGATATTCAAGGTTTCTACAGACAAGGGTTTTCCCTGTGCTATAACTCTCTGATATACATGCAGGGTCCAACAGTAGTACTTGGCCCAATATCTCAGGGCACCAACTAAGAAGGTTAGATCGTGCCCTTAACTGTACTACCTGACTACCTAGGTACTAGAGAGTATCTTCTCGAGTGTTGTTCTCAGTGGCACTATAGCAGTCAAGCGATCGATTAGTTTATCTATGGAGGGCTTCAAGATATCTAGGCTGATTCGTATATAGGTGTTGTTTGATGCGCTACCACTCGAAGGGGTATCAACATGGGTTACAAGGGTGGCCAACAATGTGCGCTTAATTACCACTTGTAGTTCCTGCGTGTATTCTTCCCCAACCACGGATTTATGCGCTGAACGATAGATCTCTGTAGTTTTAAGACGCCAGAATACGTCTCTACCCTGAAAAAAAATAACCCACAATTTTCTGCCAAGGAAAGTGCTATAATCCCATTTGTAAGGTAGCAAATCTATTATAATAGCAAAAAAACAGAAATACTGCAGATAATAACAATGGAACAACACAATATATGAAACCACAATACCAGAATAATATCTTTATTAATAGGAAACAATGTTCACTTGCCTCTTCGAGGGGACAACCTCCAGCACAACAACACTTTATTACAATGATTCTCAAGACAAGACATCTCATGCTCTCCACTCTTATTTATACTAAATCTATCTACCACAAGAACAATCTATAAATATGAGTAAAGCCTAAATTAAATATGACTCAAAAAATTTAAGCATTATCAATTTTCCATCCATTTGACAAACAAAGTAAACTTGAAATTCAAACTTCCTTTCATAACTATTTTATGGAATTTGCCAAGTTGAATCCAACCAAAAAAACCTTTCATTAAATCATTTGTAAGTCCAAATTTGTAGGTATGCAAACTTGATATTTACGATGGCTACGTTTTCATATGCTTTAATTTGTTTTTAAATATAATTTATAGTGTTAATTTTTTATTAAAAAATACAATACGTTTTGTTTTGTGTTTTAAAAAAAAACATTTATGTTTATAAAGTAAGTGCCTTCATAAAAATTATATGTTATTTGTAAGCTTTAAAGTTCCATTCATAAAAGTTCTGGTCCTATTAGTCATCTTTTTATTGCATTTCAACTTTTATTTTATTCTACACTTTCGACTCTTAACTAAAAATTATGGATGTAACAAAGTTTTTAACCCTCAAACCGACTCACCATGTCCTTTGGTGTGATGGATCATTTCACCATTTACGAGTGTGGACGAGATTGCTCCCAAACCATTGTCTATGGTGTAAGGATGCAAGAATTTCCACAAAACTCCAACGTCTAAGGAGTACGCCCCCAACGTCTTCCGTGGTCATTACTCCTTTGAAAATATTGCGAAATAACAACTCTACCTTTCATTTTCTCACACTCTTCACATGAGATTTGTTTAACCTTTATTACAACTCTAGTTTTGTTTCGTGGTGATTACTCCATTGAATAGAGGACGAAAATCAATACTACGTTTTCTTTCCCGTATGATGGACGACAGCTTTATTGTTAAAATTTTAAATATTAATGTATATTTTATTATGATTATTATCAAAATTCCATATCTTGGGAAACGTAATCACGAATCTTGAAGTACAGAACGTGTCAGAGAAACAGCGAAGCATGGGGGCTCGGGACCACAGCAAAGCGACAGAGCTACGGGT
>JZKD02S1604098.1:527521-552179 GCA_000966675.3 Picea glauca | reverse complement strand
GATTCTGTAGCTAGTCTAAAATAGCATACAGGACCAGATAGAAATCAAATGAAATCTTTTTAAAAGAATCAAATCCAATTTTCTTTTAATAAACATTAAAAACGAATCACTAATGACTCACATGATTTTATCATTCAAATTAAACAAAATCAAAAGTGATTCAATCAAAACAAGGATAAGGATACTCTATTTCATTTTACCATAAAATCGGGTCAAACAGTAACAAGACTGTTTCATATCAAATGAAATCCATAGTGAGTCATATCATGTGTGATACGATCTAATCCAACACAACCAGAATCCATTCGTTATAGCTATAATAATGTAGCATAGGATTCATGTTGTTTTAATTAAATACAAAGATGGAAAGACTGTTACGATCATGGGTAAATATAACAGCATCAACCAAAATTCTCCATAGATTTCGATCGCTGAGCGTTGCACAGTTAACAGACATGATCGTTTAATAGTGATCGCAACCATCATAAAGTCGACATAAATGATTATCATAAACTGGGCAACAATCGAAACAAATCGTGACTAAGTTTAATATAGAATAATAGTGAATCCAATCTTGTTTTACAAATCAACTCGTAACTGAATATTCATTGCCATTACAAATCCAACCAATAATAGGGTCGATCTAACAGCAGACCAAAATGAATTAACCAGCTGGGTTTCACATAACTTTTACAAATTGAATCCATTCACGATTTGGGTGAATTTGTATAGAATCATTTAAAAAAAAAAAATCCAAACTGTATTCGAGTTGTTCGAAAACCATATGGACATAAAACTGTAACAGTTGACCATATCACAATTGTTACCAATCATAGCATATACATTATAACAAAATTAAAATGAAATGCGACTGTGTTTAGAATCGAAATATGAGAAACGTCTTGTGTCTAACAAACGACTTCAATCAACAATAGAGCATTCATTTTGGCTAAATCAAACAACTCAAATCCATACCAAATTAATCAAATCAATTAAAATCTAATCGAAACTAAACTGGGAAACGGAATTCCATTCAGTCAAAGCAAGGCTAAGTATACAATGTAACGAAACCAATCAATGCTGAACAGAGCTATTCAAAACAAATTTGAATCGTTATATAAACTCATACTATTTACAAAAATGATCGATATTACACATACCTGTGTGACGATGAGGCTATCCAATTATGCCAGCTTAGAATTCACAACAGCCGTGGCCGATTCCACATTTTTAAACAAAATGGAGCCTGTCGTTCTTTGTTTCTTATCAGTGGTTTGCAATTTGGCCTTCTGACTGGTAAGCTGTGCAACTTGGTCCTCCAAAGAATGAATTCTGGACTGTAGCATTGGCACATCAAGATAATACCTCTCTAACCACGAGCTACATTGATCACATGATGGCACGGTAGGTTGAGGTAGAGCAGGAGAGGGTTTTGACGAATCACCGGGGGTTTCACAAGGCAGTTTAATGCCTGGGTAATTTGGTTCGTTTTTCAAGCAAGGTGGAAGGTTTGTCACAAATTCATATGAGGGTTTGGCGCACAGTATTCCAAATAGAGGTATTCACTAACCAAGTAACGCTCTACTTCTGAGTCAGAATCTTCACTCACCACAATAGGTTCAGGGTTGACAGGAGGGTTTGGCTTGTTCCTTGCCATTTGAGAAATTAGATGGGCATTCTTTTTACCTTTGGCGTTTGCTGTAGGTTTGGCTTTAGGCCTTTTAGCCACAGGCTTAACAGTTTCAACATCCTTGGTCACAGAGTGGGGTAGGTCGATAGGTGAGTCGGGTAAGGGTTTAGGTAACAGAACACTATAGGGTACCGGGGGTACAGTCTTGCCCTCGCTCACCACAGGTTTGTCAACCTGTGGAGGGTTTGAATCCTCAAAATCATTGCGAATAATAAAATCATTCCAACAGTCTCCGTGTAACCCCGAATGACAGACGACAACAATTTTAACCAGCCCATAGTGAAAAAGGCTGCTATCGGCCTAGTTCCTTTTGTATCTCTTAGACATTTTAAACAGGCTTCTATGCAAGTAATAAGGCATATTAAGCTCATAGCCCATGAAAACCATAAGAAAACAAAGGTGGTGTAAGAAAACAAACCCATACCGACCCTCGCAGGTGATAAACTGCTTAACTATCATCAACAAATCGTGCCAACGTTGCTTGAGAATATTCGCGGGCAAACCTTTATCACAGGAGCTAACCTTACATGACTGGAAGAGCAGTGTCCAAGGGACCTCTTCCACTTTGCAATTCTTGGACCATTGTTGTCTAGTAACAGGCAAACCCGTAGCTAAACTGAGAAATTTCTCGTCAATTTCCAATTGAACATCCCCGACCTTGGCTCGATAGCCATCAAAGGTTAAAGCGAATTTCCGAGCCATGCAGGGGTTAAAACCATCAAACTTTTGTATGAATGGGAGCCATCCAAATTCCTCAAGGTCACTGTGGGCACTGTCGAACATCAGCAGAGCCTGCCTACCATTCGGTTCATCCCTCACGACTGGAGCCATGGTTCGAGCACATGGTGAGGGTTTGGGTCGAAAACAACAACACATAGGAGCAAAGTTATTTGGGCTAACAACTACGAACGATAAAAGGGGAAGAATTAATGTGCGTGTGTGAGGGTGGTGGGATTATTCACCGCCATGCATAATAGTAATGGCAAAGTACAACCGCCAAATTCAAAGTCAGTTCAAACAATCATAGCATAGTTCCAAAACCTTATCATTTGGCCAACCCAAGAATCAAACAGTGGATGATATACCAATGCGCTATTAACCATAGATTTTCAAACCATTTTCATCATGGAATCAAACCCAAAAATATGTTCCATCGTATAAGTGTGTAATCAAACGTTTATAAAACATTGTGACAATGGATTTCATAAAATTTGACAAGCCAAGAGCTTATAATAATAATGATCACATCATATAAACACAAAATAAACCATGACCCCTATGCTATCTGATGACTAGGCAAGTCCCAAACAATATAAATCTATATGCTCAATGCCTTACCCGTTTAAGTTATGCAACCAAAAATGTCCAAATAGGCATAGTTTGAAAATTCATTTAGCCACATAATAATAAACCAAAGGTAAGTGCCATTCAAAATATCAATGAGAAGATCATGACAGTTCAACTAACGATGGAGGAGTTTTCACGCTTACAATCCTGAAAACTAAATTGAGACCAATTTGCAAGTGTCGCAAGAAATGAAAATATCGTCTATTTGCAAAATGCGACGACAATTTGAAGTTCAGGAGACATAGGTGTAGGCGGCTTATAGGGCAATAAAAAAAATTGAATTGGCTGCCAACACCCTCCTGATAAGCTGGATCGAACCCTCCTCTAGATGATGGTGCACCCTTGCTGAAAACACAAGAACAATACGACCCTGCTATCTTCTGAAGCGCTGATGGAAATATGCTGAGAGTAGAATGGTTGGGAGGAATATTGTATCCCCAAGACCAAGCTGTGGAACAAGGTGAGTGGATATTTCACCACTGAGTTGCTCACAAGGGTTTGTATAACAAAACCCCCAAACTGAATTCTCAAGAGCAATAGCAATCAATAAACCAAATCCAGCATGAATAATAGGTGTGCCCCAGCCTCTCCTTTATACTTTTCTTTCTATTCCTATGTTGAGTTAGGTTAACTCCCAGGGTTAACTTCTATTCTTTGGTTGAGTTATCTTTTACTTATTTTAACCTTTTTATTTAAGTAAACTTAAGAATATAACCTTAGTTTAGTTGACATTCCCCTTCAGTGTGAGACTATGACCAGGTGGGGATGCCCAGGCCACTGAGTCTCCTCATCACCTCTGTATCAAGAGGTGGGGGACATTACATTTATTGTGCCCTATGTGCATCTTGATTGGCAAAGTAATTCTTATTTTTTTTATAAATTGATGCTACAACCCATAGGGATAGAACAAACTCATCTAAATCTCATTGTTTACTCACTATTCTACCACTAAAATTCACTTGCAAACTACCATAATTAATCTACTAGTTATTAGCTATCCTTTGGGTGGATTGTTTGTTGATTTTTTTGGCTAGAATTTTCCACTATAGCAATTTATTGCTACATCCATTAGGCTGTTACATAAATTGCCGATAACACTACATAACAACCCCCTAATCACCATCAAAATCTTTCTTTAATAATTGGAAGTTTAACTAGTCATTGCTAGCTTTATATCCAACATATTGTACTTGATTTTGGATGGTTAAATCTATAGTTATTATTATAATTTATTATTGATATTTATTTCCATACTGCTGCAATTTGGGACAACAAAGTTACTTGCTGAATCCCCCTTGGTTTTGAAGCATCTATTGCTATATATTGTCTTGTTCTGGGCATGGAAAACATTGTTTTGTAGGTACATCATCTTTGAAAACCATTTCCCTTATCACAAGACATTATTCCAAGCTTCAACTTGACATTTAACCTTGAACTATAGGGGCACCATTCATACATTATCACTTTCCATATAAATCCCCGTAGGGTCACCTAGGATTCCCCCCTTCTAGTGATTTCATCACCACTAAAGTGAGGGGAGTTTTTATCTAAGGTGACAATGGGTAAATACTCCCACAGTTGTCACACCTTTGTGGTTTGGGTTGGGCTTTTCCCAAGCTACAATTTGTGCGATAACATTCCCAATTGGTTTCAAGCCTACAATACATTGATTGAAATTCAAGTACAATATCTATTACGCCATAGGATTTTTCTTGTACTTGGAAAAGACAAGTAACATAGATTTCTTAGTTATGTGCATAATATCCTTGTAATGTCACCAACCGTAAGGATATTTTACAATAATCATTAATGTTAGTGAGTACTCACAACAAAAGATACAAGGAAATGATAAGAGATATGATATTTCTTTGTCACTCATTAAAAAGATAATCAATAAGTGTAATAAATGCAATATCAAGCCTTAGGGAGTGCTTGCAGTAATTGCCAACATTAATAATTGATATCAACAAAATATACGAGGAAATGACAAGAGATATGAGATTTCCTTGTAAATGATAAAAAAATATCATTGATAAGTGTAAGCGGTGCAATAACAAACATACTTATACATGTAAACCATGGTTGTAACAATTACACTCGTCAATGATTTCTAGACAATAATTGGTATGAGCTTGAAATCACCAATCTATATCAATAGGTGTACTATTGCACAAAATGTATATTGAATTTATGGGATTATGGACATCAACCAACAATTTCTTCCCACTTTAAGCTAAATAGTAAATACATGTAAAATCATTTTCTTGCCACTTTACACAAGAGACATGCCTTCAAGTGGTGCATTAGGACCTTATTGAAACTATTTTGGTCGATATAAAGACGTTTGGTTGTTCAATGATTAACAATAACAAAAATAATTAGAATTTTTTTGTCGAGACAAAAATATGTTGTTATCATGTATGACATATGGAAATGATTTATGATATGATTCATTGCTCAATATATTATTTGTAACATCCTATAATTATTATTATATGTAACAATTCCAAAGAGAATGAAATATTTTTTTTTATTATATGTAATATTATACAATTGTTATTTATGTTAAAAATTATTTTAATAATTTATAAAATTATAATTTTTTTTTTAAAAATTAAATGAAAATAGTTATAAATTAATATAAATTATATGAAAAAACAAAGTATATAATAAATTTTATTTATTTATATTAATTTTACATATTAATTATATGATGATGATGATGATGAAAATCCACTAAGACCAATTGGTCTATTGTACCTTAAGAAGGTAAAAGATTATTTTGATTTCTTTAAAATTGTATTTCTATGCTAAAAAAGCATTGAGATAAGCGTTACAACATCACCATAGTTTTGACAACTTAGGAGGTTAGGAAGGTTTGTATTGTGACAACTATTTTTAAATTGGGATCTAATTTGGGAATAGGTAGGTAAATCTAAGAGGAAATGTTTTTCATCTTCAACCCTCTAAGTGTCACAAAGATGGTAGATTCTTTCATCCCATAGTGTTTTTGGAATTGTCCAATGCCCATTTTCACTATGTAGCTTGTGAGAGTTTGTTCTTATTTTAGCAATGTTGATTTTCTTCTTTGCACTTCTCCAACCTGAGAGGTACTTTTTTTATCTTCTAAATTAGGGTCGACCACCTCCTTGTAGTATATTAGTTTCCTTTTATCCTCTAATTCTTTATCACACCACACATTCTCCTTAAATTCAGAAGTGATAATATTTGTAATATTATCGATATCCTACATGACGGGTTTTTCTTGTATTCCCCAATGATTTAGCCAAGATTTGACATATTTGTGCCTTCCTCACTTGAGTTGTTGGTGGTTTTGGCTAGAGTTGAAACAATTTTGGGGAGCCTCTTGTTGTCCATGTTGTTTATCTTGTTCTAGTAAGTTAGATATCTAATCATAGCAATGCTCTCGATGGGGGGAAGGCTTGCTTCTATGAGGAGGATCAGATAGGGTGTATTTCCCTTAATTTTGAGATTATAAGTTATAAAATTATTTTGGATCTGTTCTATCTTTCTCCATGATTCTCTAGATATATTGCAACCCCAAACTTCACATACATATAAGATAACTAGAGTGACGTGAGTGTCAAATAGGATTTTTTTCTTATCCCAAATCCAAAGGTACGATGATTTACACTTGTTTTCAAGCCCATAATAAGCTTTCCACCCTCCATTTATTCTTTTCTCAATGCTATAGTTCCAATTGAGCTTGTGGTGGATATTGATTCCAAGATATTTGTAGGAATGCACTTCATCCAAGTTATTGTTGTCATATACAAAAGTATAGTAGGTGATATTTTTGAATTTTATTATTATAACATTTGTTTTGTCACTGTTCAAATTCATGCCCATACTAGAGAAAAAGTTCTTGAGGATTATAAGTTTCTTACCTAAATCATAGGGATTATTTGTCATAAGAACAATATCATCAACATAAAGAAGAAGTATGATGATTATACTAGAAAGAGTCGGGCCAACACAACCTACATCCTCCAAAAAATCTTCTAACTTATCAACATAGATGCCAAAAAGGGTAGGGGATAAGGGGAAACCTTGCTTGACGCCTATATTACAATTAATTTCTTCTGACCAGCCCTCAATGCTCCTAAACTTGGAAATAAATTTCTCATATAGCCTTACTACAACAACTCTTAACTAAAAAGGGAATTTAAGGTCTTCTAACTTATTCCAAAGGTTAGTCCTATTCATAGTGTCAAGAAATTTTCTAAAATCAATGTAACAACAAAGGATATCAATTTTATCATTACGACACTCATTTGCAATGATCCTAAATGTAACAAGGTTGTCCACAATTGAATGGTAGCCTCTAAACCCAACTTGGCCTTTAGCACTTTTCCCATTGCTTTCTAGCCATGTATTGTTCTTCTTTTCCAAAATACTTATGTAGAACTTAGTTAAAATGGGGCTAATCATAATGGTCATGTTATCCCCCATTCCTAGAGATAAATAAGGAGATGATATCTCGAGGCCCACAGGTTGAAGACATAGAATACTGAGAGGCAGATGAGTAGGAAGGGGACCCTATCATACCACACATCACCATCCGTCGATGACAACACCATCCACCACACCTATCTTGGCCCACAGAGGACAACATATATTTCTTAATGAGGTAACAAGTTCAGTGTCATTTTAATATTTGGAGCATTTGAACATATTGCTAAGGATCCTTTCTTGATTTTGAAAACATTTGCTTGGAAATTATGCTTTTTTCCCTATTTCACCTTGGTGAGTTTCATAGTTCCCTAGTAAGTGGCCACCAATAGGAAAAGGGTTGTTACTAGGGGGTCTCCTAGAAGGGTCATCATACCATTCCTGCTCATACTTTCCACCTTCCATCACTTCTTCACTTTTGTTTCCCTATATTTTATATCTTCATGATTATTGACCCAAGAAGGGCATGTACCTCATTTCATGGGAAGAAGGGGCCATTAGGCTTAGAGGTTCCCTAGCAAAAACATCATGTAATAAAGTATCACCCTAGGATCCTGAGAGAAATGAAATGGTTGTCAAAAAAGAGAGGGACCCATAAAATGAATAATTAATTAATCAATAATACTTTCCAAGGTAGAGGGTTTATGGGCTATGCATTTCATTTTTAGTGCCCCATATTGTCATCAACTTGGAAATGCATGCAAACCAAGGTAGAGAGTATGTGGGATATGCATTTAATTTTTAGTGCCCCTTATTGTCTTCAACTTGGTGACACATGCAAAATAAATGGCTAATAAAAGGGCTTGGAAAAATATGGCTTAAAAACAAAAAGAGGAAAAGAATGTGGCTAGCCCTCAACAAAGGTGCCCATAAATGAGACAATATGAGCCCTTGTATGTCATGAAACCCCATACCTATAAGTATAACCCCATACACCTCACATTCAATACATGACTTAGAAAGGTTTCTCCTTGGGAACATTCCCTACTTGAGGAATTGGTTCACCCAATAGGGAGTTATGACACCCCTCCCATATCTAAATTTGGAAAATTGTATAAGGTATTTGAGCATTTGTTTATTTTGAGAAAGGGGGATTTGATGCACATGTTTGGGTGGTTCTTTTATTATATATGGATTACTTGGCATGATATTGTGACTTGTGGACCATTGGAAGGCCTAGTTGTTTGTCTTTGTAGGACCTTGATAGGTGAAGGCTTGATCATGAAGGCACAAGGTCACTTGGGCCTTCATTTGGGGCATGAAGTCCACATGTTGGATGATGCACCCCCTTCTCTTTGGACACATGGGGGAAAGATAAATGATGAACGTTACCTTTGGAGCCATGAGAAGACACCTTGGAGAAGGAAGCTAGCCCCCCTTTTCCCAATGTTTGGCCTTGGAGGCTCAAAACATCATTTCCTAGAGCATGCCGTCACACTTGGAGGGATAGGGTTTGGTGGTGTTAGACGATTTGATGATGACTTGGTGTATCTAGATGAATGAATACCCTTGCACATGAAGATATGGCCTTTGGAGGCCCAATGTCTCCCTCAATAACCTCAACGTCTTGCTCATTATGACAAAACATCACCCCTAAAGGGCATGACGTCACCCCTAAAGGGGATTTACTTTATGTATTATTTGGATTTTAAGTACTAAAGGGGAAAATAGAGGAGGTCGACCTCCCTAATTTTTGTTACCCTAGTTAAGTGGAAAAATTGGTTTTGCAAGACCTTGTATAAATAAAGGTCTTGCTCATTTCATTTTGAACATAACATACTTGAGAATTACATAAATGTTGGCTCAAATTTTCTCCCTACTTGGGAAAAATCACATCTCTCCCTCTCTCTCTCCCTCCCTCTCTCTCTCTCTCTCTCTCTCTCTCTCTCTCTCTCTCTCTCTCTCTCTTGTTCTTTGTGGATGATACTCCTTTTCTATTGGAGGAATACTCTAGGAATTATCTCTTGGATTTTTGTTCTTTCTTTGTGGTGGAATATTCTTGGTAGAGAAGGGTTTTACTAGCTATCTATTGGAATTGGTAAGGAATTTTCTGCATATTGTTGTTATTTCTTATTGTTTCATGGTTATTCTTGTCCAAACCATTGGAGGAGTATAAGGGAATACACCCTCCACCAAGATATATCATTTGTTCATTGAATAAGCTATTTCTAAGGTTGCTAGGAGGAGTAAAAATGCTTACACCCTCCTATATTTACCTTGCAAGATTTGTTTTCTCTAGGGAGTAAAAAGGCTTGCACCCCTAGAGAAGTAAAAAATATATCTCTTACACAAGAGACCCCATAACCCAAATGATAAGGCACTAATATACTTGTATTGGAGATATAAAACCATTGCATTGGTATATGTAAAAAGTTGACATTTTGTAATTGTCTAAGTTGGAAGCTATTCCTCATGCTTAAAGGCTTTCATGTTCCCTTGATGCATCTTGATTGGTAAACTATTTCTTATTTTTGTTATAAATTAATGCTACAGACATTAGGGTTGCAGAAAAATCATCTAAATATCTTCATTTACTCACTATTCTACCACTGAAATCTACCTGTAAGCCTTAGTGATTATTCTACTAGTTATTGGCTAATTCTTGGATGGTTTACTTGCTTGTTTCTGTGGTTAGAATTTGTTGTTGTAGAAATTTTTTTCTACATCCATTTGGTTGCTACAATACTTGCTGATAACATCATATAACAACCCTATAACATCATCAAAATCTTTCTCTAACCATTGTAAGTTTATCCACTCATTGTTAGCTTTATTTTCAAGTATCTTGTGCACGATTTTGATTGATAATTTGCAACTATCATTACTTGTTAATTTCTGATATATATATTCCAACACCGCTGCAATTTTGGGACAACAAGGTATATTTCTAATCCCCACTCTTTAAAAGCTTGTTTTATCATATTTTTTCTTGTTCTGGGGAGGGCTAATGTTGTTTTCTAGGTGCATAACCCTTGGAAACCATTTACCCTTTCACAAGACCCTTTCTCAAGCCTTTTTCCACTTCCAAGCTTGACCTATAGGGGACTCACTCATCATCATCTCACTTTCCATCTCAATACCCTTAGGGCCATCAAGATTCCCTCCTTGTGGTGACTTATCATCACTAAAGTGAGGGGAGTGTTTATCTAAGGTGACAGTGGGTAGGTACTCCCATAGTTGTCACACTTCCGTGGATTAGGTTGGGATTTTCCCAATCTATAGATTGTGTGATAACATGTCCTATAATTAGAGGGATTTGTTTTATCCACTCTTTTAAAAATAGGTAAAACGAGGCTTTGAGTCCAAGGCTTTAGGAAACCTTGTTGGGTAGATAAATTGAAGAGCTTATGTATGTGATAGATGAGGATAGTGTTGTAGCCACAATAAGACCCCCATTCCTTTTATCCCTCACCAACTTAAAGAAATGGGGCCCCTACCAGTTCTTATATTCAAATTCCTAACCTTACCTACAATTGGGTGTCACCTATTCTTCCTTGGCCTAGTTGGATAAAAGGGGAATTATTTAGAAGAAATTAGTTAAAGAACTTGCTACAAGCAATCTTGTTGAATCTAGCAACCAATGTATCTTTTCAAATTAGTATCAAGACCTTTGAAAGGCCCCAGTTGAATGTTGCGATAGTACCCCAACAATAGTCTAATCAGGTACCAAATTTCCTAGAGGATGTTGGAACCTGAACAATTATCATAGTTGGTATGGTCTGGAATCTCAGATAGGTAATCCCCCCCCCAACTTATTTTATTAAGATAAATTTGAAGCTAATTAGTTAAATATATGATTAGGAAAGAGTAGCACTCTCTTTCCCAGTATAGGGATGTGTTGTTTGTGGAGCATGATTATCTTCCTAATTCAGATGTTTGTTTTAGCTGTGCCTGGACCCCATTTCCTAACAGGGGGTGTGGGGGGGCTTCCACCCCCCACAACTGTCGCCAAGGGGGTCCAGGGGGGGTGGTGACAATTTTTGTATCCCCCCCCTGGTGGGGGATTTGGGGGCAACGCCCCAAAGAAAAATATTGGGAAATTGTCTTGTAAAATATTGTAATTTCATAGTCAATATGGACCGTTCATTATAAGTTCGTAGATCTGACAGTAGAAGTTATTTTTAGGGTTTTTTTTCCCTATAAGGAAACCCTCTCTTATGAGGGAATTGTATTGCGGATGTGTATTATTTCGAATGTTGTATTTTGAGAGAGGAGATTGTGAGAGAAAGAAGAGGAAGTTATAGCGGGTGTCCTGTAGGTTGTATCCCTTCATTTTGCTGGATAATAAAATGGAAGGACCTGACAATTTCTCCGGTGGACGTATCCCACACTGAGTGAACCACATATATCTGTGTCTCTACTGTATTGTGTATCTTCTGTGTTTTATTTTAGCATTTGTTTTATTTTATTGCTCTGCGATCCTATTTTTCTAACAACTAGTATCAAAGCGAAAGGTAACTCAAAGGAAAAGAGGGTTCCTGGTTCGAGTGGGAGCAATGGCGGAAGATGGAAAATTTAGGGTTGAGAAATTTAATGGCCAAAACTAACCATTATGGAAGATGCAGATGGAAGATTATTTATATCAGAAGGATCTATTCCTACCATTGGGTGGAATAAAAAATAAGCCGATGACCATGAAGGACAAAGAATGGGAGGTTCTTGACAGAAAGACACTAGGAATGATATGGTTGAGCCTAGCAACATCAGTGGCTTTCAATATTTCAAAATAAAAGCCAATGAAGGATATGATGGATGCATTGGATAAACTGTATAAAAAACCCTCGGTGTCCAATAAGGTATTTCTAATGAAGAGATTATTTAATATGAAGATGTCAGAAGGTGGGTCTATTGTAGATCATTTAAATGAATTTAATACGGTTACTAATCAGCTAAGTTTTGTAAAAGTGGAATTTGATGATGAGGTCAGGGCTCTTTTAATCTTGTGCTCATTTCCAGAAAGATGGAATGGCTTAGTCATGGATGTAAGTAACTCCGTCTCTGGTTAAAACACTCTATAATTTGATGATGTTGTTGGTGTTATCCTTAGGGAGGAAATGTGATGGAAAAGCATAGGTGAGACATCAGGTAATGCGTTGACTGTGGAGAATAGGGGAAGACAAAAGGATAGATGAAAGGGATCAGGGAACCATGGGAATTCTAGGAAGAGCAGATCCAAATCTAGACTGAGAAAGATAAAGTGATGGAATTGTGGAAAGAAATAACACCTAAAGAAAGATTGCAGAGCTCCAAAGAAACAAAGAGATGGAAAACAAGAGAAAAATCAAGAAGCAAATGTAACAGGTGATGTGTTACAAGATGCTTTGATTCTTTCTGTAGATAATATTTCCGAATCTTGGGTAGTAGATTCAGGGGATTCATTTCATGCCACACCCCATAGGAAACATTTTCTAGATTATGTTCAAGGTGATTTTGGACACGTTCATTTGGGTGATGATGCACCATGCAAAATTGTTGGAATGGGTAAGGTACAAATAAAGCAAAAGAATGGAAACCAATGGTTATTGAAAGAGGTAAGAAATGTACCAGATCTAAGGAAAAATCTGATTTCAACAGGGCAGTTGGCAAGTGAAAGTTGTATATCTATATTTACAGATAAGGCATGGAAGGTCACCAAAGGATCACTTGTGATAGCAAAAGGAGATAAGGTAGGTACATTGTATTTATGTATTGGTAATATTGACTCTTGTATCTCTTTAGATTCTACAGGAGTGGATACAACACTGTGGCATCATAGTCTTGGACATATGAGTGCAAATAAGGGGATGCAAATACTTGACAAAAGAAATTTATTTCCAGATCTTAAACAAATTGATTTGGATTTCTATGAGCATTGTGTTTATGGAAAACAAAAGAGAGTTAGATTTCTCAAAGTCTAAAAAGAAAAGAAGAGTGAAAGGTTAGAGCTTGTGCATACAGATGTATTGGGACCATCTTAGGTATCATCTCTTGGTATCTCTTGTTATTATGTTACTTTTATTGATGATGCAACTAGAAAAACTTGGATTTATTGCATTCGACAAAAATATGATGTTTTTTATAATTTTAAGAAATGGAAAGCTTTGGTTGAGAATGAGTCAGGAAAAAGGTTGAAGTGTCTTAGATCATACAATGAAGGTGAATATTGCAACAAGGAGTTTGATGATTATTGTTCATACCATGGGATTCGTAGAGAGAAAATAGTTCCAGGAACACCACAAGAAAATGGTGTGTCAGAAAGGATGAACATGACAATCATGGAGCATGCAAGGAGTATGAGATTGCATGTTGGGTTTCCCTTATAGTTCTGGGAAGATGTTGTAGATACTGCTATTTACTTAATAAACAAAGGACCTTCAAGCTCTTTGGATGGTGGAATTCTAGAGGAGGAATGGACAGGTAAAAAGGTAAATTATTCTTTTTTGAAGACTTTCAGTTGTGAAGAATTTGTTCATATTGATAAAGAAAATAGAACAAAGCTTGAGGCAAAATCCAAGAAGTGTACCTTTATTGCATACAATGTTAATGATTTTGGTTATCGCTTATGTGATTATGAAAATCAAAAAATCATTAGGAGTAGAGATGTCATATTCAATGAGAACATCATGTACAAAGATCAGTTTCAGTGAAAGAAACAGGAAAAAGAAAAACCAGAATAGACATTGCTTGATGAGATCACTGAAAAATAAATTTCAAAGGTACCAGAAAATCAAAATTTACAACAACAGGAGAAGCAGGTACCTCAAACTCCTGCAAATATTGTTAGAAGATATACCAGGTTAAGTAGACCCCCTGAACAAGACTCTCCTTCACTGTATTATTTATTGTTGACTGATTCTAGTGAACCAAAAAGTTATGAAGAAGCAATGCAGGTAGAAACTAAAAAGAAGTGGGAGAAAGGAAAGAAAGAGGAAATGAATTCCTTGGTAAATAACCAGAATTGGGATTTGGTTAAGTTGCTTGCAGGAAAAAGAGAATTACAAAATAAATGGGTTTACAGGTTGAAGTAAGAAGATGGAGGAAAAAAGCGATACAAGGCTAGATTTGTTGTAAAGGGGTTTGCACAAAAGAAGGTATAGATTTTGATGAAATATTTTCCCCTATTGTTAAAATGACTTCAATTAGGACTATTTTAAGTATTGTGGTAGTGGAAGATTTTCATATTGAACAGTTAGATGTAAAAACAACTTTTCTCCATGGGGATTTGGATGATGAGATTTATATGCAACATCCACAGGGGTATGAGGTCAAAGGGAAGGAAAATTTGGTGTGCAGGTTGAAGAAGAGATTGTATGGCCTAAAGCAAGCTACAAGGCAGTGGTATTTGAAGTTTGACAGGTTTATGATAGAATAAGGTTATAGTAGATGCCATTCTGATCACTGTGTTTATTTTAAAAGGATAGAAAATGGAAGCTGTATTATATTGCTATTGTATGTAGATGGCATGCCTGTTGCAGGGTCTACTATGCAGGATATAAATGTGCTCAAGAAGAAATTATCTAATTCATTTGCGATGAAGGATTTTGGTGTTGCAAATAAAATCCTTGGTATGAGAATAACAAGAGACAAAAAAAATCACAAATTGACATTGTCTCAGGGTGAGTACATAGAGAAGGTGTTGGAGAGGTTTAGAATGCATAATGCAAAACCAATTAGTACACCTTTGGCAAACCATTTCAAATTAACAAAGGAAATGTGTCCCAAGACACAAGAGGAGATAAAATACATGTCTAGGGTCCCTTATTCATCAACAATAGGCAACTTGATGTATGTAATGGTTTTCACAAGACCAGATATTACACATGTAGTGGGAGTTGTGAGCAGGTATATGAACAATCTAGGTAAAGAACACTGGGAGACAATAAAGTGGATTCTCAGGTATTTGAGAGGCATTTCTACCCATGCATTATGTTTTGGAGGTTCAGACATTGTTCTACAAGGATATGTTGATTCAGATATGGTAGTTGATAAAGATAGCAGGAGGAGCACCATGGAGCATGTTTTTACTATAAGTGGAATAAAAGTAAGTTGGATTTCGAAAATACAAAAGGTTGTTGCACTTTCAACAACAAAATTAGAGTATGTTGCTGCTACAAAGGCTAGTAAAGAAATGATTCGGTTATAGAGGTTTATGGATGAATTGGGAAAGAAGCAAGAGAATAGAAGGTTGTACTGTGATAGTGAGAGTGCCATCCATATTGCAAAGAAATCATCGTTCCATTCACAGACTAATAATCTACAACTCAGGTACCATTTCATACGATCTGTCTTGAAAGATGGACATTTGAAGTTGGAAAAGATACATACTAGCCATAATCCTGCAGACATGTTAACAAAGGGAGTAACCAAGGAGAAACTGATTTCCTGCTCAGTTTCAATTGGCCTTCAAGCATGAAGGTGAATACGAGAAATTTTCCACACTACTACATATTGAAAAATTTGCGACGACTACTTGCGACGAAAGTACCCTTTCGTCGCAAAATTCAAGAGAAAAAGTTCAATTTTTCAATTTTATTATAAATCTAGCCCGTATTCGTCACTCTATCGATGGACGAAAACGTTCGTCCCTCTTGTGACGATCATGAAGATAATGGACACTCGTCACTCTTGCGATGATCATGAAGATAGTGGACACTCATCTCTCTTGCGACGAACTTGTGCATTCGTCGCAAGAGCGACGATAACTATTGACCATTACACTATTTGATAAATTCCATATTGACCATTATACTCTTTGACAAAGTCAAAATTGATTTGGTCAAATTTTGTCGCAAGAGACATGATATGACCATTATACTCTTTGACAAAGTCAACATTGATTTGGTCAATTTTCGTCGCTATTGTGATGAAAAAATATCTATAAATATTTTGCGAATTAGAGATGTTGCGACAATCTTGCTATAACAACATGTTGGCAGCCATTTTGCATTTTTATCTTTTCCTTATAAGCTGCCTACACAAGGGTTTTGAACCCTTAATATTCATCGCAATCTTTTAAATAAAACGACACGATTATCTTGCGCATTTGCACACCTACTTTTCATTTTCATTTTCACGACTGGAAATGTGAAAACCTTGAGTTGGAAGTCATGTCGATGGCATTAAAATCGTCACTGGATTATTACGAATACTCTTGTTCATGTGGTCATTTTCCTTCTAACTCAATAGTGGTCACACATGTGTCAAAAACGCCAAACTTTTATTTTCTTTGCATTTTTGGTTGATATGGTTTCAATTTATAGGTTCGCCATGCAATGATATTTGGTGTCTTTGATTAAATCCTTGGTGCAATGGTTTCATACAATGCATAAACTTTATGATCAAAGCGTTGGTGCTATATCCGAAATGTTGTTTTGTTTTAAATCACACACATACTATTGTTGACCAATTGTTGATTATGAACATAATGGTTTGCAAATAGTTATTTGATATTTTGATTGTGATGTTAATGATTTGAATTACCATCGATTGTACATACCGATATGAGTGTTTTGCATGGTTTTATTTCATTCCACCACCTGCGCATGTATAGGCATTAATGTCTGCCTTGTAGCTCAAGCTACCTCTGTTTGTTTTGGGGAAACCTGTGAGCATTTGGTCTTGTGTCTACCCTGTCTAACCTCTTCACCGTTTACCCTGCTAACTGTGTGCTCTCTCCTATAGCTCCTATAGTGTGAATTTAACCCCATGGTGTTTAGAGTCTGTTACTGTTTGATAGTGCCAAAGAAGACTACCCCCGTAATTGCCTCCCAGAGACATGTTTTTGCGTGAGCGATTATGGGCAAACGGTTTTGAATCAGATCAAACCCTTGAAAACCCAGAACTGAAATTAGCCCCTTTACCTTCATGGTGGGCGGTTTCCTCAGAAATTGGGTTATTACAGAGATCTAGCTCGTCCTTTATAGGTCAAATTTCAGATCTTCTCCATGGCTAAAAGGTGTGTTTTGGGTCTGTGTGCATTTGCTGGAACGTTTATTACCTCTCCAGGCCTGTATCTCAGAATCCATTTCACCCATCCAGCCTCTTACACTCTTGCCCCTTGTTGAACCCTTGATCAATCCAAAGATTCATCAAGCAGTCTGTCAGCAAGTTGAAAGACAACAGGCTCTGTTCTCTTTAAAATGTTGAGGCAGCCACTGCCATTGTTAATTCCAAGTTAGCCTGACCAAATAGTATCTCTACAGCCAAGGTATGATATTTCAACAATGTTTTTACAACGATTCTGTCTATTTTGAATTTGCAAGAATGATTTCGTTTTGAATTAGCATAAAAGATTGTGTTTGCTAAATCGAATATAGTTCTATTTTGATTGAATCGATTTAATAAGATTTGGTTTGTTTTAGCATAAAACGATTTTGTTTGCATTTAATTAGTATCAAATATCTGTGTGATAAATCGAATACAGTTTTGTTTGGATTGAACCGATTTAACCCAATTTTTTTGTCCTTGAATTAGCATAAACGATTGTATTCATTTTGAATTAGTAACAAAACAATTGTTTGATAAATCGCATACATTCCTGTTACCATTCGATTAATTCAATACGATTCTGTTAGTTTTGAATTGGCATAAAAGATTTGGCTTGTTTTACCAAGAATGATTTGCTTGTTTTGAATTGGTAATAAAGGCTCTGTTTCGTTGACCGCATACATTCTTGTTATCATTTGGATTGATTTAAAATGATTTTGTTTGTAAATATGACCAGCTACAGAATCGTGAGATTCTGTAGCTAGTCATAAAATTTAGATTTTTGCTAATTTTACAAATAAAACATTATCTAAACTTGTTTATTCTTATCCATCTACAGGTACATATGAATTTCAATGGGAATTGGATCTGCTGTGGTGGTTTAGAACATACTTTTTGTTACATAGTTTTGGTTTAAGTTGTTAGTCTTAGGCAGAAATAGGAATATGGGAGATTGTTCCCATATTTTTGTGAACAGTTTTGATACTTTCCACAGGGGATGTTTCACCCTGTGGCCTTCATATACTTTTTATTTTTTGTAAACAACCCATCACTGTTGGGAGAACAAAGACTATGGACTTATGATGATACAGACTCGAATAGAAGTGGATATGTTGTACGACTTTAGCTTCAATTTATCTTACTTTTGTTCACGTTTCTGTGCATTTTAATTTGTAATCAAATTATTGACTACTTTAGATATCAAGATTTGTTACAAGTTGATGCATTATGATTTAAATTCTGTCCATATTTGATGTATCTCATTTTACTCACAACAATTACTCTGTTTGAATTTAATGAATAGAAGGTTTATCTTCTTAGTTAAATGAACGATTATGTACGAATCTTCGCACTGGGATTTATCTAATGTGATGATCTGTAAAATATAAGATTGTTGTCGTTTTATGTCTTGTTTGTTCTGTCCTTCATATTCAAAGAGCATTGCTGCTTCCTGTTTACAAGAATCTTGTGGAAAAATCTGGTGTGGATTTCTCCCATCAAACAACTAAATTGAGTGCTGTGAATAGGACAAATAGGAAGCGTTACTTCAGGTCAGTTTGTTATTTGCAATTTAATAGTTAAATAAATTCAAGAATTCTCAGTAGTTTAGATAGATATATATAGTACATATTGTTATCTTAATTGCTTCACTTAGTTATTTTTCATTTCACTTCTTTCACAAAAAAGTCATAAAAATGAAAAAATAATAGCTTAGCTGTCATAAGACAATTTACACATGACTTTTGCAAATTTAGATCAAAATTTGTATCATGTAAATACTGTACATATATAATTGAGATCTAATTCTGTTGATAGCTGAACTTTTAATTTCATAGAATTATTGTTGGATAATATTAGTAAGTAAGCTGTATATATTTTAGAATTGTGTATAGTTTGTTGTAGTTAGATTTTTCACTTAGATTAGTTTCTTTAGTTTAGTTTTTCTTTCACTTTCCTAGACTTAGATCGGCCAATGGAGCCACTAAACCCATCGGAGTGGATCATTCCAAACAGCTTGGGTTATTTAGACAACCCCAGATCGGATCCACCCCTCCAGTTGACGAGCGTTCAATTTCGCCCGTCAACACAATGACGGTTCAAAAAGGATATTTTTGTGAGGAAGAATGTCGCAGAATATTAGAGGTGGGGAAAAAGGTAAAGAAATTGTAAAGGGTGATGGTATATGTTATTTCCCTTGCAAAAAATGTTGCCTCATATGTCCCATAAGAATTTTAATAGAAACAACTACAAAACATTGTAGGAAATATGGGCACATTGATGGCAAACTGAATGAATATTGTCCCATGGTAATTAGCTATATATATTTGTTTTTATATTGTCAATTTTATATAAAATTATATATATGTATATATATTGTTTGAATGTTTGTTATAGTGCACACTTATTTTGCATGATTGTTTGTAATTATAAAGTTAGAGTTTCCCTCTAACTTTCTGCAGAATATTGCACCAAGTAGGAGTAGAAATGATGTACAAGCTGAGGAACATGATCAAGCAAATGAGGATCTCATGGAAGAAGATGATGGGAAAAATCAAGTTAATTATCCCATGGAAGAAGATGATTGGACAAATCAAATGATCCAAGATTTGTTTTCTCAGTTGGATGAGGATGGGGAAAGTGATGGTATTTATGATGAACCTCTATTAGAAAGGGAAAATAAACGAATTTATGAAGGATCAAGAGCAAATCTTCTCTCCGCTACATTGCTGCTAGTGAACTTAAAGGATATGAATAATTTGTCAAACAATTGTATGACACAGATCCTATGATATGTAATATGTTTCATCTCATATTATACATAAATGTTGACTTTTTTCTATTTGTTTTTAGTGTTAATTAATGTGTAAAATAAGAATGCAATTTTTACGATTAATATTCTTTACATTAACTAGTTATTTATTATGTTGTAGATTGTGTTATAACCCTATATTTCATAGGCTCATATGGTGATTG
Source organism: Picea glauca (assembly GCA_000966675.3). NCBI lineage: Eukaryota > Viridiplantae > Streptophyta > Pinopsida > Pinales > Pinaceae > Picea > Picea glauca. Next base: position 531,730 of record JZKD02S1604098.1, on the reverse strand, counting down.
AGATTTATCCCTTCAGTGATTTCATGGGGAAAATGATATTCCATTCTGCAAATAATTTCCCAAAGGAAAAAGGGGAAAGAAAACATCAGCGAGGTCAACACAGTCAAAATACCCCTTGATTGGTTAGATTGAGTTAAATTTGGCATAAAAATACAAAATAACGGTGTGTTATCACACTAAATTACCTTGGGTCTTTTAGTTTGTTTTTATCCCTTTTTAAGCCTTAATTTTTTTTTTTTTTTTTAAGTTTCATCCCTTTAAAGTTTATGTTTGGTAGGACCCCTTAGATGAATAAAGTTTTGAGTCATAGCTCTAGTTTGATCCTTAAATTGATTTTTGGTCTTAGAACCACTTTAGCTCATGACTTATTTTTGGTCCCTTTCATGAATTGTCCCTAGGTCAACCCCTCCCATGACTAGACTGATGTAACACTCCTTTCTCCTCACTCATGACCTCGTAGGCATGCCTCATTGTCCTTGCTTACCTGTCCATTCATTTTTTGAATTGGAGCGCTGCCTATTCATTAGGCAGTTCCATAGCGCCTTTCCCATTCATCATACTTCCACCACGAGTCATGATTTCCATGACTAATGTCATGTTCCTTGTTTTCAGTGCCAGAATTTAGTTAAATAAGCCTTCAAGATCTTTCATTTACGATCCCTGGTAATGGTTTATAATTTTGAAAAACTCAACAGTGTTACGCTGCGCAAATTCACAAATTTTGATCAGGCGACAACATTGCAACCAAATCTGATGCCAAGGAAGATTCGAGGGTCGAAATGTTCGTAGCTCCATCCTGATATTTCACTGAAGATTCCAACAGGTGTTCACTTCACAGGTATGCCATGTTGCCTCCTCAGCATTATAATTTTCACAAAGGATTAGTGCTCGGGTTTTGGTTTATCGGGTTTGTACAATCATAAGGGATTCAAATTCTCATCACAGCCTTGTCTCCTCTCTTTTCAAACCCATGAACTCCATTGCTCATATCTAGGTCTGATTACTGCTGTCTTCTATAGCCATTGAAAGTGCTAACTCCCTCAGTGGTAAAATTCACTACCTAATGTACTTCCAAGACACCTAAGTACAATGGGTTTGATATTATGAAAGACCACCAATTGCTCTGCACACAATTCAAGATTGAAGGCGCTGTGTTTTTTACAGTGTTACCTAAACTTGCACACAGACATAGCATAAGTGGTGCTACCTACAGGCGCTACCTAATATTTCACAGAGAACAGAGTCTGCATACAGGTGCATCATAGTGGCACTATGTACAGGCGCATCATAGTGTCACTATGTAATTTCGCTACCCAATATATTTCAGAGAACAGGTTTGCACACAAATGCAGCATAAGGGGCACTACATAATTTTTCTACCTAATATTTCATAGAGGGAAAAGGTTTGCACACATATGCAGCATAGTGGCACTACCTTTTCTCCTTGTCCTGTTTTGAGGTGCGCTACCCAAGGAAGCTTCCAACAATCATCATGAATCTAGGAGGACCAAGCTAACAACTTTTTGGATAAACTGATGATGGAGAAGGTTGCAGAAGCAACAACTGACATTATGAAGAAAACTGCATGCTTCTGAAAGACACATGGCAAACAAGGAGCTGTGCAGCAAAAGGGAATCAGGTTAGTTGAAGATCGGTTGGATTAGCCACCAACATTTTCCTATTTTATAGCATAGGTTGTTATCTAAGTTGTTAGAACAAATAATTTTTTAGAGATTTTCAAGGGAAGGAGGCCAGCTCGTACCTCCGGCTGTTGCCTCCCTTTTGTTATAAATAGATAGATCAAATTCTTGAGTTGGCTCGGATGGTTGAGAAAGGCTCCATTAGACTGTAATATTTTGATGAAGTAACTGTGATCTGGCTTTGTACTAGACTTAAGACTTTTTGACTAATAGAAATCAAATTCTCTTTCAAATTATTTGCTTCTGATGCTAAATGTTCGTTCTTTGAATGATTCACATGAATGATTGTGGTGATGTTATGGTGGATGTTTGATCATTATATTATCATGATGTTGATTTAGCTTCTTTAGTTTTTGATGTCAAGAAGATCTTGTGATTATAAACTTTCTTCCTTATAATTTTTGTAGACCCAATGTTTACAACGGTCCTTACACTCCTTTCATTCAAGTCTTCCCTCTATTCATACTCACTCCCAACTAGTGATTGAAGTTAGCCAAGACCTTGATTGCTGGTACATGCTAGCCCTGTTTTATGAGTTGACACATTATCATTTTGAGTCTTTTTCCATTTGACCCTTTAAAACAATCTTACATTCACATATAACTTGATGGGTACTGGGCTTGCCTTCGATGCAATCTGAAGGTGATTCCTAGTGTTAACATTTTTGGCGTTGTTGCCGGGGAACGATTTGAAAACTTTTCCCTAGGATAGAACGACAATGCTTACTAGTTCTCAAGGTGCATTGGGTCAGTTTCCTGATTCCACTCTCTATACTCCAGTTGTTATACCAAGTAAGATTTATTTACCTTTTCTTGAAGTATCTAAGAAACTTGATTTTGAAGAATTTCCTGTCGAATACTCTCCTTTTGAAACTGACTTGAAAGAAGAAAACATGGACATTATTTCTTCTCCTGACATTGAAAAGAGTTTCATCCTTGATAGTCTTGAATATTTCCCTACTTTAGGATTTTCCACCCCTCCTTCTGTTAAAATCTTCGTTGCAAAGGAAAATGAACTTCATCTCCTTTACAAACTTTACCATCTTCTTCCAAGTCTTAGCCTTCTGCTGTGAAAACTAAAACCCCTCCATCATATTTTCCTTCTCCTCCTAATCTGCACACAGTCAAATCCCCTTCTCCTCCTTGTTCACCAAGAGCTCAAAACCAAATGGCAGTTGTTAACCCCCCTGCAAACATGATGGATGCCATAGTGGATGGATGATATGCCCCTCTCATCTTACCCCAGCCAGTGAATTCTCTCCCTCCTGGAGATTATTTGAAATACATGCCCAAATTCATGAGAGAAGAAGATATAATTGCTGAGGAACATCTTGTTGCTTTCTACAGCTATGTAGACAATCAAAACATTGAAAATGAGGACGTGTGGATGATAGTCTTTGTCCAAATCCTTTTTGGTGAGGCTAGGAAGTGGTTTAGGGGTTTGGCCACTGGATCCATTAATGGAATTGAGGCATTAGATAATGCCTTTTTGAGGCAGTGGGGGGACAAAAATGATTTTCTGTATTATATCATAGAATTTGGATCCTTAAGGAGGAAAGAGGGAGAATCTGTCTCTGAATTTTCTAAAATATTTAACAAAATGTACAATAAGATTCCTGATGAGATAAAACCCACTGAAACCTTTGCAAAAATTACTTATGCCAGTGCCTTTGACCCAGAGTTTTTCCTTCTACTGAGAGAAAGAAGATCACATTCCTTAGTTCATATGCAAGGTGTTGCCTTGGAGGTGAATCTAATATAGTGGCATCAGATAAGCTCAGGGGGAAGTTTGATAGGGATAGGAGAAAAAACAAAGCTGAAGCTTCCATCTCTGACTCCCCTGCTGTCCATTCTCAAATAGATGGGTTGACCAAATTAGTAAAATCCCTTTCTACTGAGATTGAGAAGTTAAAATCGGAAGGGAGATAGACATATAGAAATGCTCAAAACATTGAAAATAGAGGTAAATTCAGAAGACCCAATGATGCCCCCCAAATCCTTCCTCGCAATCCCATAAAAAAATAAAGAGATGATCAAAGGGTACAAAATCCTTTTCAAAATAATCTGGTTGTTGACAAAGAAGAAGAGGAGGTAGAAGATGATCCTGAGATTCACTGCTTAGGTGACACATCCCCATCCCCACACTTGACTCAATCCTCTTATGAGCAGTCCTTAGTGGATATTCAAATCAATGAATTAAGTAAAGGTGAGAAAGAAAAGGCAAGTCCTTCTAGATACAATCTGAGATCCCAAAAGAATGAGGAAAAGACTAATGCTTCTAACCAGCCATCCCCAAAAGAAAATTCTGCCAAGGATGTGATAGTGAGAAGTAAGGAAAAAGACTCTCAAAGTCCACAAGTTCTGATCATAAATCCTACTCCCGATACCAAAGAGATCATTGTTGAGTGAAAAATGTGTCGCATAAATTCTCAACGATTTAATGTCAACCAGGAGCTCGTAAGCTTAGAGGCACAACACAATATGTGCGAGGATTGAAGTTGTTTATTATA
>JZKD02S1604098.1:499596-511003 GCA_000966675.3 Picea glauca | reverse complement strand
TCAATATTTAAAACTTAAGGAAAGCGTCCTATTCTGTCTTGTTTTGTTCTAGATCCAGGTGGATCTAGGGAGATCGGTTTGTGTCCGCACTTACGGATTTATCCATAAACAGTATGGAAAAGAACAAGGTGAGAGAATTAAAACTCAAATCAATAAAGTATTGCCTGGTTGATCAAATTTTGTATTGGAAGGACCCATTGGGAGTGCTATTGAGATGCCTAGAACTACAAGAAGCCCAAAAGATTATGTTTGATTTTCATGACAATTTGTGTGCGGGTCATCATTTTTGGAGGACCACTGCCTACAATATTCTTAGGGTTGGGTATTTTTGGCCCAGTTTGTTCACAAATGTTTGTGCTAAGATTAGAGCATGTGTTAAGTGTCAGAATTTTTTTGGAAAGCAGCAGCTTAAGTCTTTTCCATTAAAGCCTGTAGCAGCTTTAGGACCTTTTCAACAGTGGGGCCTAGATTTTATCAGGGAAATTCATCCATCTTCCAGTGGCCAACATAGATGGATCTTGACTACCACAGATTACTTCACTAAGTGGATAGAGGCTATTCCTACCAGGAATGCTTCCCACAAAGTGATCATTAGTTTCCTTGAAGACGTTATGGCGAGGTTTGGTTTTCCAAACAGAATTGTCACTGACAATGCTATATATTTCAAGGCTGAGCCATTGATTCAGTTTTGTGAACAATTTTGGATCACATTGATTCATTCAACCCCTTACTACCCACAGGGAAATGGGCTTGCAGAATCCTCAAACAAAAGCCTTATAATTATTTTTAAAAAGATGTTAGAGGAGAACAAAAAGGCATGGGATTCAAAACTCAAGTTTTTTTTGTGGGCCGACAGAGTGACAAAAAAGAGGGCCTTGTGCCTTTCTCCTTTCCATTTGGTGTATGGATTTGAGGCCATTTTCCCTTCTCATCTTGCCTTGCCTATGGAAAAATTCTACCAATATTATCAAGGGGAGCCCGATGATATGACCAGGAGGATTCAACAGTTGGTTGAAGTGCAACAGACTAGGGAGCAACTTGTAGACAAAGCATATGATCATAAACTAAAGATCAAGCAGGCATTCAAAAAGATGGTGAACAAAGAGGATTTTCAACTGGGCGATTTGGTGCTCAAGTGGGATACACCGAGACAAGATAAAGGAAATCATAGTAAATTTGAAGCTTTATGGATCAGTCCTTTCAAAATCTCTGAGGTATTCTCTCATAACACTTTCAAGTTGCAAAATATGGAGAATGAAGAGGTTTTTAGTGGCCCTGTCAATGGGCATTTCCTGAAAAAGTACTTTTCTTGAGCCTTGAGTGGCTCTTCATGTCATTGTAAATATCATTTTCTTTTTATTTTTTGTTTCAATAACTAACCCCATAGCCCTAGTATAAGGCACTAAATCTACCCATTCTTGGCATCCCGCAAGGGGTATGCCATCCCCTATGGAGCCAATGTTATCACACTAAATTGCCTTGGGCCTTTTAGTTTGTTTTTATCCTTTTTTAAGCCTTAGATTTTATTTTTTTAAAAGTTTCATCCCTTTAAATTTTATGTTTGGTAGGACCCCTTAGATGATTAAAATTTTGAGTCATAGCTCTAGTTTGATCCTTAAATTGATTTTTGGTCTTAGAACCACTTTAGCTCATGACTTATTTTTGGTCCCCTTCATGACTTGTCCCTAGGTTGACCCCTCCCATGACTAGACTAATGTGACACTCCTTTCTCCTCACTCATGACCTCATAGGCATGCCTCATTGTCCTTTCTTACCTGTCCATTCAGTTTTTGAATTGGAGCATGGCTTGCTCATCAGTCAGTTCCATAGTGCCTTTATTGTTCATCATACTTCCACCATGAGTCACGATTGCCATGAATAATGTCATGTTCCTTGTTTTCAGTGCCATAATTTAGTTAAATATGCCTTCAATATATTGCATTTACGAGCCCTAGTAACGGCTTATAATTTTGAAAAACTCAACAGTGCTGCACTGTGAAAATTCACAAATTCTGATCATGCGACAACATTGCAACCAAATCTAATGATGAGGAAGATTCGAGGGCTGAAATATTCGTAGCTCCATCCTGATATTTCACTGAAGATTCCAATAGGTGTTCACTTCACAGGTACCCCATGTTACCTCCTCTGCATTATAATTTTCACAAAGGATTAGTGCTCGGGTTTTGGTTTATCAGGTTTGTATAGTCGTAAGGGATTCATCTTCTCATCATAGCCTAGCCTCCTCTCTTTTCAAACCCATGAACTCCATTGATCATATCTAGGCCTGATTACTGTTGTCTGCTATAGCCATTAAAATTGCAAGCACCCAAGTAGCCTATCCTCTGCATATGCATCATGCTACCTAGAGGCACTTCTTAACCTCTCACTGCCTCCCCTACTTCCTTTCATCTTGAAATTAATCCTTTTTACTCAATTGCAAAGGGAAAATTTCGGGTTACCTCCTCACTGTCTACACTCTCAAAAACCTGTACAAGTCTAAGGGTGTAGTTCCCACAGTCAAGCTCGACTTACTAGCACCATCTATTTTAAGAGGTCATCTTTGTACATTTGAAGCCCGATTTAAAGCCTTCCTGGAAATTACTATCCCATAAGCCTTTGAAATCTCTCATTCTAAGCTATGGAGACTCCTCAATCGAGGAAGACACACAAAGGTGTCAAGGTGGTTAGGACAAAACCTGTGGACATGCATCTTTTTGATACAGAGCCCATGGCAAGAGAGGTCTTTCAAAGAGTGGGGTGCCTCTCTTTCTGCCAGAATATGTAGAGAGACCATCCATAGGTAGCAAGATAGTTTGCATTACATTTTTATGGCAGGAAAACCAGGGTTGGGGATTTGGAATTTGAGGTGACTGAAGCCTCTATCTCAGCTGCAACAGGAATTCCCATTACATGTGAAAAGTGGTTCAAAGCCATGGCTTTGAGATCAGCCTATGCTAAATATCTCTTCAAACATGAATATCAAGGAAATGATTTGTCTAAGAGTATGCCAAGGAGTCAATTGATTGAACAATTTGACATAATATTGAAGATCATACAGAGATATCTTACATGTGAAGGGAGATTTAACACATTGTACCTGTATCATATAAGGCTGTTGCTACATTTTACTGGTAAGGTTGAGATAAATATTACCTATTACTTGTTAAGGAGCATAGGTAAGATGTCAAACATGATTCAAGCCAAATCTAAGGATGTCGATTCTAGCCTTTTCCACTCTGGATTGATCAGAATGCTAGTCTCTGAGAAATTGGGTAAAAAAGAGACTTCATGGGAGCATTTTGTTGTTGCTTCTCATTTCAAATTGGATATAGCATAAACTCCTCAATCACAGAAGGAAAGTCCTTTATCACTCCCTAGTGTTACTAAAGTAGGGAATAGTAGGAAGAGGAAGGGCAGAGCCCCTGTTCAAGTTTCAAAGGTCAGCAAGTAGGTCAAAGAAGCTAAGGAGGAAGTTTTTCCTTCCCTACAAAGAGATTTTTCACCACCTCCTCCACCAGGGTTAGAAGAGGTGCCTTCTTCTACCAAAGATACATCCAAGAAAGGGAAGAAGCTAATGTTCCCCTATTCTCCTCTAGCATTTGAAATCAAGGGTAAAATACCTTTCACAAGGTCATCAATTCCTAAGGAGGTTTTCGAAGAGCAGTCTTTACCATAAACCCCTATTCAGAAGAAGAAGGGTAAAGGCATTGAAAAGCCCGTGGAAGAGAAACAAGAAGCCCCTGTACAGAAAGGGAAGGGTAAAGGTACTAAAAGACCTTGGGAGAGGAAAGATGAAACCTCTGTAAAATACTTTGAGAAGCCTGTGGAAAGAAAAGATGAAACCTCTGTGAAAGACTTTGAGAAGCCCGTTGAAAGAAAAGAAGAAACCCCTATGCAGAGGAAGAAAGGTAAAAGAAAAGCCACCAAAAAACCTTATGTGGCAGAAAAGGCTATTACTATGCAAGTGGAAGAGGAGTTTGAGAAGAAACTTGTTGAGACTGTGCATGTCTCTACTCCCCCTGATGGTCAGACATCCAAAATGTTAATAAGGCAACTTAACGATGCTAGGAAGGAGGTGGCTCAATTGAAAAAGGAATCCATATCTGACAGATCCAAGATAACAGAGCTTATGGATGGCTATAGTCACACCCTTGACTTGGCAAGGTTTGTAGCAAGAAAGGCTCAATGCCTTCATAGATAGCTAAAGAACCTTTACATATAGAACAAAGGCTTCCAGTCTCAGAACAGGAAACTCAAAGCAGATTTGCAGCAATATCGATATGAGGTGGCCCAATGAAATTTGTAGGTATTGGTTGAAGCCTCCATTGAAAAAGAGACAGCAAGAATCAAGGAGAGAATAACCCCACATAAGAGGCCTGCCAGTTCTAAGAAGAAGCCTACCATTTCTAAGAAGGAGAAGTCTAATGTGCCAAAATAAGATCCTCCTTCTACAAGAAAGAGTGTGAGGTTGAATGTCAGGGTAACTAAATAGTTTATGAAAGGTGAGCCCCATTTTTTAGGATGTTTCCTTTTTGTAAGGGTAAACTATTTTTCAGATGTTACCTCTGCCATCTATACATTCTTCTAAGTGTTTAACTATCATAGTTTTTGGATTTTACGAAGTGCTAACTCCCTCAGTGGTAAAATTCACTACCTACTGTACTGCCAAGACACCTAAGTACAATGGGTTTGACATTATGAAAGATCACCAATTGCTCTGCACATGATTCAAGATTGAAGGCACTGCGTTTTTGAAAATGCTAACTAAACCTACACATAGGCGCAACATAAGTGGTGCTACCTACAGGTGCTACCTAATATTTCACAAAGAACAGAGTTTGCATATAGGTGCAACACAGTGGTGCTACGTAATTTCGCTACCCAATATCTGACACATAACAAGTTTTCACACAGATGTAGAATAAGGGGTGCTACGTAATTTCACTACCTAATATTCCACAGAGGGCAAAGGTTTGCACACATATGCAGCACAGTGGTGCTACCTTTTCTCCTTGTCCTTTTTTAAGGTGCGCTACCCAGTTTTTCTACCCATGGAAGATGTCAGAAATCACCAGGAATCTAGGAGGACCAAGCTAACAAATTTTTGGCTAAAATGATGATGGAGAAGGTTGCATAAGAAACAAATGGAATTATGAGGAAAACTACATGCTTATGAAATACACATGGCAAACAAGGAGCTGCGAAGAAAAAGGGAATCAAGTTAGTTGAATATCGGTTGGATTAGCCACCAACATTTTCCTATTTTATAACATAGGTTATCTAAGTTGTTAGAACAAATAAATGTTTAGAGATTTTCAAAGGAAGGAGGCCAGCTCGTACCTCCAACTTTTGCCTCCCTTTTCTTATAAATAGATAGATCAAATTCTTGAGTTGGTTCGGATGGTTGAGCAAGGCTCCCTTAGACTGTAATATTTTGATGAAGTAACTATGATCTGGTTTTGTACCGGACTTAAGACTTTTTCACTAATAGAAATCAGCTTCTCTTTCAACTTATTTTCTTATGATGATAAATGTTCATGCTTTGAATGATTCACATGAATGATTGTGGTTATGTTATGGTGGATGTTTGATCATTATATTATCATGATATTGATTTATCTTCTTTAGTTTTTGATGTCAAGAAGATCTTGTGATTAGAAACTTTATTCCTTAGAATTTTTGTAGACTTGATGTTTACAGCAGTACTTACACTCCTCTCATTTAAGTATTCCCTCTATTCATACTCACTCCCAACTATTGATTGAAGTTATCCAAGACCTTGATTTCTGGTACATGATAGCCCTATTTTATGAGTTGAAACATTATCATTTTAAGTATTTTTCCATTTGACCCTTTAAAACACTCTTACATTCACATATAACCTGATGGGTATTGGGCTTGCCTTCCATGCAATCTCAAGGTGATTCCTAGTGCTAACACGATGCAAAATGGATAAAGGGTAATCTTAGCACTACCCATCACATGTTTTTATCATAGGTTTGCTAAGTGACAAGACATTTTTTCTTGTAGCACGTAAGTCCCGCGACAATCTCCATCGAAGACAACCCCATCAACAATATTGGCGACCATCAGTTAATTTTGAACCCCCCTAAACTTTTTGCCTTTAACGGTGGGGGGATCCAGAATGGTGGTTTCCCCCACATCGTCCCCACTTAATGTGGTGCCCTCACAGTGTTTCAGACCCCCCCCCTCCTAAAACTACTTACCACCAACCCCCCCTCCAGAATCCTGCTAAAACCACTACCCAAAACCACTCACCTTCCTGCCTATTCCTACCGCTTCTCTCCCTCTCTCGACTCAACACCTATCCTCTACTTACACTCCCATTCACCCTCCAACCTATCACATCCACTCACCCTTCTGCTCACTCTCCAACTTGTCACATCTCCCATGCTCCCGTTACCTTTCTCCTTTCGCTACCTATTCCCCCACTCACTTCCATATACACCCATCTCCCTACACATCAATTCCCGCCTACCCCTACCATGTAGAATCCTACATCCACTCTTCCCATTTTACCGCATGACACTTGTCCCCACATCATCCTAGACGTAACCACTTTCCACCTCCCAAAACTGTTTTTGACCAATCATCTTCAGAGGATATTTCTAGAATAACCAGGGAAAATTTTGAGAAACCAAAAGAAGCTTTATCTCAAAACATACCAAGGAAAAATAAACTCTTTCATTTTTTCTACAGGTGTCACAGATTGGGAGAATCGAGAGCATCTTTGGGGCCTATTTTCAGGATTTATTTGCTGCATGTTTTGCACATCTTTCTCAAACATATCTCTCAGACATATGGAGAATATTTTCATAAAATCGAGAGAGGTTTTTACTCATAACAAGCTGATATACAAAAACGTCCCTTGGATTTTACACAACTATCACATATTTTGAGATTCGAAGACCCCTTTGGACCCCATTTTTCAGAATGTCGGGGACAAAAAGTTAAAAGGATAGATGGCAAAGAGAAGAAATTGAAGGCACAGATCACCCACAGATCCCATCAAAGCAGTGCCAAATATCTGAATGAATCTCAAAAAACCTCTATGATTGTAATATTTAGTTTAGATTTTTCTTAAAACAAATTCTGCTCATTTATGATAGGATGATTGTAAATAAATTATAAATACTTATGATTTCGAGGTATTGTGGGTTGACCAGTTGGGACCTTTTTGAAGGATGGAAATAATTTTGTAAAGGAGCTCACATAGTCTCCATGGATCAAATTTCAGTAATATAGTTGCAACATTACAAGATTCTTGTGTTAGTTTCATTGGTGAAGTAATCTACCTGTTAATTATTTTCTTCTGTTTACCATACTGTTTTCTACATTCTGAATTATTTTAAGGAGATAAAAGGACAGACTTGGTTTTAATGCACCCTCTATCACTTTCTTGGAATAATTTTTGTGTTTTCCACTGAATATTAACCTCAAAATTCTTAGTTGCTCTGTTTTTAATTGGATTTCTTTACATGTTCCATCTTTTCCATGCATTAAATCTTGAAGATATAGTGAACTTTCCATCCCTTCCCTGTAATATTAGCCTGTTAAGACCTGGTTTTTGATCAATTTTGAACCGTGACTCCATTTTCCCAATGGCCCATTTTCCCCTGTTCCAACCAAACAATTTAAAACAAACAAACAAACCTGTGCTTTCTAACTAGCCTAACATTCTAATCCAAACAAAGCTAAATCATATAGAGAGATCCCTCTCTAAGTCTTGGAGGGCTATATCCTTGACTGCAAAGTGGTTTTGTAGCTACCTCTAACCATTTCTTCTTCATCCTGAGAAATTACAGAGTGATAACATAGTGGTGACCATACTGGGGAACCTTCCTCAGAAAAACATATCAAGTTCCAGATATGATTACTGATGGTGGACAATGATCAGACACAAGAAGGTTGAATCATCCACCTGATGACTCCAATCAACTCCAAATAAGTTTCAATTTAAATATTCCATTGGAGAAAGAACCTGAAACATGATTAGACAATCATAAAAGATCAGGTATTCAAGTTGGAATTTTATCCAATACATAATAGGATTTATTTTTAATTATTTCTTCCCTTTTCCTGATCATGGTCAAGACCATACTGCTGAAACTTATGTTTATTCGGTTCAACCTGATGAGCCTCAAAATATTAAGCCTAGTTTTATAGTTCTTGTACATACTCCTACACCTATTAAAATCTCAAATAGCCTCTTGTCTTACCTTCTATACTCCATGATTTCCCTGTAAATTATTACAAATATCTTCCCAGGTTTGATGGAGAATGTGGTAACATCACTGCTAAAAAACACATACAGGGTTTCGAAAATTATCTTGACCTCTTTGAGGTGGAAGAAGATGATGTCTATATTAGGAGTTTTGCTTTATCTTTACAAGGTAGAGCTAAGGAATGGTTCAAAAATTTGTCAGTTGCAAGCATCTGTGAGTTCAATCAGTTTGTGAAAATTTTCCTTAGTAAATGGGAGATTAAGAGAAATCATTTTCTCATTTTAGAATAATATGATCATTTGAAAAGACATCCAGGAGAAACAGTGAAACACTTTTCAGCTAGATTCAATCAAGTTTACAATTGAATGCCTGCTGATATAAAACCTCCTCCTAGTTTAGCCTTCTTGCACTACCCAGATGCCTTTTATCTAGAGATGGTATTTCAGTTAATATAAAGGAACACTACTACACTCAAGGAGGTGCAAGACAATGAAATTAGTGTGGAAGCTAATTTGTTGATCAAAAGTTCAAAGATCAAGGCATAAGAAAGGAAGAAAATAAAAAAGGAGCAGTTGAAATCTTCAGAAGCAAAACTAGACATTCTGACCAACACAATGAAAGAAACGATGTAGAAAGTTATCATAAGAAATAAACTTGCTGTTCAAAAATACCATGTCCCACTGGTTGTTGAAAAAGAAAAGGTCATTGTTCCCAATCATTTTGCAGCTCACCCTTGGTATCATAGATCAAAAAATGATTATTTTATGTATTCAATTCACAACATGGTCAATGATGAAATTCAAAATCAGCCTACAGAGGAGAAATCAACTGATTTTATGTGTATGATTGATGAATTTTCTTACATGGATTATCTACCCGAGTATGATCAGTATGATGATGATTATATGGTTGAAATCAATGCTGACTATTCAAAGAAACCAGTAGCATGTTTTTGGGAGAAGGAATCTCAGTTATAGCTCAAATATGACAATCAACCTGTGCATATTAATTATGACAGCAATGAGGAAAGTGCATAAAATATCAGAGTAAGTGGAAAGTCTTTGCTCTTATGTTTTTCTTCATTTCAATTTCTGAGAGAAAATTGTAAGCAAGTTGTCAATGGTATGGATGGAGAATGTTCTAATGAATTAGTTGAGAATGTCATCGATGAAATGGAAGCTATTATAGATACAAGATTGCATCCCCTGAGTTACATTGATTGTCAAACCACAGATGAATTGATGCAGTATAATTCATTACCATTAATCTTTAATTCATTCAGTTTTTGAAGAAAAACACTGTTAATATCCCTGAGCATGTACTGAAGGATAACCATATAGAAAATCAAGAAGTTTCATTGGAATCAATGCAACAGTCATGTCAGTTTCTACAAGACCCAATAGCTAATGTGTTGGATGATCTGTGTAGTCAGAATCATGTTCCATTTGCTAGTTGTGGGCTTAAAAGAATTTATGATATAGACATGATTAAGCAGTCATTTCCCTAGGTTGGTTCAGCTGGAGTCTCATTTCAAAAGCCATTTGAAAATATGCAGTTAAATCAGAAGTTGTATGATGATACATATAGCATATGTGAAGTTCCCAGTCGTGACCTTGATTTGGCTGAAACTGAATATCAAGGAATAGGCCATTTCCATCATGACCCTATAGCTACATATATGGAGGATATCTTCTTTTCAGAATGTCAATTGATACCTGGAACCTGTTTGATTTTCCATAGTTCCAAAGATTTATGTTATGAAGATCAAGTTGGAAATCAATTCTTTATGCCTTTGCAAGCTCTAGTTTTGATGCATGTTAAAAACAGTAAAAGAACTGAGCTATTCGATCAACTGATAGATTAGCTTCATTGGAATTTTTCCATTACCTAACTAAAGATAATTTCAACATGTTAGAATAGGATTATATGTACATAAATAAGCTTACCAGGTAAGAATCTTTTCAACAGTCAGGTTTTGTGCAAATAAGCTCAGGATTGTGAACATTTTTCAAATATTTTCTCAGTTCAGATTCAATATACAGATCGATTTTCTGCTTAAAGTTCAGCCACAGAGGATGTTGGATAGAACAGGTTGCAGGTTGTTGAATTAATCCCAATGAACAAGGCTACTTAGTCTACGGTTTTCTTGGCACCTCACAAGGAGAGCATCATCCCCAAGTGGAGCCATTGTTATAACCCTATATTTCATAGGATTAGATGGTGATTGAGATTTCTCTTTTCAGTGATTTCATGGGGAAAATGATATTCCATTCTGCGAATAATTTCCCAAAATAAAAATGGGAAAGGAAACATCAGCAGGGTCAGCACAGTCAAAATACTCCTTGATTGGTTAGATTGGGTTAAATTTGGCATAAAAATACGAAATAACAATGTAAACGGGAAAAGGGTAAGCTTAGCGCTACCCATCACATGTTTTTATCCTAGGTTTTCTAAGAGACAAGACATTTTGTCTTGTAGCGCGTAAGTCCCGCGCTAATCTCTGTTGGCGACAACCCCATCAACTAGATCAACGACCATTAATTGATTTCAGAACCCCCAACCTCTATTCCTTTAACGGTTGGGGGGGGGGGGTCCAGAATGGTGGTTTTCCCCGCACTGGCCCCACCTAATGTGGTTCCCTCACAATGTTTTGGAGCCCCCCCCCTCCGAAATCTTGCTAAAACCACTACCTAAAATCACTCACCTTTCTGCCCATTCCTACCGTTGCTCTCCCTCTCCCGAATCAACACCTGTCCTCCACTTACACTCCCATTCACCCTCCATCCTATTACATCCACTCACCCTTCCACTCACTCTCCAACTTGTCACATCCCCCATGCTCCCGTTACCTTTCACCTTTCACCACCCGTTCCCCCACTCACTCCCACATACACCCGTCTCCCTACACGTCACTTCCCTCCTACCCCTACCATGTAGAATCCTTCATCCACTCTTCCCATTTTCCCACATGACACTTTTCCCCACGACATCCTATAGGTAACCACTTTCCTCCTCCCAAAACTATTTTTTGACCATTCATCTTCCAAGGTGTTATAACCCTAAATTGCACCACACATGCTTACCTGGCATCAGGCCAACTCATTGCCCTTCATTGCCAAAGCCATGCTGAACAACTCTTCTAAAAACTCCATTTTTAA
>JZKD02S1604098.1:441822-460136 GCA_000966675.3 Picea glauca | reverse complement strand
TAAGGCCATAACTCTCAAACCGTGAGGAGTTATGTGATGTTCCACATACCACCAGAAATGGAATGACATGTAATATCCATATATAATATTATTATCTGAAAATATATCATAACTCGTACCGTTATCCATCAAACAAACTTGGGTCCATTACCCAAACCTGGGGTCTCCAACTTATCATGGCCATAACTCTCTAACCGTGAGAAGTTATGTGACGTTCCACATACCACTAGAAATGGAATGATAAGAACTATCCATATAGGATATTTTACCTGACAATTTAATTCCTTCATCTCATTATTCCACAATTAAGCATGGGTTCTCTTACTCTGCAAAGCATCTTCTCGTGAGGGATTTCACCATAAGGGGACCACTTTGGAGTTCACCCATCTTTACTTCTTATCAACCATGACAAGACAATAATGAGTCATCTTTACATCAAACAATCTTGGGTCCATTACCCAAACCTTTGTACTGCAGGGATTTCTTCAAGGGTTGACATCAATGACAACCAACCTTAATCAACATCTCATACCATGGTTCGGGGGAGAAATCTAGGGAATTATTCCCTAAATTAATATTATTCATCTAATGTGCCACAATCAAGGTCTTAAACCACAACATAGACCATTTAAAGTGGACCTTTGGAATACAAGTGGGATATGGGTGTGATTAGGAGTTTTTGCATAGTAAGGATGGGTCTCAGAGCCTTGACCATAATCGAGGGAGGAAAATAAGGAACTTACACCATAAATGGATATCTAAGTCTTATTAGCCATGAACATGAACTCAAACCACAAAAAATACAATTTAGAGGTAACGTTTTTCCTCTAAGAAGAATGTGGGTACTATTATAGGTTCTTATGCATAGGGGATGGATGTCTTAAGGCAATTTCTATGGTCAACTGGGGTAATAAATCATGCATATCAACCATATACCATATATTAATTAATTATTATATATATATATATATTATAATATGTATTAATTAAATTAAAAACAAAAATAATAAACATTAAAAAAAAAACCACCACATTAAACTTAAACAAATGTGAAACTAAAGATCAGTTGCGCACAAATGTGGACCCAACCTCATTGATTCAAAAATTTGAAAGACTCAGAGCAGGGAGGGGTAGGAGTGGAGCTCTATTCCAGTGATTATTTGGTGCTCTATCCACTGTATATGCTAACAAAAACCCTGAGAGAAACACCTGCCTGAGGAGCAAGGAGCAGAGCAAACCTCGCGACTGATCTGAGAAGAGTGAAACCCTGAGAAAAAATAGTCTCGATTCCCTAGATTTCACTTGGACATTGATAGAGGTTGAGGACCCCAACTATCCAGCCAAAACTGTAGAGACTGAGACTGAGGGCCATCCGAGACTAAAACCAAGAGTTTTGCATGAGACTGTTGAGGGAAAGGAGAGAATCGAGGGCTATCCGAAACTAAGACCGAGACTTGCACGCAAGACTTTCAAGGGAAAGGAGGGAAATTATGGTATGTTCTTTAAGCTACCATAACCTTTCTTTTAATGATATCTATCATTGTTTCATTGATTCAATCCGGGTGACTACTGATAAAAACCCATTGAATACACATTGCCCTTAGAATTTCCCATGATTTTACAAAACCAATTAACCAATGTGCCTTTTAAAAATACAACAATAAAATCATTCGTATCTTAGTATCTTGGTTTTCCTTTGGACTTAGTCTCAGGTGTGATTGGGATAGACTTGCAGGGCCATCTGATACTGAGACCAAGACTTGTGCGTGAGACCGTCCCTCGAAATTTCCCATGATTTAAAAAAAAAATTAAAATGTCTAAAATAAAATATTAAGGTGTCCCTAATAAAACTGTTCTACCCTAACCCTAACTCTATACTACCCACATGCTTCATTCATCACTTAATAGTGGATAGGTTCATGTGCGAGTTGCTCAAGTTTTTCCATAAAGAAAAAAATTTGTAGTGGTAAGAATGGAGGAGTAGTATTGTTGAGGACATGCTCATGGATTTACTCTCCTTTTGACTCCTCCATTGACTCATCCTCTTGAGATCCTATATCCTTTGAACATACACTGGAACCATGAATCCACAACACCATCTCATCTTCGCTTCTTCCTACTCTTGAGAGGACTCTAGCCACATTTGCCATTTCTTTGTCAATGCATTTCTTAGATGGTATATTGTCCATAGTGTGGAGGTTGACGAGTGCTCCCTTTTCTTTCTATTGGTGCACTCCTATATATGAAGGGTTTTTTTGTTATACTTCATTCCAAACTAGGACTCCCAAGACAAAAAGAACATAATTGTGTAGATCATGATCCCAAGAAATCAAAATTCCATGGGGGTTATGTTTTTCATGTATGTCATACATTGATGATTGTTGTGGTTGTGGGAATCATGCTTCATTAGTTAAAACCCAAAACCCATATTATTTTTCTTCATTAAGATTGTTTTACAATGAAAAACATTTTAAGAGTCATGCCCAATTTCACATTCTTACTATCAATCACTTACATAGAATTGGGCCTTTACTAGCACTTTTGCAAACACAATTTGCCTCATTGGTTAACCAACATGTGTTCCCTCACTTTTTCACTCTTTATATAACCAACTATAAGAGGATCATAAATCAATGCATTAGATAGATGCACTATTTTTCTTCAATCATAATCCAGTCAGTTTATGATTGCTTGAATATGTTGGGTCTATAAGGCTAATTGTAAATTGCATTTGCATTTATATTTGGTTTGTTAGATGTTTTTTTGGAGTTTTGGCTCCCATGAACCCAAAAGGGGATATGAAAAATGTAAATAGATGTATGAATGGGTGGGAGAAGGAAAATAATAATGTTTTATTTTCATTTTAATGCAGAATTAGATTAATTTTCCAAATATACCAAATAGGCCATTTGTACTTGGGTGACCCAAATATCTAACCAACTCTATTTCTTTTTCCACCTAATTTGTAGCCTCACTTGAGCATATCTGAGATAAACCTTATTGTTCTGCCCACTAATGATGGCTAGAACCCTAATATTACTCCATATTTCATTGGTAAAGATAGATGGGGAAACCCACACTTGGATCTTGTTATCTCGACTATTAGCACCAAAATTCACTCCTGGATTGCAGCAGGAGTAAGCCTGATACCCATCAATTTTATGTCCTGTTTGTTTATATAAAGGGTGATCAAATGGAAGTAAACTCAAAAAAATATCGCTTTAACTCAGAACCCTGGACTAGGCTATGCATCAATAGGTGAGGTCTTAATCTAACTTTAGTTAGTGAGTTGAGCTTAAAATGAGCAGGAGGAAGACTTGGTGAGAGATATGGGAAAGACTGCTATGGGCATCAGACCTTCCAGCAGCTTGGAGAAGAAAGAACAAAAGACGCTAAGATATTCCTGGATGACACAGTTACAACAACACCGGGATCAAACCTATATCACGGTTGCTACTGTAAAAACTCGATTGGATATTCAAATGAGCTACTCATGGTAAGAGGGAGAAAAAGACACAATAAACTGATTAGAAATGGTAATAATATTGTTATGATCTAACATACATCACAACAACATAGGTACCCTCGACTCGATACTCCAATTCCGAGTGTTCTAACACAATAATTTACAAAGAGGCAAAAATAAGAGGACTTTCATTAAAAAGGAAGTCTCATATACCGATACATAACCAGGAAAACCAGTGCTTCATAAACAATTTACACTCAGGAACTTAGCTCTACCATCGATCCTTACAAAATACAAAAACTGAGTCTATATACCTAGAGAAAAAAACCATAGCAGCAAGTTTGAGTCATTGCATTGAAACATTTACGTCTACATGTTTCCTGGCAGATTGTGCATGCATCCTCTTATCAGAAGTGAGCTTTAGTCAGATGCAATCGTGTTTCAGAACAGACTGAAAGACGAGTTGACTGGCTCGCAGTCCTTTCCTAGACCTTCCATTTATGGTGGAGATGGTGTTCAACCGCCACCATCTGCTGCAATAACTTCTTTCTTGGGATCAGAATTGGCATGAGTCAAACTTTTCACCTGGAGGACACGGGGGACACTTTCTACCTTCTGGAACTAAGATGGACCTTCACAGATGGACTCAGCAGTCAATTGTGAAAGAGGCTCTAGCGAGGTGATGGTGCGAGCAAATCAGACAAAGGTGGCCAGGTGGAGGCGAAACCAAGGCTGGGACATCGGGCGATGAGGTGAAGTGTCATGGAGAGGTGAGGAGGAGGCCCCAGTATGATGGGTCGGTGAGTGGGGACACAACTGGTAGGGGTGGCACAGAGCAAAGGAGGGTATAGGTGTCGGGAAAGGAGAGGGAAAAAAGGGAAGGAGAGAGGCCATGATGGGTTAGGAGGGGAACAGGTCACTATGGCGAGGGTAACCTGGAGGAAGAAGAGCATGTGTTAGAAGTTGAGAGGATGTGGCATGATAAGGTGACAAGGAGGCCGAAAGGTGATAGGCCTATAACCAAGGATAGGACACGATGGAAGTGTGGTGAGACAGAAATATACAGGTGGTGAGGAATGATAGGCAGAGTGGAGAAAATGAAAGGCCAAGATGGTGTTGAGTGGAAGACAGGCAAGAAGTGACAGACGAGAGTGAAGGATAGATGGTAAAGGGAGGTGAAGGTGGTAACAAAGGCGGTAAGTGGTTTTAGGTGGGAGGGGGTCTGACATCACGAGAGGGAACCATGATAGTAGGGGGCCTGCACTCAAAACTGCCTCATTATGGACACCCCCCCCTCGTTAAAGGCAGAAAAGTAAGGGGGGTCCGGAATGGAACCTGCATCATAGATCTGGGCGCTTAAATCTAGGCCCTTCAAACTTGCGCGCTCGATAAAAATCATTCCGGACCCCACCCTTGCCCACGTTAAAGGCAGAAAGGTGGGGGGATCCAAAATTGAATCACGACCACAGATCTAGGTGTGCAGATTCCAGCCACCCGGATCTTCTTGCTACTTAGTGAATGCACATTTGGCACCCTAAACTTAGGATAAGTGGGTTTTTAACCCCTTTATTTTTATTTTCTTTCCAAAGAGGGTCACTTCTCCATTCTCTTGGTGACTAAAACTGTGAAAAGACGGATGTGCACCACGTGTCCCTCAGATGGACGGTTGGGATGACTTTAATGGTAAAAGGGCACTACCTTTCCTGGGCCCACTTAGCATGACCTGATGCTAGGACCATGGGATAATATTTCAGGGCTTAACATTTCGCATTTCGGGGTTTCCTAATTAAATTGAGGAGAGACCCCTTGTCTTTTTAAATCTTAATAGCCGCAACCCCGACAGTGTTTAATCGCGCGCCACGGGTCCCTTGGATGGATGGTTTAGAATACTTTGACGCTTTCACTTTGATTTTCCCGAAAGGCCCCAATTTTCCATAGAACCTTGAGCTATGACTGTGGGATAGGCTCCCAGGGCTTCGCATTTTGCTTTTTGGGGTTTTGAAACCCAAGGGAGAACCATGTTCTTTGAACTTGCGATCCCTGAAAGTTCGATTCCCAAAACGCTGACTAGATGCCACCTGTCCCTACAAGATCAGACGACCACGATAATTTCATGAATTTGGTCATAAGGGATGAGCCCAGGCGCTAATCCTCGTGAAACTCCGTGGCTCTGGCTTACCCGATGGCCATTGATTTGCTCCATTGAAGGATCCTCTCCGTTGAACACAAAAATGCCCACCTGCCTGATTTTTAACCCGAAAAATGGAAATTTTGTGTGCTACGCTCGTGCGCTTCTTATGTAGGTCGCAGACCTGGATACTCTTTTTCCCAAGACAATAATTGGTGATAACACCGAGAGCCCCTAAAAATGCACCCGTTGATTTGATTATACTAATTTGAAATCAACTTACCAAATATGTAGAGGTCCCCACTCTTGTACCAACTATTATTGATAAAGGAAACAATTGAAGAATATGCAAGTTCCATCTATTCCTCTTTAGGACCCTTAAAACGATCCTATGACATTCCATGTTATTATGAAATCCGGTGACATTATTTCCATTGTTGATCATGTTGCTAGCTGACCCCACCACATCCATTTTTCCTTCACCACTCAATTGTTAAAATATGATACGAGGATGATGATTTACTTTGAGGATATGCAATTAGAGGTGTATTCTTTCTTTGAGTACCCATTTCCCATTTCCCTTAAATAATTCTTGGTCATCCACAAGGTGAATCCCCTGTAATCCTTATGAGTATTTAAGATGTGTATGGTGGTCTCTATAATTGTAAAATTTTACTATGTTAGAAATGATGACATTTGATTCAATTTTGTATAGGTGTACTAAGTGAACTATGACATTTTCATGGTATTTTTAAAATTTGGGTCATTTTGCTTCCATTTATCTGGATAATTAACTCATACTTTTTTTCATTAGCAGTACTTCACACATAGTAATCTATCAAGAAATTATTTCTTTTCTTAAAACCTCTTGTTCCTTCCCATAGCTAGTTTTCATCGAAGTTGAAGTTCTTGCATTTCATTTTCCTCTTGCATGGTTTAAAGAATCAAGTCAAAACGCCATCAGTTTCATGACCACTCCTTTGAGTAACAACAACCTAAAATCAAGCGCTAATTAGAACTTATCTAGCAACTTTTCTAGGGCTCTTCAAACCCATCTTAGCTTAGGTGTGGAGCTTTGGAATAGGATTGTGAGAATAAATTTCCAAAGATGCTAAACAAACATAAGGCCTTGAGTTAGGGAGTGAAATACAGTTTCTATATCAGTGACTTTGGGAATCCCTTCTAAAAAAAGGGTCAATCATGAGGTCGCGTTAGGGCCCTCAGAGTAATCAACCTTGATTTGTTGGTATTGGTGTCGACTGTCGACTGTCCCCCCTCTGCTTTGGTATAGTAGGTGGTACCATAGAGGCCATAATATTTTAGACTTCCTACACAAGGTGACAACATAGGGAAGGTGGTGTTGTAACTAGGATAGACATTGGCTAGACTCACTCAGACTCCTTGGAGGGTTTCCCACTGCTCTGTGAGGTAGCTTTCACCAGGGTGTTAGTTCATTAAGCAGGTTTCCAATGTAACTTTCCCACCCGCCAAAACTCAACCCCTTCACGCATCGATCCTGCGATGTTGGATTCCATCACCAACCAACGCTTCTTTGTGAGAAGGTTTGTTTGCATGCTTTGACTCCTAGATTAATTAGCGTGTGTTTTTGTTTCTCCTTAGTTGGCCTTAGGATTGAGTTTGTGTCTAATGGCATCAGTTCCAGTGTAATTCCTCATTTGATCAATAAAAAATATGGATACCATTAAAATAAAAGGGAATAAATAGGTAACATATAGCTCATACCTAAATTACGTCTTATAATTCTCCAACATTATTCTTTACACTTAGTGAAACAAACACCAAATGGAATGGTTTACACAAGGTCATGACCGAAAAATTTCCATCTAATGAAAATGAGCAATGTGATTGGAGAATTCAAAATATTATCATAAACCCACATCTCACATATTTTTACATGCACCATAGATTCACAATCTTTCATGAAGAGGTCCGAAAGAAATGCCTCCATGCAAATTTGTCCACATTAGAAATGTCCATGTCCTTGATGGAAATATATAAATTTCCCTTGAAGATATTTTAGTCCTTGTCCTGTTTAAAAAGGATGATCCCATTATGGAAGTGGTCAAAGACTACTTTTATCCCCCCTCTATCTGGTAAATGCTACTTCTTATACTAGCCTTCCCCTACAATAGGAAGTGTTGTGTCCCTTTTCTCGAAAATAAGTGAGGTTCCTCTTCTTTGTCTTTGGAATCCTGCATGGTTACTTCCCAAAGTAATTCCTTCTCTGGGGTTTTACCTCTATATTATGGGGCCATTCAATTTAACATTATTTACATGTAGGTAGGTTAAGTTACTGCTCATGATCCCTTTCCCCATCTCCATCATTCGGTATGCCTCCAAGGTGTTGAGCTAGAGTTCTCGCAAGGCCTTGATATATTGTGAGGTCCTCACATTCAACTCACTAAACCTCCCTCTTAGCTTGAAAATAACCTCTCTTCCAAGAAAGAGGGAAGCCACTCCTCTTAGATCAATATTTGTTTCCCTTGATTTGACCCTCTCCTGGCCTCTTCAACATATCCCCCTTTTGATGGAACATATATCTTTCATTATTTCTCTCAAGTGGTTGCTCCACTCACTATCCATGGCCCAATTGAACCTCGAGCCTCCCCATAAACAATACCATTATCCCTTATATCCATGAGTCTTGGTACATCTATATTTATGATTCATCAAACTTTACCTTGAACTTCTATCCTTGATATATTCTGAACAAGCAAAGTAAATGTGTAGCAACAACAATTGGCCCCTTACAATCAAAACTTTCCAAACCTTAGCCAAGGAATGTTAATGTCCTACACCAAAAAATTCATCTCCATATGTAAACCAAGTATTCATGTCAACATATACACAATCTAAAAACCAAGCATTCATGTCAAACTCTACACAACCCATAAACCAAGTATTCATGTAAACCTCTACACAACCCAAAAATCTGCAAGCATACATCCAACATTCTCCCAACCTCTTGGACATGAATACATGTAGCCTCAAAAATATAATGTTTAGGGAAACTATAATCCAATCATGAACATGTTCAACATTCCACCCTCTTTCATCCATGGCATATGACCACGTACTCATCCAAGTATGGGAGGCGAAGGTGGGAATATACTGCCATTCTGTTTGCCTCCAAGGTGTTGAGCTAGAGTTCTCGGAAGGCCTTGATATATTGTGAGGTCCTCACATTCAACTCACTAAACCTCCCTCTTAGCTTGAAACTCACATATCTTCCAAGCAAGAGGGAAGCCCCTCCTCTTATATCAATAGTTGTTTCCCTTGATCTGACCCTCTCCTGGCCTCTTCAACATATACTTCTTTTTATGGAGCATATATCTTTCCTTCTTTCTCTCAAGTGGTTGCTCCACTCACTATCCATGGATTAATTGAACCTTGGGTCTCCCCATCAACCATCCCATTATCCCTTAGATCCATGAGTCTTTTTGCATCTATATTGACGGTTCCTCAAACTTTATACCATGGGTGTGTTTATACCAGAGAATGAACGAATTCCTTCTATGATTTATGAAGTGCAGTTGCACCCCTGGACTAAATCACATCCTATATTGTATTTATAAAAACAAATGCTTGAAGATAGTCTGCAATTTCCCTTCTATTCGCCAAGCATCCCCTGCAAACTTTTAAAAAAAATGGCTCCACGATGCCCCAGCTGCAATTTCGTGGACGTCTTCTACCTCAGAGTGAGCCAAGGCAATTAGTGAAGCAACATCTCTTTCTGTTGCAATGCCTCATTCTTCAACGTGTATTTGAAAAAAAATTATTGTCAGACTACCAACAACAAATTCCTGTGACTTTGCCTTTAAAACTGCAATGTCTTGTCGAAAACAACTCTGCATTTGTGTTCGGTGCACAAAACTTCAAACACCTATAACTTCATTTGGTATTTTCATTCAGCTTCCTCCTCATGGCACCCTGAAATTTTTAATTCATCTACCTACTAATTCTGTGTCACCTGCATTATCCATCGGGCATCTAGAAGTTGTCTGCATTTTTTGTATTTTTTGAAAAATCATAATCCTACATGCAACAGTAATTTAGAACACATGGCCTTCATATATGTCAAATTTTGCCAAGTGGAATAGATGAGATATGTAATACCACACCTAATGGGCTTGGTATTGGAGTTGGGATTTGTATGGTTTATGTGTTGAATGTGCTTGACATTTGGGCTCGGGGTTTGGCATATTGCTTGGTGCGCTAGGCTTGATTTAAGATAGACTAGGTTCACCTAGACACATACCATTATTGCTTTTGGGGAATTATAATAAAATAAAAATATGGATTTTATTAAATTATAAAAGACATAAAAGATTATAAAATGAATTTTATTTGTGAAATGCAGGTTGAAGAGCGAATTCCAAAGGTTTGGAGCATTCATGCTATTATTTGTGAAATGTAGGTTGAAGACCAAATTCCAAAGGTTTGGAGCAATCATGATCAATGAGAGCTGATAAAGAAAATCGAAATTTAAGACACAAGCCAAAGGCTAATAAGAAAAATGAGTGAAACAAAGAGAGAGAGATAAAAACACTCTCAAAAGATTAATGCATTTTGATCACTAACCTGCCTGTAGCCTGCCCTGCTTATTCATGAACTCAACAACTGAAAAAGATCTAGTTGCTCGTATGGAGAGCTTATTCTTCTGCCTACTCCTACACTAACCAACTGTACCGCCTATTATCAAGTGAAGTGATGCTTCCAATGAAGCCATGTAAGGAACTAATTTACTGACATCATGCTAGATCTTGACCCAAAAAATAATGGAAGCAATATCATGCAGAAAAAAGGTTTGAGAAGATGATAAAGACAATCTTCTTCTGAAAAACATATTTTAACGCATTTGTTGCTCATAGATTCCAAATAATTATCAACAGAGTCATAAATTTCATAAAGAAATACCTCTTTGAGCTGCCAATCCAATTGACTGTATTGCAGCTGCTGATTGCTTTCATTGGTCTCAATGTTGATTGTAAATTGTTCTTCTTCTATCGAAAGAGAATGAAAACTCAACTATTGATCTGAACCTCTCTGCTTTTTTTCACCATCACTGGTCTCAATGTTGAAAACTTACTACTCCTCCTCTGTCAGAGAGTCATATAAGAAGGACTGTTGATCTGAGCTTTTCAACATATCATCTTCCTTGTTGTATCTGCTGCAATCTTCGTGATGTTCTAGCTGAAGATTAAATAGTCCTTGCAAATATGGAAACTCTAATATGCCCTCATCATCCTCTTCTTCATGTGTGCTACAATTCCCTTGTGTCTGCAAATAAAAAGATTGAAAGTTGTCCTTACTATCTGTTGCAGATCTGAAATTGTCTTCTACTGATATGTCAATCTACTCAACATCTTTAAAGGTTTCAAAAGAAACAATCTGATCATCATGAAAGTCATATTTAATAGATGAATTTGATACAATGTTAAAGGCATCCTAATGGCTATCATAATGTGGATCAACAATTTCTTGATCATGATGAGAGATATATTCTTCGTAGGTGATTTCAATTTTCTGTTCATGAGGCGTTATAAACAGAACAGAAGACTTGAAATATTTGGCTAGATTAAACTCATCATATTCAATGTCTTCTGCAAAAATGGAATGGCTGATTACAACATGATGTCGTTACTTTATTGGCAAAGAAAAAGGCTCGTCGAAATCAGATTCATAAATGTCATATATGGGTTGGCTGCTATTAAAATCAACATCCTTTGAAGTAAGGGTCTGCTCTACTACATCTGCATACTTGTCAACAATAGGTGAGCAGAAAACTCATGAATCATGCGAAGAAAGACAGATGGTCCTCAAATCCTTCTCCCCAATCACAGGTGAAAACATATCATAGGCAACCTCTTGAAAAGGTTCAGAAAAAACTTCTTCTCTAACTGTTTCTTCATGTAAATCAAAGGCAGCAGGTGTAATAGAGATAAGGTCTGATGCATTTACAACTATTTAATTCTTATTTGTATCATGAATATCTTCCTTAACAACATAATTTTCATCTTGACAAGTAGAAGAAAAGACTACTTCCTGATGAACATTCTTATCAAATTCATCACAACAATCTTCAAAGAGACCTTCAACTGGAAATTCATCTTTACAAAACAAATGGAAAGCATAATGAAAACTTGCCAATGAGTGAATGCTTGAAGCTGGAAGAGACTTGCACCAATCAAGGGCTATCCCCTCTAATGAATACTTGAAAAGTTTAATCTTAACATCTTCATGTATGATCTGGAGCCGATGAATAAACTCATGAAAATACAACAAATGTTTAGTTGGTACTTCCCATTTTTCTCCTCGAAATCTGGGAAGGTTGTGTTCCCATTCATCTCTACTAGGTACTAGATGTGGGTAACCATAAATACTTGAGAAAATGCAGAATGCATACCTCTTTGCTAAGATCTGGTTCATTTATATACTAGTGGAGTTGCCAACACATCCGTCCTTCATGGAGTCCCCACTGAATTCGTCCTTCGTGGAGTTGCCAGATAGATGATTACAACCAATGTAATGTCTAATCCTTGTCTATCATCAAGGAGTAGATCTAATGTCGTCTCCCAGGGAAGCTGAGCTTCAATCTCCTCTCCCTGGGAATGACGCCAATTTGTTATCACTCCAAGAAACTCTTTAGGTTTGTAAGCTAAAGATGCATGGTAACTTAAGAAATTTGATAAATGGGTATACTTGGATCGATGGGATAACTCAGTGACTAATGAGAAGAACAACTTATCATGCATTCGAATGAACCAGTGCTTTTAGAAATCGATAATCAGATAGAGAAATTGGAATGGGGTATGAAGAATACTAGTCTAGATAACCAAGTACATTAACATGTAGGGTCATATAAGATAGTCAGAGATCCTTTAATTCAAATTCATGAGCTTGATAAGAAGATAATAGTTATTAGAAGCTGAGCTAAATTGAAGTAAAGTATAGAGCAATGCAATACATGAACAAATCTGACATTGATAGCAAAAGAAGACTGTGATTCTATTAAGATAAGAGTCTTAGTAAAATAGGAAAAATTGTATCCAATATTGACCCTTAGTTCCTCTTATGTCTTGAGCTTTATAGCTCTACAATATAGTTTTTAGATCCTAAAAGAATGGATCAGATATGCTAAAGATAGAAAGTCAAAATTGATTTACAAAAGATAAGGAATGATCCTCAAAATGAGGTCAATTCCACATTTCATGGTCTTCGGATGATGTAGAATCCCTGTGCAGTGCAGATAAGTCTTCCAAGGCTGTTTAATGACTCTTGAGAAAGATGAAATTCGAATTTGCTAATTTTGGAAAAAACCCTGATTTGTTGCCTCCAAAATAGGTGTCAAAATCAACTTGAATACCTTTTCTAACCCTTTTTCATCAAAAGTGGATCTTATATCTGACACTATAATTCAACATCTATCCATTAAAAGAGTTTTCAAGAGATTCAGATTAGTAAAACTTCAATCTGGGCAAAATTACTCTTTCTCTGGCCATCTCAGGTTTCACCAACTATTTTGCCTTAAGATTTGCTAGTTAGCTGGTGAAAGCTCTGCTTTTCATCAGCTAACTGGTTATAATTTCGCCTTCTGCACTGGTGAAATTTTTGTCTTGGTCAAAAAAGGAAATCTTCGAGATGAGTATACTCTTCTTCCATGGATGCCATCTGCTCCTTTAGAATTTGAACCAAATTCTTTATTGTCTTCTTCAATTTGCTCCATATAAATTGACAGAGAGTTTTTTGTTCATCTGTATTGATACTGTGACTTTCTTTACCTGTGCTTAGCTGCTAACATATTTATGTTTTGACAGTGGATATCTTACAGTTCGATGTGAAACATCTGCTCCAAAGACAATTTAAGAGAATTAATGTTAGCAGGGTCAATTAGGCACAAATAATCTTGTTTGAACCATTCAAACTGCTCAATATCAATGCATCAAAGATAAGGGTTTGTGGGACACTCAGAGAAAAATAGAGAAACATTGTTATATATTATGTTCTCCAACAACTAGTTGTGATGCTTCCTTGCGAAATGCAACAACTACAGGATGACTTCCACTTGGCATGTTGATCCGTAAAGACTTGAAGCTTTTGCTTGAAGCATCATCCAGTTTGAAGACCCTCACTACCCTGTCTGCACAAGCTGTTGCCAAATTTCGGCCATCTGATGTGAAACAAAGCCATGTGACTGCATCACCATGTCCCTTCGGTGTATTCAGATCCAGAGGGTGGTGACGTCGCCCCTTGTCAGTAGCAAAAACATGAGACTTGGAGTGAGAATGAGATTTGTTCTTAGTGTGGGTTGAAGGCTTGGAAGCTCTGTAGTTATTTGTGATCTTTGGAGGCAATTAAGCCACCGTCATATTGACTTCATTGCATTTTCTTCTCAGATAGAAAGAAAATAAAAATGCTACCAATAACCCACCAATAAGACCCAAAAGTAAAATTCCCACCGACGGAGATGCTAGTATTTCCATTGAAGAAGAAGCCATTGCCAATAAGATCAATGCTCGTGCCAAATGATCTCTGGAAACCTTCAGAATCTAATAAGCTATCAACACATAGTACCAAACGAACTCTTGGGTATCCTCGCCAAGGGTTATCTCCGTCAATTTTGTGCGACCTGGAAGAAACCAAAACAAATGATCTACGAACACACTTCTGCACCCTGTGTTTGCCTTTTTGCTCCCATGGGTGTGTTTATACCAGAGAATGAACCAATTCCTTCTATGATTTACGAAGTGCAGTTGCGCCCCTGACCTAAATCACATCCCATATTGTATTTATAACAACAAGTGCTTGAAGATAGTCTGCAATTGCCCGTCTATTCGCCAAGCATCCCCTGCATTTTTAAAAAAAAAATGGCTCCACAATGCCTCAGCTGCAATTTCGTGGACGTCTTCTACTTCAGAGTGAGCCAAGGAAATTAGTGAAGAAACGTCTCTTTCTTTTGTAATGCCTCATTCTTCAACGTGTATTTGAAAAAGATGATTGTCAGTCTACCAACAACAAATTCATGTGACTGTGCCTTTAAAACTGTAATGTCTTGTCGAAAACAACTCTTCATTTGTGTTCGACGTGCAAAAATTCAAACACCTATAACTTCATTTGGTATTTTCATTCGGCTTCCTCCTCATGGAACCCTGGCATTTTGAATTCATCTGCCTGCTAATTCTGTGTCACCTGCGTTATCCATTGGACATCTAGAAGTTGTCTGCATTTTTTGTATTTGCTGAAAAATCATAATCCTACATGCAACATTAATTTAGAACACATGACCTTCATATATGTCAAAGCTCACCAAGTAGAATAGATGAGATATGTAAGACCACACCTAATGGCTTGGTATTGGAGTTGGGCTTTGTATGGTTTATGTGTTGAATGTGCTTGACATTTGGGCTCGGGATTTGGCATATTGCTTGGTGCGCTAGGCTTGATTTAAGATAGACTAGGTTCACCTAGACACATACCATTATTGCTTTTGGGAAATTATAATAAAATAAAAATATGGATTTTATTATATTATAAAAGACATAAAAGATTATAAAATGACTTTTATTTGTGAAATGCAGGTTGAAGACCGAATTCCAAAGGTTTGGAGCAATGATTCTTTTATTTGTGAAATGTAGGTTGAAGTCCAAATTCCAAAGGTTTGAAGCAATCATGATCAATGAGAGCTGATAAAGAAACTCGAAATTTAAGACACAGGCCAAAGGCTAATAAGAAAAATGAGTGAAACAGAGAGAGAGTGAGATAAAAATTCTCTCAAAAGACCAGTGCATTTTGATCGCTAACAGATGGTTCCTCAAACTTTACCTTGAACTTCTATCCTTGATATATTCTAAACAAGCAAAGTAAATGTGTAGCAACAACAATTGGCCCCTTACAATCAAAACTTTCCAAACCTTAGACAAGGAGTGTTAATGTCCTACTCCAAAACATTCATATCCATATGTAACCCAATTATTCATGTCAACCTATACACAATCTAAAAACCAAGAATTCATGTCAAGCTCTACATAACCCATAAACCAAGAATTCATGTAAACCTATACACAACCCAAAAACCAAGCATACATCCAATATTCTCCCAACCTCTTGGACAGGAATACATGCAACCCCAAAACTCTAACGTTTAGGGAAACTAGAATCGAATCATGAACATGTTCAACATTCCACGCTCTTTCATCCATGGTATATGACCATGTACTCATCCAAGTATGGGAGGTGAAGGTGGGAATATACCACCCTTTGACAATAACACCCCCCCCATGTTGCATACTCAAACCAAAAATTGAGCTCAATTGGAGATGTCGGCCTACATGAATGTTCTCTAAGCATGTACTGACTAGATGACCCATATAATTGAGTCACATTTTCGATTTCTTCCCTAGGATTACAAAATATTTGTCCCCTTCTCTCTCCTTATATATTTCCCTCATTCCTTTGAGAGAGGAATGACAAGCCAATATGGTAAAACCATTCTTCATTTAGATCCATCACAATGATTTCACCATCAAATGAGTAATTTCGAATACTGGATTTTCCCTTAACATCATAAGAACTCCTATCTATCATGTTCTTAGTGTTATCACATTAATATGTCCTTAGTATGTCCAAAATCAAGAGGGATGTCACATTACATTAGGTGGTTGACCACTAACCTGTAGTGTGAAATCTAACCATAGTGCATATTGCTTGCATGGATAAGTGAGTTCAATTAAGGTGCACCCACCTAGAGATTCATACCCTTCAATAAGTTGGGAATCCACTACATGCATGAGTGCCCCTACTAATATTGGTAATTGCACCCTAGTCTAATTGTGCATCCAAAAATAAAGATATAAAAATTTTATTTAGAACTTTGAATATAGAAAAAAAGTTCAAAAATTGGAACTAGGATGAGGATGGACTACTCACTAACAACACGTGCACATGCAACTGAAGGTACAACCAAACAGGTACCTATTAGATATTTCTTTGTCAAGTGAGGAAAGATTAGGACAAATAGAGGGAAATGCGATTGCATCTAGTAGATATGATAAGAAAATGACGCAACTCGCCCCTCACCGAGCAAGTCGCTCCACCAGGACCTTCTTCTACCACGGGCCCGAAGAGTCAAAGTACTCTCCCTCTCCACTCTCGGGAGTCCGCTACCCACAGTAGGCTCCTTCTGCGGTTTTCTTTTCGGATATCGGGAATTCGGACTTCGGGAGTTCGCGGTTCATGCGAACATAATTTACATGCAAGCAAAAACCCCGAACCCCGAAGGCACGTGTAGACTTCGAACCTCTCGCCAGTGAACTCCGGTGTAAGCCACCTGTCTCCCACTTTGTCTTGGGGACCCACCTTGCCACGTCCTCTTCGGGATTTCGCAGATCGCGAATCCGTAGTGCAAGTTTCTCTTGGTGTCGAAACTCCTGAAATGCCGAACCCCGATATCTGGGATCTGATGCCACCTGTCCCTCTGATGATCGATGGCTCCCGTTAATTCGGGAAATCGCGTCTCGGGATTTCACGGGGTATAAAATCCTACCTCGCCATTTCCCGAACGCCGAAACTCCGATGCCACCTGTCGACACCACCTGGTGAGGCAATACCACTCTGACGTCTGTCTCCCACACGTGCTATCGGGAAATCGCAACTCGGGATTTCACGGGACATAAAATCTTACCTCGCCATTTCCCGAACGCCGAAACCCCGATGCCACATGTCTACTTCCCGTGGAGGGACCTACGCCTCGACACCTGTCTCCCTCTCGTTCTATCGGGATTTCGCGGTTCGGGAGTTCGCACCTCCTGATGCACAAGGTCACAGACCCTGCCAAACCCCAAATCCCGACTCCTCCATATCTTTCGCCACGTGTCTCCCTGGAGATCGACGGTTCCAGTTGACTCAGGAAATCGCCGGTCGCGACTTCAAAGAGTATAAAACTCTTACTCTGTGAAACGCCGAATGCCGAACCTCGATCCTCCGGGATCCTGCGCCACGTGTCCCTTCTCCGATCGACGGCTCAGATCGATTCGGGAAATCGGAACTCGGGATTTTCACGAGGTGTAAAAATCTCATCCTACCAATCCCCGAATGCCGAAACCCCAAAGCCCGATGGAATTGGTTCTTCTCTCCCTGTACTCACGGGTTAACTCCCGTGTAACTCCTGCGCGATCTGGCGGTTCTCAGGATTTCGCGTAACTTTACGGGGATTCCCAGCCGTCGATTCTCCTTCTCTGAGAGTTTCTTCTGTATCTAAGGATAGGTTCTGTCCATACTCCACTTGAGTCTGTCCCTCGACTCTTACGAGGAATTATCCCTCCTGAGCTTTGTCTCTCTCTGACTCCTTCAGAGATTTCTCGACGCGCTCTATCTGCRTTCGGTCTCCAACTACTTCCAATAGTGAAGACGTCTTCCGGGTCCTGTGTACTCACGCTCGCAACAGTCTCAACCCTTTCCTTCTCAGGCTTGCTACTGAGACTCCCATCCAACCTGCATTCACCTGCACAGCTTGAACAATCCCAACTTACCCTGGGCAACGAGAACAAAAGTTCAGCTGCTCGGCCTCCTCGACGCACTCTATTGCAGAGGAATTCAACTGCACTCTATGCAGGAATCTCCTGGCTCAAGCAGAGAAACAATTGAAACTCATTCCTTCAGGTTCTAACCTGATATGCAATCACATAAGCAACATATAGAAGA
>JZKD02S1604098.1:406145-438506 GCA_000966675.3 Picea glauca | reverse complement strand
CACAAAGAGACTGAACACATCCATGGTATTGAATAAAGCTTTCCTATTAATTCAATGTCTGTACATGGAGTTTCTTCACAAGCTCTCTCTGCTCTATATCTTCTTCCTTCTCCTGAAAATACTGAATACTAATCATACAATGATACCAGGGAGGGTGTCTATACTCCGTTTTCCCTCTTGAAAAGTGACTGTCTAATCTACAACTACTTCCTATCTACCAGCCTTAATTGTATTAATTGCCTTCCTATCTATAACATAATACAAGTGCACCTGGCTTTGAATGCCTTTAATAAACGGTGGCGCAACAATACCAAGGTGAAATTCAACATCGAAAAGAAAAAAATGTTTTATGGCTTGTCCAGCTGTACAATTCTTTCCCTCCTCATGCTGGTTCATATGATGAATTGCGAATGTTGCGGATGCTCCTGCATCAGCAAACAAGGACCATACATGAACAAGTCAGAAGAAAAAATTGTAGATGCATGGAATTTTTTCTTGCAGAAGGAGGATCATGCTCTTATGATGATGAGAGCATAGGAGACATAGAGGTGCCACTCAGGTATAAGCATCTGGTGAAATAATGGGTACCTAAGAAAATACCTCTTATAGATGTTGACTTCATTGTCAACAATAAGACATATCACATTGCACCATCCTCCTTGCATGGCCTGGGGCTATTTTCCATGGATGGAATAACTGTAAAATAAAATAGAATAACTAAATTGATGGACTATGTCAGAACGTGTTACAATTATAACGAATGGATGTGGTTGATCTGATACATGTGAAGTATGCGAAGATATGCACTCGCCACAAATTATATACAACTAATAAACAAGGATAAAAATAAGGGAGCAATTATCTATATTGATGGAAGGCCTAAAGCTTCTAGAAATACCATAGGGTTTATAAACAACACATGACCCGAGACAACAAACAAGCAACCGAATTACATATATGAGGGACACGAAGAGAACCGAGTAGGCCTGTGCGCAACAAAAAAGATAGCTCCCAGGGAAGATTTATTTGTGGATTACTATTTGAATCAAATAGAAACATCAACTAATAGTGTGCGGGTACTTATGCAACACCTCTTTAAGAAACCTCTACTTATTGCATTATATTTTTTTTATTTTTAACATTGTTTTAAATATTTCACGGTCCCAATTTTATAATAATGTGGGAGGTTGATCGTTGAGGATGATTTTATTTGGGTGGAAATAATTTTTTTTGTTATCGTTAACAATTTTTTAAATATTTGGGGGTTCTAATTAATGTGGTAGGATGACCATGGAAAAGGTCCAACCACAAAACATGTAAATGATTATCAATTTCCACTTTCATTTTACGTGAATTTTATTATTTGCTTATATAATTGTACTAAAATAACATTGTTTTTGTTGAAGTTATATGTAGTCAGCGGGCCATGTTGATCATGATTCTGTTGATGAGGAGGGGTTGTATTCATCCCCTGATCCAATGGTATTAATAAAAAAAAGATCATTAAAGAAAACACAGAACTCTCTAGCTTATTAGATCGTCCAGATCAAACTCCTGACTTCCTAGAAAAGATCAATCTCCTTATGTCACAACTTAACACATATAAGGTAATAACCATAATTTAAAGTGTTTTTTTATAATGTACTCATATGTCCAATTATGAAAATTTGTTCTTTAACTTTTACATTGTCTCACGAAAAAACATTTTCTTTTTTATAAAGATATTTTTTGAGCATGTTTCGCTCGTTGTTGGTAGTAGTGGCGCTGCAGAGCTGCCATAGAATCTTTATGAAGGAGGTCATACAACTTCTAGAGTACTATTTACTTCTCCATCTTCCACACCTAATTTAGATAGGAGCCATGACACGCACCACTAGACATCCACACATTGGTTAGACTCTAGATATATTGACAGAGATGAGGCTGATGATGTGGTTGACATGGTTGCATTTCCTGGAGCTAGACGTTTGACAAGCACGGGGACCCTTCCGTGCACATTTTTGGTCGACGATAATGGACTTCCATTAAAACAAATAATACTCCTAGGTAGCTTTTCATATTTTAATCGTTTCATTGTCCATCGCATACACAAATCATCTATATTATTAATTTTAAATTAATGATCATATCTTTTGTGTGTAGGAAATGACCATTTTTATAGGCACCTAGAGAGAAAGGTCTTGTTGATTTTTTGGGAAAACTTACGCATGAGGTGGAATTGCCAGAATTCCAACCTCAAAAAATAACTTGTGGATTATCTTGAAGGCCTCTTTGGAGTAGACACGTTCAATAAAAAGTGGTCACCTCTACAACGGGTGAATATTTAAATTATACGCGGTATGTTTATAGAAAAATATTGGCAGGAAATCCTAAGTATGAGCATCCTCCCTCAATTCTAGAGAGGGAGTGGAAGGCCATCATTGATGATGCAAAAGAAAATATTTTGAAAAACTCAGGAGCAAAAATAATTGCTACCCCAAGGTAAATTACAATATTTTGATTTCAATACCAGCTTTAATTTTCTATAGATCTAAACAAAAGTGTGGTTATATATAACATACTTGAAAATTTTGATGATAGGTTGCCTGAGACTTCGAAGGAAACCAAATCAAGGATTTCCAAACATGTCCAACACAAGCTAGGATAGGGAGGCTACTCAAGGTTACAGTCACGAATCGTAATTACCCAAACATCTTAAGAATATTATTTGTATCGTCTTACAACTTTCAGTTAATTGTAGCCAAAAAAATTAAAAAAAATACCCTTATGCAATGCAGGGTGACGACTTACGAACTAAAACCACAGAGTAAGACCTCCAAATTGGTTACAAGTATAGTTATAAAGCTGTGGTTGATCGTAGGAAAAACATGGGGCAGACCCCAAGATCCATTTTGCAGGATAAGGTAAATAAAAATCAGTCCACATTAACCTTTCATTACTTAAAAAATATGTAAATGTTTGATAGCGTCCATAATTTAATGTCTTACTTTGTTTTAATCAGGGGAGAAGCAATATCAACGGAACCATTAGTACTGGAAAATAGAGCGTTGATAGATCAACATGGAAAGAAGATCATGGTGCTCCCTAGTAGCCCCATCCCAGTGGGGTGCATTCCCAAGATGTTCCTATGACTGAGGCCCACGATGGTAAAATGGCTGTATATTAATCATATATTTAATAATTTTGTACTTATAAATTTTAACATTTCAATGAAAGAGAATTGTTAGGATATAGAAGATTGTGCTCATTTTACCTTTGACAATATCACTATTGTCACCCAACCATAGGCCGAAGCCACCCTGCGAGCACCTTAACCTGAATGAGAATTACTCCGGAAGAAAACCCTAGGCTAGATAGCCAAACAAGGTGTAGCGCATCTTCCTCCAAGGATAGCGCACCAACAATAGCTAATCAGATAGTCCAAACCCTAGCCAAGATATAGTCCAATCCAAAATGTAACTGCTAGCTGCAGCAACTGCACTAGCAACTCTCCTCCAAACCTGCACACAACACTGCAACTGCACTGCGCAGAACTAGCTCTCTTCAACTGCTGAGATGTGTCAAATGAGATATTGGTGCCCTGTATTTATAGTGGTTCTGGTAGACTTACTGGGGCCAACGTCTCCTTTTGGCTACCTATCTATTTAGTATATATTAATTCTTCTGACTGAATTCTTCTCTTGGAGGCTAATAACCTAATACATATTATCTTCTTGAGCTGACAAGTCTTCTAGGGTTATTAGCCAACTCATTAGGGTTTCTCTTGCTTCCCGGAGTCTTCTATTCTTGTCAGGTTTGCACGTGGAGGTAAATACCTCCCACAGCTACCATAATATCAACACTCCCTCCTAGTTAGGGAGGTATTAAAGGTAATGGTCTTGAGCACAAAAAAATACCATTCACTCAGTAGCATCAACATAGTCGTCTAGACTATCTCATGACTAGATCAAGAGCATCACCATCACCATCAGTGTCATCAACTACATCATCTCTCGAAACCATACTTCATCTGAGTAGTCATACATGATGTTGGATAAGTCACTCATACCATAGAGTGATACAAGAGCCATTCTTCTAATCTAGACATGCGTCCTAGAAGAGTAGATGTTTTGAACCATTTTCCGTCTAGGAAATCTCTGTCCTTTAATCATCCATCTAGCTGATAATCATTTCCAAAACTGTTGATGGTATTCAAGGCAATTAGAACAAAAACAAAACAAAAATGTGTCTATCCATAGTAGTACATAACTACAATCCATTGGTACACTACCACACCAAGTAGAAAACAAGTACTTGATCAGTAATGTAGAGTCACGAACAGTGGAACACATCCACCATAGTAGTATACATCTACTATCATACAATATTCATAACAATCATCTGATATCAACTTGCACAGAAACAATGTTATGATATAAACTGAATCATCTGGGCCAATCTTTCACTCACATCTGTGAGATCTGAAAGAATATCTTCCCTCGGAGTAGAACAATGAGATATCTAGACTATTCTTCTCAAGCAAGGAAGAATAACTGTCCTGTCTTCTGAACCTGGACCATTCACCACCCTGGGCCATTCTTCCTACACTAATCAAAGTGCACCCTGTAGAGAATCTATAAACCCTAAGGAATGACTGTCCCTAACTGCTGAGCCTAGACCATTCCTCCTACACTAATTAAAGTGCATCCTGGAGAGAATGTATAAACCCTAAGGAATGACTGTCTAGACCAGTTCCTTTGTTAACCACAAGAGGAAAATATTGTCCTGTATCAACCTCCAAAACAGACCATTCCTCATGTTAACCACAATGATAAATAGTTGTCTGACGAGGCGAGCCAGTCTTCTTGAGTAACCCTCAAGAAGAGAGACTTCCCTAGACCACTCCCCATGTTAACCGCAATGGGAAGTCTCTGTCTATGATACATCAGAAATCTAGACCATTTCCCATGTTAACCATAATGGGAAATCACTATCTGTCAGAAATCTCAATCCACTTTCTGAACAGGAAAGAATCTTCCCAACTGTGCTATTTTTCAATCTTGGAAAACAAATGTCTTCAATCATATTTTCAGTGCTCTCTCCCAGCTTGGGAGTCATCTCTTCCTTTTTCAATAAGGAAGTAGTCTCCATGAGCTCCAACTTGAGTACGCAAACTCTTACTAAGATGTCTTCTTATCTTCTCATGTATGGGGATATGTTTCAGAGAACCACTTTCTCCTTTCATGGATAATGTAATGCTTGATTTCAAATGTACTTCGGTCTAGAACACTAGTTTTTTGTTGTAGCTCTGATCAATAGAGTATATCTTTGTTGGAAAACTGGAACATATACATGTGGCAGTTCTTCTGTCATTATGATATCTTGTCATGGATTGGCAATCCATCATCCTGATCTTCTTGAGTAATCATTCTGATACAATATCTCTGTTATAGAGATTCTTCACCACGTTTCTACTATGCATTGAAGGTTATCCATCAAATTTTCTTCCATATGTATACAAGGATATCTTCCTGGTATGCCTTGAGGTCTTGAGGTTTCTCTTCATACGTTCTTTGTTCAATTTATCTGGAGAATAGTCTCTGCATTCATCTTGATGTAGAACTCCAACTCATAGATGATATAATGACTCATGTAGAGGTATGTCTAGTTTACTGGAACGAGCAATAATCATCGTATTCTCCCTCTATATAGGAGAACCTCTAGTTCTGGATCTTTCAATTCTTTCATTCATAAGTCTTCCATACATTGTTCTTCATCACAACTTTCAGTTCTGCTTGATTTATTTCATATTAGGTTGGTAATCTTGTGATTCTCGATATAATGGCTAGTTGTTCAGGCTTCTCTTCTTTCTTGGAATCTTCATGTTCTTCCTCATGTTTTTCTTTGAATCTTGGGTCCATGGAGTTTCTTATAGATTCCATGCCCTAAATATTCCACTTCTCTCTTTTATCATAAGATCACGGATCTGGATGGACAACTAGGCTTCTCTTATGAACACATACTGTTTTTCATGGCTGCTACCATGGATATATACTTCATCATCTTCAATGGATCATAGTATTAGC
This sequence comes from Picea glauca, assembly GCA_000966675.3. Taxonomy (NCBI): domain Eukaryota; kingdom Viridiplantae; phylum Streptophyta; class Pinopsida; order Pinales; family Pinaceae; genus Picea; species Picea glauca. Next base: position 432,441 of record JZKD02S1604098.1, on the reverse strand, counting down.
TCCCTCCTAATCCTTGCTTCATGCATGTTCTTCTCTTTGGTGATGTATAATCGGTTCCCTCCTTTTAGGAGAGTCCACACTTCTGTCTGCATCCTTGTTCTCTTATACAAAGTGTTATAGGTCTTTCTCCAATAGCTTCCAGAAGATTTGTTTTATGTATTTCATCCTTACTTGTATAGTGATAGCAATCCTTATCTTGTTGTTCTTCCATAGGTATAGTTCTTCTTGGAACATATTATCTTCTAGATATACAATATATGTATAGAGATTATGTAAACAAGATATGTACAAGAACTAAGAAGAGTATTGTTACCTTTAGAAGAAGAAGTCTCCTTCATTCTTCTTGGTCTTCTTTGTAGGTTCCTTTTCTTCAACAATTGATGCTTCGTGTTTCTCTTTCCTTTTCTTTAAATTGGGACAATGATTCTTGTAGTGACCATACTTTCGACAGTTGAAGCATTGTACTTCTGAAATTTCTTTCTCTTGATTTGGCTTCCTCCTTGAACCAAAATTCCTTTTGTTCCTAAATTTCTTCAATCTTGTTGTGAAGGCTTGATCATCGTACTTCTTTTGGGGTTTCTCTTTTGCACTAATCCTTGATTCTTCTTGAGCAAAGCAAGTCCAAAGTTATTCAAATGTCGGATACTCCTTTCTTGTGTTCATGCTTGCAGCAAATGCATCCCACATCTTGGGAAGACCATTGAGTACTATGTTTACCAATTCCTTTTCTGAGATGATCTCTTCAATATATTGTAGTTGATCTCTTAACTGAGATATCTTCACAAATTATGATGTTATGCTTTCATCATCCTTCATCTTCATGCCGTGGAGCTTATTCTTTAGACTCATTACTTGTCCAATGTTTCTGACTGAGAAGAGGTTTGTTAGGGCATTGTTAGGTTTGTTAGGTTTGTTTCTGACTGAGTGAAGATAGGAGATGTAGGGTATCAAGTGGTATTTTATAGAATCCACTATGATACTCATGGCATTTATGTCAACATCTTTGAACTTCTCCATAGCTGCAATGTTCTACGGTTCCTTCTCTTTTCCTTTTTCAAACTCTGGTTTCACGATCTTTCCTTTCACGATATCCAACACTTTATTCTTGGCAAGGATGAGGTCAATCCTTGTCTTCCATGCTCTGAAGTTAGAAGATCTATCTAACTTGTTCTCTGACTTCATAGAGTAATTCATGGATACTTTGGCTTGGTCAACCCTAGATTTGACCAAAAATTCAAGCTTCACTTCTTGGATTTCTGAGAGTACCAGGAGTTGTGTTGGGCTAGGGTGCACTGATCTATCCATAGATTAGGTCAATCCATTCATTTAAGATGCCTCAACAAAAGGATTAGTGTTTTTGCAACTGCAACTACTAGTAACCCTAGCTACAGTGTCTTGGAAGCTTCTCCTGCTAGTAACTCTAGTGGCAGTTCCTCAATGAGCTCAATATCCTAGCAGCTATGCTTCCTTCCATCTTTTATACTAAATGAAGGAGGTGTGGGCCCATAACCTATTAGAATATAGAAGATTGTGCTTGTTTTACCATTGAAAATATCACTATTGTCACCCAACCATAGGCCAAAGCCACCCTCCGAGCACCTTAACCTTGACTAAGAATTACTCGGGAAGCAAACCCTAGGCTAGATAGCCAAACAAGGTGTAGCGCATCTTCCTCCAACAATAGCACACCAACAATAGCTGATCAGATAGTCCAAACCCTAGCCAAGAGATAGTCCAAGACAAAACGTAACTGCTAGCTGCATCAGCTGCACCAACAAATCTCCTCCAAACCTGTGCACAAGACTGCAACTGCACTGTGCAGAACTGGCTCTCTACAACTGCTGATATGTGTTAAATGAGAGACTGGCGCCCTGTATTTATAGTGGTTATGGCAGACTTACTGGGGCCGACTTCTCCTTCTGGGTACCTGTCTATTCAGTATATATTAATTCTTCTGGCTGACTTCTTCTCTTGGAGGCTAATAACCTAATACATATTATCTTCTTGAGCTGACAAGTCTTCTAGGGTTATTAGCCAACTCATTAGGGTTTCTCTTGCTCCCCGGAGTCTTCTATTCTTGTCAGGTTTACACGTGGAGGTAAATACCTCGAACATCTACCATAATATCAACAAGAATGTCATAGTTGATCCTCCTTGACCTAAAGATCAGGTGAACATGGCATCCATTCAAACAATGTCGACTAGAGGACTAGGTAAATAATTACATTGCAGAGTTTTTTTTAATATTAATGAACTACTTCAATGATATTTAAAAATTGGCCATATAAATTTAATATTTTTTGTTTTTGTATGTGATGGACCCTCACAGCAGCTTCCACACCGTGGGTATGAGACTAGACATGCTCAACGTGAAAGGGATGAAACAACATCAAATACTAAAGAGCACCCAATAAATGAAGACATGGATATGGATGAATTACTTAAGAACTGGAAAAAACAAAAGAAGACTAAAAGAAATTGATGATGTGTAATAATTTTATAAGACAGTTATATGTACATTATATAGCTGAACATGTAATGATGTACATAATTCATTGACATTATGGGTACTTTTTCATCTAATAATATACACAAGGCTATTTCTATGGCTTGTATATATCTGTGAGTGTAATTTTATTATACACTTAATGATAATTTCAGCTTCTCTTAGTCTTGGTATATATTGATTCAATACTCTTGGTTCTATTGGCCTTGACATACAATTTATGCATCAATTTGTGGCTCCATGGATATGATCCTAGCGATTTGAAGGCATTGGTAAACGTGAAATTTAAAAGATTGAATTGTTCAAGTTTGGATTTAAATTTTACATGCTTGTTTGCTTGTGGGTTTCAAGAGTTCCAAACTTGTATCTCTTTGCCTTTTTAAGAATTGTAATCTCTTTGTATTTTAATATATAACATGAGAATCCAAGCAAGACTTGGTTCCTTGTGCTTGGGATTTTGAGTCTAGGCAACAAATATAACTTGAAAATCGATAAAGAAGATGTGACAAAACCACCAAACAACAAGTGTTATCAGTCAAGGACAAATCTGATATATATGTAGCAACCATATGAAATTCTCAACAAATACACAACAACACATCCATAAAACTCTTGCACCCACATAAGACATCAAATATGATATTAGAGTAAGAGAGATAACCTTCTATTGCATGATCAACCCTTAAGCTATCTCCTTTAGAAGGGGCACAAACTATCTCAATTATTATTATTTTTTAAAATAAATATATGTTTGTTGGGTCATATTAGGAGTACAAATTCTCTTTGATATCTCATCAAAAGTTGAAATTCTCATAGTAAATTACTTGCATTATGAAGAGCATGAATACTGATGTTGTTAAGTGACAAAGTACAAAGAACATTCATGCTTAACCACCTTATCAAGAACTCTACTGGCCTCCTCAATGTTTATTAATTCTTGCAAAGACCATCCATTAATGTATTAAATGTTACAACATTAGGATTGTAGCCCTTGGAAACCACCTCATCCAAAGCATTTTAAGATTCCTCCCACCTACCTTCTTGACTACTTCAATTTTTCTTCCTCCAAATGCATGTGAACCAAATTATTTACAACACCCATCTCTTTTAAGATTCTACCCAATATTAGACTGTCTATATAAACCCAACTGTCAACAATAATCATTTATCCAAGGAGTTGAAAATTCATTTTGATAGAAAGACATTGGTATTCTATACCATTGGCACAATTTAATAGATAAATGAAAAATCCTCTTCTTGAATATGCACCCTGATCTCTACAAAGATTAATTCATGCTAGTATCACATGATTTTCATAACTTGAAAGAGAGAGAGACCTCCATTTTTTATTTTATTTTTATAACTTGGGACTTGAAAAGAAGTCTAGTTTAGTAAATCAATGTGAAGGCCTTCAGAATTTGTTGATGTTGTTGGTGATTATTTACATATAATATCTATTGTTCATGAGGAATATAATGTCTCACTTGGATTGAATTTTCGAGAGTTATTATTGTTGACTGCATCACCTTATCATGATCTTTAGTAAGAATGTCAAATCTTCATAGCCATCTCGTTCAACACCCATATGGTGTCTTAGAAAGTGAAACTCTTAGTGGAAACCCCAAGACAGATAATTGGAACAACAATTCCACAAGTGACAACAAGCTTTTCCTACCATTTATTCAAACCATTGTAGCACATCTTTGCAAAATCCAACAATGGATATATATAGAAATGGAAAATAATCAAGCACTAATGTTTATTTGAAGGCCAATGGATTTTGTTCTAATAAAAAAATGTTTATTGTAGTCCTCAAAGGCCCACATAATATATGGCATGCATCCATATCAAGTATAATTTTCTAACTAGATTATAACCATTGGTTGCACAAGGGGCCAATAAAGGTTATTAGCTTTCCATTGAATGGTACAAGGGGCCAATATTCCCGAGTAATTGTTAATGCTATTATTGCACTTCCTTCATAAGCATCAATTTTCAAATTGTCGTAGGAATTATTTTTGCTATAATCTAATGGAACCTTTATTTAAAAAAGTACTGGTGATTCCCCATTCCTCCTACTATGCAAAACCAACCTAGAATTTCTAGCAGCCTTCCAAAGTTTAAACCATTCAAGGGGGAAATTGGATTAAAGAATTATTGTAAGGCTTATAATATCAAATTGGATTATGCACTAGTGATGAGTCAATGGGTCTATTGTATCCAACTACCATATTTCTTTCAACAAAAAAATGGAGATTTGTTTACGAGAAACAATCACAAACATAGTTCATTATCACAACTGTAGATTTTAGAAATTGTGTGTAATTACTCTATTGAATAAATTGCAATAACTTTGTGTATACAACGTATTATCACAACTGTAGATTTTAGAAATTGTGTGTAATCAATTTATTGGATATATTTGCAATAATTTTGTGTATAATGTCTGCGAGTTTTGTAATTTTTTTTTTAATGTGTAAAAGTTCTTTGTGTGATGTATGCAAGTGAAAAATGATAATTGTAGTTTAGTGGTTTCATTATTTTTATAGTAATTATGTTGGAAGGAATTTCACTATGAACCAATTATAAAGTGTCATTAGTCCTATTTGTTTTTTTTGAATCTCCATGGCCATAAAATCACTTGTCAAGAACATGGAATTTTTTGCATTAGTGGTAGTTTTTTTTTTGTAAGTTAAAAAGGGAGTTTCCTATTACTGAGCTTTTAGAGTACATAAATGCCACATGTCAACAATCTGCTACCTGTTGTGCCAAATTAACTAAAACTGGAATAGGTGGCAGACTGCAATGTCATTAGTCAAAATGGATATCCACCATCTGCCCTGCCAAACACAAACCAAAGTAGGTGGCAGATTTGAGTTCTTATTGAACTGTTATATGCATCTATGCATCTAACATGGCCACTGTATCGATCCCCCCACTGCAATTACACCTTGTGGACACCATATTTCTCATGTGAGGGAGCTGTCCTCCCCTTCTCAGCAGATAGTACTGGACTCCCTTCATTCAATAATGAGGTGAAGGTTGCTGACCTGCCATATTAATGGCTTGGGTATAAGGCAGGCTACATGGCCTCCCGTTGCTATGTGGCACCCCATCCGGGATGCATTAGTGGTATATGTAATGGTGGTGGCGGCTTATAAATTGGGAGACATGATGAACTCATCTGAGTGATAGTGGGTCTCTACCATATAAAGACTTTTCCTTTATATTTGTTTTTATTCAATAGTTTCCTTAGTTTATATTATGTTGTACTAATAATATACAAATTTCAAAGAAACTTATTAATAATGAGACACCAACATTACCACATTCAAACTATTGTGTTTACATAAGAATATTTCAAAGTGATAGAAATACTATGAAGAAGGGCATCAAGTTTTTTATTTTTTTTAAATAAATATATGTTGTTGTATCAACCCTTACTAAGATTCCTCTATATATGCATGTGTATATTGATTTATTCTTTTTATATTTTGGTTCAAATAATTTATTATTTTTATATATTTTGGTTCAAATGTTGGTTTGACTAGGGTGACCTGTTGACATGAAGAGAGAGTTCATGGTTTGACTAGGGTTCATTGCCTCTTGACATGAAGGGAGAGTTCATGGTTCGACTATAGTTCACCACTTGATGGTCACAAAAGGGTGATCCTCAGATTGAATGCCAATGTGTTAAAAAAAGTGAGAGTTCACGCTTGTTTAGGGTTCAACTAGGGTTCACCATCACAATGTGTTAAAAAAAGTGGGTTCATGCTCGTTTAGGGTTCAACTAGGGTTCACCATGTGATGGCGACATAAGGGTGGTTATCTAACTTGCAGAATAAATTCTAATGTGTTATATTCCACACGGTCCTCAAATGTCAATGTGTTAAAAAAAGTGAGAGTTCACGCTCGTTTAGGGTTCAACTAGGGTCCGCCGCGTGATGGTGACGTAAGGGTGGTTATCCAATTTGTAGATTGAATGCCAATGTGTTATATTCCACATGGTCTTTAGACTAAATGCCAAAGTGAAAAAAAACGTTAATGAGTTCATGCTAGTTTAGGGTTCAACTAGGGCCCACCATGTGATGGCCACATAAGGGTGGTCATCCAACTTGCAGACTAAATTCCAATGTGATATCTTCCACATGGTCATCGGGGGAATGTATGCACTCGTTGTGGTGGTTATTTCACTCTTAACATCAACTCATTTTGGCCTTGTAGGTCATATCAATTCCACTTCCAGAGTGATTTAATACTTGATTTGTGGCATAGAAATATCACAATATGACGGCTTGCACCCATCATGGTCATAGGAGAATTTCAAACAAAGTTCATTTGGCTTGATGGATTCTCACATTCCATCATCGTTTCCTTTTATGATTCCACAATATAAAAATTGTTTGAGAAGAAAGAAAGAATGTCTATCTCTATTTCCTATGGTAACATGTTCTTCATTCATTTAATTGATAGAGGTGGGAATAAGAGGTTAAACCCTTTGCCTTCTCCAAGGGTTTGTGAGTAGAATTCAAAGGCGATGGTTATGGATTTGGATTTATAGTAAAAGGGGATCCTAGCTTTTGAAAGGTGACGGTTATGGATTTTGACACGAGCTTTCATTTTCAAGTATCCTTTTGAATGGGGTCCAAATTTTCTTTTCTCCTTTTTAAAATCATAGTTAGCTTTTGGGTTGAGAAAAAAAAAAAACAAAAAACAAATGTCATTGCAGATGCAAGGTTTCTATTTACCAACAAATGTTTTCATTGCAGGTTTGTCTGCCAACAAATGTCATTGGAGATTGCATGGTTTTTAGACATACAGGGGTTCTAGGGTTTATGAATTTCCTATATTAGGCTCAGTGCTTTGTGAAAAGTTGTGTGTGCGTGTTAAGGATTTTTTTTCCTTGAAAAATCTCCTAGGTTTTATTACTAGAGAAATTTGTCTAGCTTTTATTATGATGACATTGGTGTTTCTCATTTCATTTGTTTTGGTTTTAAAGCCAAGCTCCAACGTTTTCCTCAATGTAGTTAGGGTTATATTGTTGGAAGTTTGAAATAAGATGTTTGATTTTCTTATTTCATTTGTTTTGGTTTTAAAGCCAAAGTCCAACATTTTCCTTAGGGTTCTATTGTTGGAAGTTTGAAATAAGATGTTTGGTGTTTTTCATTTCATTTGTTTTGTTTTAAAGCCAAATTTCAACATTTTCCTCAATGTTGTTAGGGTTCTATTGTTGGAAATTTGAAATAAGACGTTCAATGATTATTTAATTGACTACATTTACCACAATTTCTTATTAGTAGACTTGTGTTTTATTAGTGAATTTTTATTAATGAATGTTATATATGTTTGGCAATTTCTTTTGCTCAAAAATCCTTTTTAGAGACTATACACTTTTGGATATAATTGTATGCAGTAAATACTTTGCACATTCATGAAACATATATCATAAACATATAATAAGATCTCTTGAAATATCGCTCAAACTATAAAAGAATGATAAACATACTATGAATAAGGGAATCCATTTTTTTTATTTTTATTTTTAAATAAATATATGTCGTCGCAAGAGTGACGACTGTAAGGATTATTGTGTTGAAATATTTATACAATCGATGAATATTATTGGTCGATAGTATAGCTATTTCATCGCAAGAATCCTTACAATCTTCTTTCTTGCGACAATGCCTTTTCATCGATAGTATAACTGATTCATCGCAAGATTCTTCACCTTGTCACTCTTGTGACAATCTTGCTAACTTTTCCCTCTTGCAACAATATCCATACCTTGTTTCTCTTGCAACGATATCCCTACCTAGTCTCTCTTGCGACGACATCCCTGCCTTGTCGTTCTTGCGATGATTTCTCTTCCTTTTCACACTTGCGATGATTTCCCTACCTGGTCGCTCTTACGAAGATATCCCTTCTTTGTCACTCGTGTGAAGGTATCCCTTATTTGTCACGCGTGCGACAACTTCCTTGGTTCGTTTCTTTTGCGCCATTTTTTCAGGTTCGTTGCACTTGCCATGACACGTGAAGTGACGTTTGGGAGACCTAAGATTCATCGCAATATCCACGACATAACGTCGCAAGAGCGTCAAAAGAGACGTCACACAATGACCCAAATTTACTAGTGCCAGGTCCAAGTTCGATCATAGTTCAATAGGTACAACAACAATGGAGTTTTTGTGATTAGTCTCCAAGTGGGAGATTGTTGGTTGTGGAGCATGATTATCTTCCTGATTCAAATGCTTGTTTCAGTCATGCTTAGACCCCATTCCCTAACGGGGGGGGTGTGGGGGGGATTTCCCCCCCACAAATGTTGCCAGGGGGGTTCAGGGGGGGGCAACGACAATTTTTATATCCACCCTTGGAGGGGAATTCAGGGGAAGTGCCCCCAAAGCAAAATATTGGGAAAAATTTCCTTGTAAAATATTGTAATTTCGTAGTCAATCTGGACCGTTCATTACAAGGTCACAAATTTGATGGTAGAAGTTATTTTTAGTTTTTTTTTCCCTAGAAGGAAACTGACGCAGAAGCCCCTTCCATCCAAAGGAATTCTTGACCTCCCGAAGTTGGATCATCGAATCGTTGAGTCAGAATGACTCCTTGGGTCCCTGCAGGTACCCGAAATTGCTCTACCCACACACAGAGGTTTCTTCCGCAAGTGACCATGATTATTACCATGGGATTACCCCTTCAAGGTTCAAACTTCGAGGATATCTCAAATCCTTCCCTCAACATTTCCAAAAATGATCTTCTCCGAGGGTCTGAACTCCTGCCATGTGTATCCTTGTATTTTCTTGCCCCACTTTGGTTCAGAATTCACATTTTCAAAAAATTCTAGGCCTTCCACCCACAAACCTTCGATCTTATGATTCCTGAATCCCTTAATCTGTTGCCACATGCTCTCCTACAATCAATGGTTAGGATTGAATCACGACTTTAGACTTTGTAACTCTACTTTCGGCGAGTCCTCAAACTTGCCGAACTCCGAGGTGCCAAAACACTCCACAACTATCATCTACGTAGCTTCACCATATCCACCAATCTGGAATTGTTCACCTTCTTTCAAGAACAAATATCTTGTTCACTGACTCTCAGTGAAGGCTCTAGGGACTTCTTTCCTTGAATAATTATGTCACTCTTACTCCTGAGCTTCCCTTTTTCTATTTGTTCCTCTGAACAATCTCTTCGACACTTAATCGTATCCCTGATCTGTGCATGCCTTACAACAAACTTTCATCCACACTCAAATTATCCTTGTGGATGGATTCACACTCCTTGTGACTGTTCTACAACCTCTTTGGTCTCCCATGACTGAAATCACGCTATTCCTTCTAAGATTTCGAGTCTGAAAACTCTTTCATGCACTCCTTGCGGACATTGATGCACCAGTTGTATACATACAAGTTTCACTATCTCTTCCAAGATTTCGAGTCTGAAATAGACTCAATCACGCACTGCTTGCAGACACTATGCACACCTTGCACTCACTCACTGAATATAAATGATTGAAACTTATCTAATCCTCACAACGACTCATACATTCAACAAAGCAAATGCAGTCATGGAATTAAGAATAGAAATAATAGAGAATTGAAAAATAACAGAAGTTCTACCATTCATTCAGATGGACATGCAACAAGACACATTTGGGACAATGTTCCTCTGTTATATTCATCTAACTGAAAATTACATACATACATACATTTTTCTTCACCACTTCTTAACCCATACAATATAGATTCAAATGATACTTCATTCTCCTCTATCCATAGCAACAATAACAATCAACAACCCTTGCTTGGAAATATTACAAATATTTATAAAAAGGGACTCTCCCGAGTTATTCCCTACAACTATTTTATGCTATCTTAATGGAATTTAATTCTACCAACTACTTAACACTTATTACAATAAATATCGAGTCAGACACATGAGAGTGCAAGCTCCAAATCTGTACTGTGGTCCAATTCACAAATAAAATACATTCCCATATCAATATTTCGTGATGGCTCAATCTACGATCATTAAAGACGTTCATAACTCAAAAATATTTGACATATATCACATTAATACATTGATCGTTTGAAATTCAAAATTTTTCAAAATGTGCGCTAGTGTGCCCAACTGTCTTCCACACTTGTGCTTTGCTGGCGATGCTCCTGCATCATACTCCCTTGGCTGAAAAATTCATGGACTCCTGCACCGATCTTCCGTTCTTCTGGATCTCTGCTTCATTAACCCAACTGACATCTTCTAATGGTCATCCTTTTCACTTCACCAAGTATTCAAAATATGTCTTCCTTTTAGTCTTTTTACCAATTCGACGTTCTATTATCCTTTCCATCTGCGAATTATCTCCTACAGGAATTTGTTTCTCCCACTGGATCTTTCTATGATCTCCTAATTTTTCGGCTTCGTCCTCCCTATAAAGATACAGGTCTGCAACATTGAATATGGGCGATATATCCACATCTTCTGCCAGTTCTAACTCATAAGGATTCTCACCAAATCTCCTCAAGATTTTACATGTCACTATCTTTTTCAATTTCATCTTATTATATGTTCCCCTCGGGAATATTTAATTTCTTATATGTTCTAGAACTTGATACCCAAATTCAAATTCAATATTTCTTCTATGTTTATCATCCCTGCACTTGTATTCACTGCTACTTTTCTTCAGCTGCTCCTTGATTTGATTATAAAGTTCCTGCATCTCTGCAACGAAATATTCAGCTCCCACGCTTCTAAACTCACTTTGTTTCAGATCCCTTAACTACAAAACTCCTCTCGGATTCATTCCATCAACTAATTGAAATGGAATTTTCCTAGTTCTTCTGTTCACTGAGTCATTATATGCAAACTCGACTTGTGCTAGAATATGATCCCACTGACTATGGTGTTCAGTGACCAAACTCCTCAACAAATATCCTAGGCTTCTATTTACCTCTTCGTTCTATCCATCTGTTTGTGGATGATATGTAGAACTAAAAGACAACTCTGTTCCCAATTTTTTCCACAACGTTCTCCAGAAATGACCAACAAATTTGGTATCCCTGTCTGAAACTATAATCCTGGGAAATCCATGGATTCTCACAAACTCTTTGAAAAATAAATTCGCAACATGTGTTGCATCACTGGTCTTCTGACATGGGATAAAGTGTTCCATCTTTGAAAATCTGTCCACCACCACAAATATGGAATCACTTCCTCTCTGTGTCCTTGACAACCCCAACACAAAATCCATGCTTATTGCATCCCAACGCCTCTCGGTAATAGGCACCGGTTGATACAAACCAATGTTTTGTTTCTTCCCCATGGTATACTGACAAATATTACAATTGTTCACGAATTTCTTCACCTCTGCCCTCATACCTGGATAATAATATGAACCATTTAATAGGGAAAATGTTTTTTCATGGCCGAAGTGTTCGGCTAGACCTCCTCTATGATTTTCCTTCAACAAATTCTCCCTCATAGAGCATCTTGGTATGCACAAAAGGAATCCTTTGAACAATAAACCATCATGAATCATATATTCAGCCCACTAGCTCCTGTCTCTGAGCACAGGATTCACACACTCTTCATATGCCTCTCCAAAATATGGATCATTGTGATACATTTCCTTAAGGTGATCAAACCCCAAGGTCTTGAATTGAAACTCCCGCAGAATCAAAATTCTCCTACTCAATGCATCAGCAACCTTGTTATAATTTCCAGAAATATGTTTATTGACAAAAGTGAAATTTTTCATAAAATCTATCCACTTAGCATGTTTCTGGTTTAAGTTCACCTGTCAGGTTATGAATTGCAAAGCGTGATTATCTCTATACAGAACAAACTCCTTCGGTATGAGATAATGTCTCCATTTCTTCAATGCTTGGATTATGGCATAGAACTCCTTGTCATATGTGGAGTAATTATTTTTAGCTTCATTCAACTTCTCACTGAAATATGCAATAGGTCTATTATCATGGATTAAGACTGCTCCAATTTCAACTCCACTCGCATCACATCTTACCTGAAATGTCTTTCCGAAATTTGGAAGAACCAGAATCGGTTGTTTAGTTATCTTCTCCTTCAATATGTTGAAGCTCCTCTCAACCTCTTCTCTCCATTTGAAATACTTGTGTCTTTTCTTCACTGTATCCATCATCTGAGCACTAATCCTGCTAAATTTTTTTATGAACTTTCGATAAAAATTTGCTAACCCATGGAATTTTATTACCTCAAAGATATTCTTTGGTGACAACCATTTTTTTATCTCTCTCACCTTTTCGGGATCCATCTTCAACTCGTTTGAAGAAATCACAAAACTGAAATATATGAGCTCTGTCTTCAAGAAAGAGAACTTTTTCAGATTAATTAACAACTTCTCTTGCTGCAGCCTCCTCATCACCAATGCCAAATGTATCAAGTGATCCTCTTTACTCTTTCTAAACACCAGTATATCATCTAGATACACAATCATGAACTTACCAATGAAATCCTTTAACACTTCATTCATCAGTCCCATAAAAGTACTCGGGGAATTAGTTAATCCAAACAACATAACAAGCCATTCATATAACCCCTCATTCATCTTGAATGTTTTTTTCTACTCATCACCTTCTCTCATCCTGATCTGATGATATCCACTTTTGAAATCTATTTTTGAAAAATAGTCAGCCCCACTCAGGCAATCCATCAAGTCATCCATCCTTGGCAATGAAAATCTATATCTGATGGTGATCTTGTTTATGGCTCTCGAGTTCGTACACATTCTCCATCCTCCATCCTTCTTTGGACTTAATACAGTTGGTAATGCACATGGAATCAATATTTATCTAACCAATCCCTTGTCTAATAGATCTTGAACCTGTCTCTTTACCTCCTCATTCTCTTGAGGCATCAACCTATATGCTTCTTTATTCTGAAGGCTTTCTCCTGGTATCAATTCAATGTGATGACTGATGATTCTGATAGGTGGCAATGAGTTTGGAAACTCATCCACTACAATATCAAAAAAATTATCTAGTAGCTCCTAGACTTATTCAGGAAAATCTTCCAATGAAGTACTGGTAAAGATAACCCTTGGTTTCCTCACTACAACAAACTACATCTCTTGTTCCTTCTTTACTTCATTCATGAGTTCCTTCCCACTCATGAGAAGTATGCTAGCGTTGGCTCCATCTTTCACCTTATTTTCTTCAATTTGAAGTAACATGTGTGTCCTACCATTCTTCTCTAAGGTGTATGTATTGCTCCTCTCATCGTGAATAACATTTTTGTCATACTTCCAGGGTCTTCCCAACAAAACATGACAGACATCCATAGGAATTACATCACATATGATCTCATCCCTATATCCTCCTATTTTGAAATTAACTAGGCATGGTTGAGTGACTATTACCTGATGACCTTTCTTCAACCATGAGACTTTATACATTGTCATATGTTCAGTCATCTCCAGATCTAGATTCTCCACCATCTCTATGGATACTAAATTTTTAGTGCTCCCACTGTCAATTATCACCTTGACAACTATGTCCTTCCTTTTGCAAGCTATCTTGAACAAATTGTTTCTTTGGACTAGCTTTTTGGCCTCTAGATCTTGCTTCAAAAGAACCTTCTTCATCATTAAGGACCTTCCATTCTCCACACCTTCAGTCTCATCATATCTCTTCTGCGCTTCTGAGATGTGAGCTTCACCTCCTTTATTTCTCTTGGGACAATCCAAACACATATGTCATGTCTTCCCACAGGCATAACACCTTATTTCTCCTCCTCTGCCTCTTCCTCTTCCTATGGGAAAAGAACTTATACCACCACCCTGTCTTCCTCGGGAACTTCCTCCTCTCTGAGAGTGGTTATGTGGTTTCTTTGCCTCGTCTCTGGGCTTTTGTGCCTTATCTTGGGCAAATCCCTTGCCTCTATTTTGTTGACTCTTCTTTCTAGCCAAATTCTCTTCTTCTTTCATCACCATCTGATACGCGTCTTATACTGTTATGACTGTCGCCATACTAATTTCGTCCTGGATGTCATACCATAGGCCATTAATTTATCTGGAAATTTTCTGTTCGTCTCTCTCTCTTTCTGTCCAACTCTAATATTCAACTTATAGAACTCTTCTGTGTACTCTTTCACAGTCAATCCTCTCTATCTCAGGTTCTACATCCTCCTAAATAGATTTATCTGATAATACTTGGGCATGAATTTCTCCTTAAGCTTGGCTACCATTCGATCCCAACTCTTGATTTTTTGTTTTCCTTTGATCCTCCTGTCAGCCTGCAGTTCATCCCACCACAGTGTTGCATGTCCTTTCAGCCTAGTGACAACATGTATTACCTTTTTCTCCTCTTTGTCAACCTCATAGTTGAAATACATGTCCATTGATCATATCTAGTGAAGCAATTCCTTCATGTCTAAATTTCCTTCATACATAGGGATGTCAATATTTGCTCTGGCACCCAATTTGATAACCCCTCTCAACAAGCATTCTTCAACAACATCCTCAACCACAACTTCTTCTTTGAATTCTACATTTTTGATTTCTGCCTTGCTAACGTCTCTAGCATCAGGCACTCTCCTTTGTGTTGTTTCGATGGCATACAGTCTCACATGTAATTGACTCATTTCTCTTTCCATAGCTCTATTAGCTACAGGTAGATCAACACATCTTCTAGGTGACATTGTGTTGACGCTCCTCATACCTATCCTTACATAAGTCAATTCTGTACTAGCTCTAATGCCACTCTTGATTCATACCCACCTTCCCTCCAAAGGGATGCTTGACCTCCCAGTCTTGGATTGTTGAATCACTAAGTCAGAATGACTCCTTGGGTCCCTACGGTACCCTAAATTGCTCTACCCACACACACAGGTTTCTTCCGCTAGTGACCACGGCTATTACCATGGGTTTACCCCTTCGCTGTTTGGACTTTAGGGATATCTTGAATCCTTCCCTCAACCTTCCTCGAAACGCTCTTCTCTAAGGTTCCAAACTCCTACCACGTGTCTCCTTGGATTCCTTGGCCCCACTATGGTTCAGACTTTGCGATTTCATGAAATTCTAGGCCTTCCGCCCACAAACCTTCAATCTTCTATTTCCCAAACCCCTTAATCCATTGCCACGTGCTCTCCTGCGATCAACAGTTAGCATTGAATCATGACTTTAGACTTCATGACTCTACTTTCCTTGAGTCCTCGAACTTGCCAAACTCCAAGGTGTCGAAACACTCCATGGCTATCATTCGCGTAGCTTCACCAGATCCATCGGTCTAGAATTGTTCACCTTCTTCTGAGAACAAATCTCTCATTCACTGACTCTCAGTGAAGACTCTAGGGAATTATTTCCTTGAATAATTTTGTCTCTCTTCCTCCTAATCTTCCCTTTTTCAATTTGTTCCTCTGAACCATCTCTTCGACACTTAATCGAATTCATGTTCTGTGCATGCCTTACAACAGAATTTCATCCACACTCAACTTCTCCTTGTGGATGGCTTTGCACTCCTTGAAACTTTTCTCCAGCCGCTTTGGTCTCCTGTTACGGAAATCATGCTATTCATTTTGAGATTTCGAGTCGGAAAACTCTGTCATGCACTCCTTGTGGACGTTGATGCACCCCTTTCATACATACAAGTTTCACTATCTCTTTCGATCTTTCAAGTATGAAATAGACTCAGTCACACACTCCTTGCAGACACTATGCACACCTGGCACTTTCTCACTGAAGATAAATGATTGAAACTTATCTACTCCTCACAACGACTCATACATTCAAAAAAGCAAATGTAGTCATGGAATTAAGAACAAAAATAACAGAGAATTGAAAAATAATCGAAGCTCTACCATTCATTCACATGGACACGCAACAACACACATTTGTGACAATGTTCCTCTGTTATATTCATCCAACTAAAACTTACATACATACATACATTGTTCTGCACCACTTCTTAACCCATACAAGATAGATTCAAATGCTGCTTCGTTCTCCTCTATCCATGACAACAATAACAATCAACAACCCTTACTGGGCAATATTACAAAGATTTATACAAGTGACTCTCTTGATTTCTTCCCTCCAACTACTCTATGCTATATTAATGGAATTGAATGCTACCAACTACTTAACACTTATTACAATAAATATCGAGTCAGACAGATGAGAGCGCAAGCACCAAATTTGTACTGCAATCTAATTCACAAAACAGATACATTCCCCCATCAATGTTTCGTGATGGCTCATCCTTCGATCATTAAAGACGTTCATAAATCAAAAATATTTTTCAGATATCACATTAATACATTGATCATTTGAAATTCAAAATATTTCAAAATGTGCACTACTGCACTCAGCTATCTTCCATGCTTGTGCTTTGATGGCAATGCTCCTGCATCAACAACCCTCTGTTATGAGGGAATTGTATTGTGGGTGTGTATTATCACAAATGTTCTATTCTAAGAGAGGATACTGTGAGAGAAAGAAGAGGAAGTTACATCAGGTGTGTTGTAGGTTGTATTCCTTCATTTTGCTGGATAATAAAAAGGAAGGATCTAGAAATTTCTCTAGTGGATGTAGCCCACACTGGGTGAACCACGTATATCTGTGTCTATATTGTATTGTGTATCTTCTTTGTTTTATTTCCACATTTGTTTTATTTTATTGCTCCACGATCCTGTTTTTCTAACAGGATGTTCATTCTTGGTGATTTAAAGATTGGAATTTAAAGACTCTTCATTTGGAGGATTTCCCCTCCTTTCCAAATCAATTCATCATGCCCTTCTCACATGCTATGGTGTCGATCTCCCTTAGGTCTTACTGACCATTGTTTATCTCTAATGCAATTCATTCTCACTAGCCTATGAATATCTGGTCATAATAGTTCACAGGGTCTTCACTTAGTGAACATATGACATAGCGCCTTCATTCACGAGATATTAAATAACACCCCTAATTTCACTAGATATTGATAAATACCTTCCAAAATATTTTTTTTGAAACCCCCTCCCAACACATATTTCCAACAAAATAAACCCATATTTTTACTAGATACCCCTTTTTATACCCCCCATTTCCTATGAACCCATTAAGACCCCACGCCCCCCTCCAATAAATAAAATATATTGATGTTATTTTTCACAATTTAAAAATCCCCTTTATGAATGAACATGATAAGATATTGGTAAAAAAGGTGAAGCCCCCATGTAACAATTACAGAGATTATCCAATCAATCTGTGATCCTCTTATTGATCCAAATAGAAAAAAGTTGGAGTGGGGGGGTGAAATATTTGTTTAGGAATCTCTCTAACCAACCTACACTCCCTTAAGATGTTGGATAAATCGAAGATACCACGAGGTTTTCTATCACACCCTACCTGCATAGAAAAACCCAAAACCTCACTGCATTTTACAGGGTCAACTCTAAAAGAGGCTAAGGTTATACTCTCACGTGTTTCTTATTAATTTAAATAGGGAAAAGGGCTTGTCATGTGACATACTGATGATAACTCATTTTTATGGGTAGGTTTCCTTTAGATTAATTGAATTGAAAATAGACGGGAATTAATTTTATTTGCATAATAGATGCACTCATGCTTTCCTCTGACTATGCAAAAGTGAGAATACCTCCTTTCTTTCTGAGTAATGTGACACATTCCACTGCAAAATGAAACAAGCGGCCTAGCATACATGTTGCAAAGGAGTAAATCTTGCAGTTCAAAGAACAACAAGATTTCCTGCAGAGGAATGTAATTATTCAAACCAACATTACAAAAATCTTCCTGCAGACTTAGAAGGGCCATTGATAGGGATATTTCTTAGAAATATTTCTATTGTCTCGCACCCATGGGAATGCAGTCGTTTTCTAAAACTTCACACTATCCACACATGAACATTATCGTGAAGTTGCATAATGACGAAAATTATCTCGACGACATGCTCACACATGCCCCTACATAAAACCTAAAGAATCTTAAGCCACAAGCTCCCGAAGCCGTATGTCACATGAATTTCTCTATGGGTCCCACCATTGTGGACCCGACCCTTTATGGTGTTCAAAGAAGTAGATCTATCCACCACAAAGCTGGACGCACCCCATAAAAATTATTGCACCCACGATCCTAAGTAACTGTCAAACCTTCCCAAGATTGCACCACGAGGAAAACTTGTGGAATGTTCTCTTCAAAGGCTCACCCGAAAACCCGTAGATCATATACCTAGTCTAGTTTGGGAGAATCTTTACGAGCAGTCACTCACGAGATTTTTCGGCCTATAAAAAACAATGACACCTAAAATCATGTAATGTCAAAGCCCTAAAATCTGTGAACCTGTCGAATGAACTCCCCGTGCATAACCTATACCCCCTATCCATCAACCTCTACTCTTGTCCCCACAAAGACACTCACGCAAAACACGCCACCAACCTTGTCATGCCCTGTATTATTATTAATATATAAATAAATGACAATAATAATAAGGAATACAATAATTATCCTAAAGTGGCAATAATAAGTACTTATTTTAAATAAGTCTATAATAATTATACGAAAGGGGGTCATAATGGTTCATAACAATAAGTACTTATTATGGATATTGGTAATAAAATAAAATGGTAAAACAAGTAACCTTAATTGGTGAAGAAACCCTAATATATAATAAATAATTAAATATGAACCATAGGGATTGGGTTATTTACCAAGACGAACTCTATATAAAGGGGGAAAAGAAGGAGAAAATGACATCTCCCTCTCTTTGGCACATCTCTCTTTGGATGATCTATAGAGAGAAATAGACTTAAGAAATTATAGTTAAGTAGTCGATTGAGGGCTAGAGGATGCTTTGCTACCAAAGATTAAATTATCAAGGTCTATGGTTGAGTGGAGAGTTGTCCCCCATTTTGTTGTTTCATTTTTTCAGATCAAGTTCAATGTATCAATCTCCAGGCCCATACCACAAGTATGTTGGTTTTTTAGAAGCAGGTGAGTCACTCATCTCTCAATGCTCCTAATTTTTATTGAAGTATATATCGTAATTTATGTAATTGATTTTCGGTTTTAGATCGGGCCATTACATATGATGTTAGAGCATGAGTTCTAACCCTTAGGGCCTATGGGCCTTCTCAATTAGGATCTATCAACACCAAGGTGTTTTGGATCTTCGTTCTCAACTGGTAGTTATCACAAGGTTTAACTTACTAGTTGTTGGATCCATTTGAAAATTTCAGATCTTAGTAGACTTGATAGTTCTCTTGAATCAACATTCTTATTTGAGCTATATCTAAGGTTTTGAGTTTTCCTAATAAAATTATGGAAGAAATTATTTTTCCCAAGCCTTAAAATTGCAATATTTGTTTTCAGATTTTAATTTGTACATATGATTTACCATTCTCTGCTTCATTGTGTCATTCTTCAATGTTGATAGGCTTGGCTTGAAACTTGTGATATTCCCTTGAATTTTGAACACAAGCCATGGATCCAAGAAAATCCAAGAAAGTCATAAACCCAACACAAGAAAGGTTGTTTAAAGTCTTATTCCTCTTTTTGTTTGGATTTATCATGAGAATCTAGAATTATTATGAATTCTATTCTTGCACCATGAATGTATATCTATGGCTATTTGAACTCACAATGAAAAAGAAAAGATCATTATTATCTTCTTATTTTGGCCATTTTTTTTAAATAAAAAAAATATGGTAGATCTCCCTCGTGTGAAGAAGAAAACAAAAACAATCAATTCAATAATCAATAACTTATTTTTATGAAATTTGAATTTATGATTTATGATCAAATGAGATCACTCTACCATACACTAGATCTGGTCTTCATTATTATTTTGATCTGATCTACAAGTTTCGACCATATATCAATATATGAAGTATAAGATCTATACATGTGTTGTAGATTTGTTCTAAAAAATCTAGTTGCTACTGGTCGATTGTGAGCTATTTTAATTCACTAACAAACTTCCATGAATATTGTATCTGATGACAACCTCCTAGAAAGGTGCTCGATGGAAATCCCTCAAATGGTGTGCCCTCTTTTAGATCTGATCCTTCTTTTATCAAGGAAGATAAGGCTGGCATATAGGTTGATTTCTCTCATGCACTGCTATGACTTGATTATGGTGAGCTGATCTAGGCTATTCACAACATAACAATAGTTAACTATGATTATAATCCACTGCTAGAATGGTCATACTATCATTATTATCAAAATGTAAGTGAGAATCTTGGCACTTTTCTACTGAAATTATACTTTGTTGGAGTGCTCCTCCTGTTGATACACTTTGCTATTAGGTTGATGCGACCTTCAAAATGAGGTTCAACTATGACTTATATGTGGTGCGTTTTTTGCTCATTCATTGGAACTCATCTATGCTGGACGCCCTCAAGAAATCTCCAAATAGAATGGATTCAAGTATTATGCTAAGGGAACACTCTCAGTAGAAGGTAGTCGGCCTACATAATATCTCATAATCGAGCTAAGTGTAATGATATAGTCCAGGGAATTACTTCAGTCTAGTCAACAACATCCTAAAAGGTGGATCTCGCCAACTACTTCAACTGTGGGACAACTTATTTAAAATACTCCTTTTCCTTTGAGTAATCCAGTTGATTTCTAATTTGTGAATTTATGCTTGTCCAATAAATATTGTTTCCTGAAATCAGAGGATATGGATAATGATGAAGCAAGAATAGAGAAAATGAGGTTATTCATATTCTTATTGAGGAAACGAATTTATTTTAGGCCTCGATTGCTGAAATACTTGCTTATGTAATAGGGTTCATGCCTCCATTCACAATCTGCCCTACTTTTTGTTGAAAGTTAGGATTTGTCTTGCCATCTAGTGATAATTATGCTCCTTAATTATGTCAACAATGCAATGCACCCCATATCCTTTAACAACTAATATAAAGGATTCAAAATCAACGTTATCAAACCTAGATTTATGCCAGTCAATGTATTGTTGTCTCAAAGAATGTATTTCTCTAAATGAAGATCTGGAACCAAGGTTTAAAACTTTAACACTTGGAAAACTCATGAGTAGAGTATACAAGATTTAAAGAGATGTCAATGGCACTGTACATAGGTCTGAGAGTGTACTCATAGCACTTTATTCAACTAACCAGAATCACCATTTACAAATTCATTTATATCACTGTGCTCATTGTGTATTTTGTTTTGAATGTAAACTCTTTCAAGTGAACCAGTCAACAAATGAAATCGCCAAAGACATGGGAATCGCCCTTTTGAGCTATATACAATGTATGAAGTAAACATCCATATAAAACTTTGAGGTGACATAATAACCATACTCCAGTATGGAAATAATGTGATCATTGTGGGCATTAGATGTTTCAAAGCCAAAACAAATATAAATGTAGAAGCCACATAGAGTATGGACCTCAAGTTTTCCATAGTCATGTATCAAATCTAGACAACTCCACCATGACTTCACCTAAATGCATGGGGAGAAACCATGAGCTTTAGAATTTTAAAATTTAGAAGGCCTAAATCTAGACAACAAATTATCTCCAATATGAAAGCATAAACAATGAATTTTATTGCAGAAAGAGTAAATGTTACCCAATTCTCCTTATGTTTTTTCACGATTTTACATAATGTTGACTACATGAATCATCTTTGGGACTAAAATGTTGTTCAAAAGAGATTGGAAGTGGAAACATCACCTTGTTTTAGGATGGAATATTAAAAATCATATTAAAAAGAAAAATATTTAAATATCCATTTAAAATAAAACACATAAACACAAAGAAATCATATTAAAAAGAAAATTATTTATTTAATTTTAGAGATTATAGTATCTTCATTTATATTAGCCTTATATGTAATAGGGAAGCACATTTTTACAACAAAACATCATGACCATATAAAAAAAATTGAATATATACAATGTATCAATAAAAGGCTATGCCATGAGTTAAGGTGATAAATTTAATATTACCTTATAACAAACACATATTACTATTGGGATATGTAATTTCCACTTGTTTTTGATGTGATCATATTGTGATAATTATTGAGTTATTGGTCATGAATTGGTAGAGTTTGTAGTTTCTACCAATGTCTTTCTAGGTTTTAAGAGGTTGTTGAGGTTTAGTTGGTTTGAGAGATTCTCTCCAACTAGTTAGTTTCCTAGATTGGAGTATCATTGAAATATTCCTTTAACCAAGTGATTTTGAGTCCAAAATAGTTTCTCTATCTTGAGACAAGCTTCATGTATTTATAATTGTACTCTATTTAGAGAGTGCTAAGCACAATTTCGTGGCCTGTAATATTTTTTCTACTCTCTTTCCCATTTTCCAAGACGGTATCAGACCCTGAATGGGCTTGACTCCCTCACGGGAGAGCCCAGGGAAATGAAGGGAAATAGGAGTTGAGAGTTAGGTGAGAGTAGATTGTTTTGTATTTGCATGAGTTAGTTTGTCCATCATATCTATACGAGGGGAGCCACAATCTGTTGCAGTGCAGAGAGAAGCTTCCATTTGAGAAGACTCGTCACATGGAAGGGGCCATGCATTGTCGCTGAGAAAAGATCACTGTAGAGTAATGCCATAGGAGCGTAGAGGTCAAGGACATGAAATCACCGAGGAGTTGCATAAGATTGTTGGGGTAAAGTTCCATGAGATCGTTGCACCAACAAAACCAAATATTAATATTCCTCTTTCTATCTGCATGTGATCGCTTCCGACTTCATAGAAATTAGCAAATCAATGTGATCGGTGTAGACTTCCGTTGGAGTGATGGGATAGAATATTTGTAATTCTTCTTCAGTATATTTATAAAGAGAGGACCAGGTTGAAATGGTAGTTCGTAGTGTGAGAGGGTAGTCAACTGCGTGGAAGGTGGAGTAGAATAAATTTCTCCCCCACCTAGAAGAAATTGCTCCGAAGAAATAGATTGCTTCACAAGAGGAGATGATAGAAGCTATTCTCATCTGCTAATTCCCCTCAATAAATGCATAGTTAACGAATATTATTTTCCATGGAAGTGCGAGAATGATAGACACACTTATGAATTTGAAGAATACTACTTATAGAGCATTCGTTCGACTGTGAATGGAGCACAAATGGGTCCCAGATGAGAACGTATTATTCTTCTATGGAAGCTACGACCTGAAACTTTCTTATGATCGAAACCATGGCCAATATGATTTGACTATTGTGGGTGCTTGATCATGAAGATAGGAAAAAACCATCATTATGAATATAATTATATGGAAACAGATTAAATCTATTACTCGGCCATATGATGCATGTCTCAAATAACATTATCCTCAAATGCTATGGGAGGAGGACTCGAGAAACCATGTACGCGTGTAAGCCAGGGTTCTATTGGGGTGGTTGAGAATGAGAGTAGAGATTGTTTGATAGTAAAAAGGAAGGTGAGAATGGTTGCAACTACCTTGGTGCTAAACCCGATGTCGGTGGATGAGGGTCCAGTGGGAAAAATAGAGATGAGTATGCCACCTCCCCATTCCCATTCCGACATGGATGAAGATGATCTGTACAACCGATTGAAATAGTTACTAAGACAGATGAAGTCCTCACCTTGGAAGAGTTTTAGGTGAAAAATATACAACTTGTTGTGCAACAATGAATGTTGTTCTAGGAAATATATACATCGTCATATATATCTTGGTGTACATATCGAGCTGATCTGACGATGTATATACTACTTTCTCACCTGCCACAAAATTCATTGCTATGTAACAAGCTGTATATTGCTCGCTAGAGTTTTATGCCCACATCAACGATTATGGAGCTTATGGAAGTGCCTTAAAATACAATAAAATACATGGACAACGCTCTTCATGGACATATGAGAATGATGGAGTTTTGTGCCTATGCCAAAAAATAAGAGAGGGGTGATGTGGTTTGCATTCAATAAGATACCGGGAATACTAGAGCAACTATTGTCATTGGTGCATGTCATGGGTTGCTGAAGAATGCTAGGAGTTGTACGCCCATGATGGACTGTTGGGAATATGCATGTTAATGATGGTGAAATCATAAACCTTAGTAATGGAGAGAAATTTTTAATTTATTTGGAGTTTTTGTTGAGAAACATGTTGATCATAGTCAACTTAGTATGTGGATGCCTTGTTAGAATTGACTAGTCTAACAATTGCTTGTTTAGAAACTCCAAAGAACTAGTTAATGGTGTCTTGAGATGAGAATCATGGTTAAATTTGTGAATCATTTCTTGTACATGTTTTCTTGGTTAGTTTTTATGGTGAAAGTATCTTAGATTTTAATGATATATTGAGATTAGCAACCTCAATATTATCATGGTGAAATTACTTTGTTAAAATCCGCTACTCTAACAAATGATAGGGAAGGAAAGGATATCCAAACAATCACTAAATCAAGATACTGATGATGAAGACAAAGATTCCCAGAGGAAGATGGTGTGTGTTATTATCTCTTGCTGATGAGTTTAAGTCCTGCTTAACAATGTTTTGTGATGTAAAGTCATTCCTTAGTCTTCTTTGTAAAGGAAAGTTGAAGGAATCGTAAGCAGGAGGAACAAAGATAGTGTTCTGAGTTCAATAGAGAGTTATTCCAAGGGAGGATGATGACTGTTAGCACTCTGTAATTTGCCCAAGGCTGAAAGGCAAACACAGAGGCAACATCAGAACCGCTTTGAGTCTTGGATCTAGCCCTCCAAGACTCAGAGAGGGATCTCTCTGTCTGATATAGCTTTGTTTGCAGAAATATTAGGCTAGTTATGAAGAACAAGGGTTTTGTTGTAAAAAGGGTTTATAAATGGTTGAGACAGCTTACACATCCATTGGGCTATGGGGTCTGCAATTAATCAAATATGAGAAACAACCAGAAATGCCAAAGAAATCCTTCACGGGGCGAGATAAAACACTCACTGGATCTTTAATATTTAAAATGATGATCAGAGGAAAAGATAAGGGAAACAACTCCAACTAACAAGCACTTAAGAATCTCTTAGTTGAAGATATTTAGAGGATGAACATTGAAATCTTCAGAATCGGAATCAGGGTATCAGAGATAAATCTTGAGACATAACGCTATTCATAAAGATTAGATTAAGAAAAAACAGTGGTTACAGAGTAAGAAAACATTTACTGAGAAATCACATCACCAGTAAACATGCGCAGGAATCCTGTAAAGAGCCTCTTTCATTAATGGCAGATCTATTAAAAAATGTTACAGCTCGGTAGCCTCAGGGCGTGAAGATCCAACCCCATTACATTAAAATCATCTCAATATATAAGATACATCTCTTCATCAAGTTCTGAGAGTCGGTTCAACCGTCTCGACCGAAAATAGCCACCACTCCCATCAAATTCAGAGTTTTCTGTTATAAAAATTGGTCCGTTTTTCTGCGAAATAGGGGTCCTTTCAGATGTGATTCTCTCTTCAAATATGCAACCTGGGAGAAAACTGAAAGAGGTTATTGTATATGGACATGTTTCGGACAAAAACCTCTTTCGGTTTCGCAAAATTCATCTCCATCTGGCCGTGGCAGCTTCTGCAAAATCGGGACTGAAACTGAAAATGGAAAATATGGAAAAATAGGCCTCGAAGATGCCTTCGACTCTCTCTGCTTGTAACTCCGTTGCAAAAA
This sequence comes from Picea glauca, assembly GCA_000966675.3. Taxonomy (NCBI): domain Eukaryota; kingdom Viridiplantae; phylum Streptophyta; class Pinopsida; order Pinales; family Pinaceae; genus Picea; species Picea glauca. The sequence goes on along the minus strand of JZKD02S1604098.1, from coordinate 406,324 downwards.
CTGAAAAAAGGGTTTTTCTCCTCATCCTATTCTGACCAAAAACCTCTCTCATATTTTTAAAATTCGTCTCCGTTTTCTCAGGATCTCTGTCGGAAGAAGACATAGTGAAAATGGGCAAAAATGGTGAAAATGTGCAAAAGTGGTTTTTGGCGGGAAAAATCTCGGACCCCCCCCCCCCC
>JZKD02S1604098.1:394847-406135 GCA_000966675.3 Picea glauca | reverse complement strand
CCTTCTAGAAGGATCGAGAATTTATTCATTTTCCTTCTTTAGAAACAAGTTCGCACCCTGGCCTTGGACACAGTGCGAGAAGTTCACAATCCAAATGAAAGCAACCTGCGGAAATTAAGATTCTCGCAGGAGAGTATATATGCAGCCTGCGAACTTTTCCTAAAATATGATTTTGAGAAAATGACAATTGTAACCTTCTTCTGGAAATTGTTCTTAATAAAGAGGTTGATCTTCCATTACCATGTCATGATCATAATATCATCTCGATAACCAAAAATGTGGATAACAGTGATGGAGAATTGAGCGACAAGAATGGAGGGATGAAAGCGGAATCACCTGAGCCATGATTCATGAGCGAAAACATATGCCTGAGATAGATATATATTAGTCAGAAGACTGATTCCCATAATTTATGGGGTGATAACAATGAAAACAATAGAAGTCAACAACAAAAGTCATATGACTAACATATGGCAGTGGTGCAAAAGCAACAAAAGCAAAAGTGCTCATGGACAAACAAGGTAAAAGTTTGAGTTGTTTTGGATAAACAAACTCATGACCATGTGGTAGTGTAAGTCACACATTGTATTTACATCAAGTCTATGATGTAATGTAATGATTTGTTGGTCCTTTTAATGTTTGATTTTGTACCCGGTATATCCATGAGATGGAGTGTATCTAATGTATGTACCTATGTTTATGTAATGTGTAAAGGGCATATCACTGTAAGACCTAGATATGCATGCATACCCCTTTGTCATGTATCCCCGATGTTTTAGTGCAGAAACCTCTAGTATAGTATTTAACACTAGAAGTGGGCCAAGTCACGGGTCGATGGAATGCTCCATGGGTGGACCATGTTGCTTGTAGACTTTGGAGGTGCCTAAAACCCTTGATTTTCTTTCCAGGGGGAGTTCATCAAGATGTTGAATGAACTGTGTATCTGAAGGACATCCCATCAGAATGAAAGTTGCAATGTTTAGGTACCCATGCATTCTAGTGGAAGGTTGTTCCTTTATACGAAGTGAAAGTAATAGGTTGGACCATAGAAAAAATTTGTTGATCGGGAGGTGCTTCAATTCAAGAGGACTTGGTTATGATGAAGACCTAAACTAATGATTGTAAAGACAAGTAGTCATTAAGGGGGAGTGTTGGGATATGTAACTCCCACTTGTCTTTGATGTGATCATATTGTGATAATTATGAAGTTATTGGTCATGAATTGGTAAATTTTCTAGTCTCTACGAGAAGGAGTTTGTTCCTTGGTATTAGGAGGCTATTGAGGCCTAGTTAGTTTGAGAGATTCTCTCCAACTAGTTATCTTCCTAGATTGGAGTGTGGTTGAGATATTTCCTCAATCAAGTGATTTTGTGCCCAAGATAGTTTCTCTATAATGATGACTTTCTTTAAAAGCTATAAATATTATATTATAGTATGATTTATATATATTTGTGAAAATTTAAATTCAAATACGATTATGTAAAAAACTTACACTGAGTTATTCAAAGAATTTCGCGACGTTTTTGCATGGTATTATGAGGAAATTATAGGCATTGACCCACAAATTGTCGAGCATGAAATTACAACTTATCCTGATACCAAACCAGTCCGACAAAATCTTCGTCTGGTGAATCCTTGAAAAGTGGTAGCAATCAAGGCAGAAGTAGAAAAAAAGCTCAAAGCTAGTTTTCTCTACCTTGTAGAGTTGACAAAATGGGTGTCGAACCTGGTCTCAGTTAACAAGAAACATGGTACGATTCACGTGTGCATGGAATTCCATGATTTGAATAAGGCATGTACGAAAGAAAACTTTCCCACTCCATTCATTGATCATATTTTTGATGAGTGCACAGGCTGCGAGGTCTTTTCATTCATGGATGGTTTCTTGGGATACAATAAGATTCAAATCAAACTTGAGGACCAACATAAAAAAACTTTTATTCATCCGTGGGGGACATTTCCGTATCATTAGATGCCTTTTGAGCTGAAAAATGACGGAGCTACCTTTCAGTGGGCCATGTCATTCACTTTTCATGACCTTAGACACATAGTCGAGGCGTACCTTGATAATCTATCATCACGCTCTCACAAGAGATTTGATCATCCCACCCATCTTTGAATGATGTTGCTACTATCGGATTCGCTTGAATCCTAACAAGTACAATTTCTGTGTGACATCAGGTGGTCTCTTAGGTTTTATTGTATAAAAAATAGGGATCATGGCTGATCCTCTCAAGGTTGAGGTGATAGTTCAATTTCCTCCACCGTGCACAATACCCCAGCTTCAGAGATTTCAGGGGAAAGCAAATTTTCTTCGGCGTTTTGTCACGAATTATGCCGAGATCACTAAAGGGTTTATGCGTCTCTTGAAAAAGGGGGTCCCATTTTGTTGGGATGAAGCTTCTCAATGCTCCTTTGAAGCATTGAAACGTGCCCTGATGTCTTCCCCTCTACTTCGAACTCCCGATTATAACAAAGATTTCTTGTTGTATTTGGCTACCATAGAGTCGACAATTGGCATGCTCTTGATTTAAGAAGATGATATGCTTGAAGAGCATGTTATATATTACCTTAGTCGACGCCTAGTTGGTATGAAACTCAACTATTCTCACGTTGAGAATTGTTTTTTGGCAACCGTACATGCTATCCAACGGTTCTGTAATTACATTTTGCTTCGCAAGACCACTGTCATTTCCATCGTGAACCATTTCCAATATGTGTTAACACGACAGGTCATTGGTGGAATGATTAGTATATGGATAGTCATGTTATAGGAATTTGACTTGGAATTTGTTTCTTTGAAATCCAAAAAGTCATTGGTATTTGCTGAACTTGTTTCATAACTTCCGGTCGAGTCTAGTGATATCATGCCCGAAGAATTGCCTATCAAGGGAGATATTTTTCTAATTTCATCTTCAGACCTCTGGTATGGAGATATACTCGTTTATCTCCAGACTTTGAAGTGCCTCGCTTCTGCTTCCCGTGATGAGCGTCAACAAATTCGACATCAGGCATAAAGCTATATTATACTCGATGACACTTTGTATCATCAAGGCATGGATTGCGTTCTTCGACGTTGCCTTATCCATGAAGAAGCATAGCTTGTTTTGAGCGATTGTCACACTAGAGCATGTGGCAGTCATTTTTCTGGGTTGGAAACATCCCAAAAGATTTTACTTGCAGGTTATTTATGGCCCTTGTTAATCAAGGATTGTGTTTAGGCGGTCAAGAAGTGCCACCCAAGCCAGATATTCTGTCGGAATATGCGAGCACATCCTGCTCCTATGTTTCCTGTCATTGTGTTGGCAGCCAATTCATTTTTTTTATTATCCTATAAGCTGCCTACACCTATGTCTTGCGAACATCAAGTTTTCGTTGCATTTTTCAAATAGACGACATTCTCATTTCTTGCGACATTTACACTTTTGTCTTCATTAAGTTTTCACGACTGTAAGCGTGAAAACTTATCCTTTCGAATTGTTTTTCGATCATTATCTGAACTGTGAATATTTATTTTGTCATCATGCCTATTGCGCTTACCTTTTATTAATCACTATATGACTGGCAATATCCTTTGATCGGTTCTCATGCTTCGATTGATGGTATGACTTGGTTTTATTGAAGGCATTTGGCATTTGGGTTTACACTTTATATGACTTGCCTGATCATTGATTCTATGAAATGCATAAGGGTTTGATTGAATTTTTTATATATATATGATATAATCCTTATGTTGATCTTTTTATAATTTTTGGCTTGTCAACTATTATGAGTATCATTTGGCACCTTGGTTAAATGTTTGATTATTCACATTGGCACATAGTTGATTATGGGTTTTTATTTTGATGTCGGATGTTTGAACACCGTGGCATAACATTTGCACATATACACATTGGATTTCGTTGGTTGTACACATGACTTAATGGTTGAACTATTATTATGGAGTAAAAAACTATGAAATTTGGCGGTTGTACTTGGATAGTGAGTATTATGCATGGCAGACTCCACCACCTTTGCATGCGTGCATTTATGCTTACCCTCTTTTGCTTGTTCATTGCTACTGGTTCGGGTAACTTTGTTACTATGTGTGTTGGTGAATTCAAACCCTTACCATGCGTTCGGCTCATGGAACCTGTCGTGCGAGTTGAACCCAATGGCAACTAGGCCCTGTTGATGTTTGATAATGCCTGCCAAGATTTGGCAGACAGTGGATGGCTTACCTTCGTGAAATGTTTCAAGGGTTTTAACCTTTGCATAGCTCGACAGTTTGCCATGACCTTCGATGGCTGTCGAGCCAAGGTAGGCGATGTACAGTTAGAAATTGATGAATAGTTCATTATCTCGTCTACGGGGTTATCTACTTCTGGACAACGCTGGTTTAAGAATTGCAAGGTTGAGGAAGTGCCATGGACGTTGTTGTTTCAATCGTGCAAAATCACCTCCTGTGATAGAGGTATGCCCATGACTCTGCTTAAACAACGATGGCACGATTTATTAATGATAATCAAGCAATTTGTGACCTGCGAAGGTCGATACGGGTTAGTCTTTCTCTACCACCTGCATCTACTGATGAACTTTATAGGGTATCCTCTAAACATGCCGTTCTATTTTCATCAGAGCTTGTATAATATGTCCAAAAAATACAAGAGGCACAAGGCTGACAACAACTTGTTTCATCATGGGCTTATAAATCTCCTCGTTGTTTATTAGTTGAATTTTATTGGTGACAGTTGGAAGTCTTTCATCACCCGTAATGGCTTTGAGGACACCGACCCTATACAAGTTGATAAACCTATGGTAACTGAGACTAAGGTTGAACCACCTGTACCCTTGCACCTCCTATTGCCTAAACCCTCGACCAACCCTCCTATCGACTTACCCGACCCTGTAACTAAGAGTGCAAAGGCTAGCAAAAGACCATGAGCAAAAATCCCAAGGGAAACCTTACAGCAAACGCCAAGGGGAAAAGAAATGCTCGGCTCATTTCTCGTATGGCAAGGAACAAGCCAAAACCCCCTGTTGAGCCAAACCCTATCGTCTTGAGTGAGGACTCTGATTCAGAAGTGGAGTGTTTCTTAGCCAATGAATACCCCTATTCGCAAGGTTTGTGTAACGAATCCCCTTATGATTTTGTGTCAAACCTACCCCCCTACCTTAAGGACGACCCTAACTACCCAGGTATTGAATTGCCTTGTGAAACCCTCGGTCATTTGCCTAAACCCTCGCCTACTCTGTCTAAACCTACACAGTCACCCTGTGATCAATGCAATTCATGGTTAGACAGGTATTATGTTGATGTTCCTATACTCCAGCAAAGATTCAATCTTTGGAAGACCAGGTTACAGTGCTAACTAGACAAAAAGCCAAGCTTCAAGCAGTGGAAAAGAAACAAAAGACAACCGGCTCCATCCTGTTTAAAAATGTGGAATCAACCACGGCTGTTGTAAATTCCAAGCTGGCATAATCAAACGGTCTCATCGCTACAGAGGTACGGGAAATTTGATATCATTTGTTTTGTAAATAATCTAGTTTGTTATAATGATTTGTGTTCAGGTTTTAAACAGTTCGGTTCACATCTTGAATAGCTCTGTTATATTGCGTGCATTCTATATATAGTTTTGTTTTGAATAAAAAGAAGTTTCGATTTGATTTTTCCCAGTTTAGAAATCAATAGATTTGATTGGATTTGAGTGATCTTCGTTTGAATTTGTTTGTTTGTTTACCTTCAAATGAATTGGTTTGTATCCGATTTGAAAAGGAAATTTTTAATATTCAGTTTAGAACACAATCTTGCTTGGATTTGATTTGGTTATCATCCATATGCTATGGTTGGTAAATGGTTTGAATAAGATTGATTGTTACGATTTTGCTCGGATTTGATTGCATCATCATTGGTATGCTACGACTGGTAAATGTTTTCGACAAAATACTAGTAACGATGTTGTGTTGCGTGATGTTCTATTTTGATTGTTTCCAAGTTATGAATAATCATTCTGTTTCTTTTATTAAAACATTCACGCCCGAATTGGAAATGAACCCGAATCACAACAACTGTGTGAAAATCTTAACTAATCGATTCGCTCTGGTTCTAATTTAGCAAGTTTGTCCTGTGAGTCGAGTTCAGATTAAAATTGATACTCTGTATTTTAAATTTATGAAATGGTCAAACTCTGTTATGATTCGTTTGATTGAAAAGATTGTGATCAAAATTAGTCGATCTTGATTTCTTACTATGCAACGATTAATGATTGGAATCTATGACAAATCCTGTTTGATTAATCCGGTTATGATTTTATTATGAGTCATTTATGTTTTGATTTCGTTCACAGACTAAATCGCTTATCGTGATAATCATGTTCGATTCACAAGTGTAACGAAGTGTTTTGCGATTTGCTTTGTTTTCAATCGGATATCATAACTGATGGATTCAATTCATTGAGCAATGATTATGTTGCTGTTACATATGATTTCATTTACCCGATTTATGAAAATAATCAAAACAAAGTGTTTCTATCTTTGTATTCGGTTAAACGATGTGGATCCTGTTTGAGTTCATAATGAAAAAGAGGTTTTGATTTATGATTCGTTCTCAAATAATTGATGGATGCCAATTGTATGAAATTTATTAAAAGATTTGATTCAATTTCAATTCTGATTCTGTATATTATTTTAGACTAGCTACAGAATCAGATGATTCTATAGCTAAGTCTGTGGAATTAGATTTTTATTGTTTTTCTAATAAAATATCCCTCTAACTTGTTATTTTTGGTCCATTTCAGGTGATTTCGAATTACATGGGATTTGATGGACAGTTTAGAGGATATTTAGATATTTTACTTGCATTTTAGTTTCCTAGTTTAGTTGCAACTTTGGGAGATCTTCCCAGATTTTTGTAAAACAGTTTTAACTTCCACAGGGAAGTTTTACCCTATGGAAAACCTTTAAATACTTATTATTTTTTAATAAGGATCATCCTCATTCGTGGGAGAACAAGGATATGGAATTTTAATAGAGACTGAGACAGAAGCTGATGTTCTGTTACAGCTTTAGATTTTCATAATATCAATATTTTGTTTCATGTTTATGTGTATCAATTTGCATTTGGTTAATGACTACTTTAGCTATCCTAATATTTTGCAAATGATATGATTTAATCACTATAATCCATATCTGATTTCTTCCAGTATTTAAAAACATAGCAATTACCCGATTCAGTTCGTGAACGACAGATTTCTCTTCTTCATCAATTGGGTTATTAAGTATAAGTTTTTGCATAACATGTTTACCTTATTGCAGAGATTTATAAATCATATAATTGTTATGATTTTTATGTCTTATTTTTTCTGTAAATAAACTCAAAGAGCATTGCAGCTATCGTTTACGAGAATCTTTTGGATTATTCGGTGCGAGTTTCCTTCCTCCGACCAGCTTCGAGGTCATCATACACAGGACAAATCTGGAGCGTTTCCAGGTCTATTTGTTGTTTATTTGTTTAGTATATTTGTTAGTATTTTAGTTAGATATATGTGTAGTTAGTATATTAGATTGTTTAATTTCAGTAATTTTTATTTCTTGTTCATAAAATCATAAAATCAACAAAAATATCTTACTCTGTATTAGGGCAGAAAGTAAATGAGCTTTCCAAGTTTTAATTAAATCTATACTTTGTAGATATTGTATATTTTATGAATAAGGTATATTTCAGTTAGTAGTTTGTATATATAGAAATAGTAGATTAGTTAGTTTGTTTAATAGTTAGTTTTAATTAGATTAGTTAGATTAGTTCGTTTTATTTATTGTTAGTTAGTTTAGTTTGTTTTATTTAGTTTTAGTTAGTTTAGTTTTTAAATTAGTTTTCTCTTTGGTTTTCCTAGGACCTTAGATCGACTAACGAAGCCGCTAAACCTGTTAGGGTGGTTCATTCCAAACGGCTTGGGTTATTAGACAACCCCGGACCGGTTCCACTCTCTCAGTTGACGGATGATCAATTTCGCCCACCAACAAATGGCGCTAGAAGGAGGGCCTGAAATTAATTAATGGCACGAGGCGGTCGCAAGACTCCTCCCCCCCCAAATCGATCACCTATAGTGACCAAAATCCATTCACATGATAATATTCCCCTTCAAACAACAACTACTTCAACCGACGATCCACAGATCACAGTTGAGCCAACAACCCCTAATCCTACAAGTGGTGACATCCAAGAGATTGTCCGTCAATCTCTTATTAAAACACATAGTGCCTTAGCTCGTATTAGGCAACCAAACCGTCTATGGGGTCAACCTTTGGACTTCTATGATATCAGAGAACAGTTAGGTGACACTAACCTCGCTGTGAATCCTACAGATCCGAACTTAAATCCTGCTGTAGGAGGATCTGGGATACCTCCTTCACCACCTCCCTCATCTCCTTCCTCTTCTGGGGGAGATTCTTCTGACGAAGGTAATTCACCTTCTCAGCCTTCCACACCCACTACTCCAATGGAAAATTAGAACAACCCTGCTAGACCCTGGCTTGATCAGGATGTTGTAGCAGTACCTAGAGCTCAGCACCCTTTACCTAAGCACCCAGAGAAATGGCTTCCCAAGTTTGATCCCGACTCAAAACAGATAGCTGAAGATCATATCAAAAAATTTATGTTAGCCATTAGACTTCGCAATGTTGAACATGAAGATGTTGTCTATAGGTTGTTCCCTTATACTTTCGAGGGTAATGCATCCACATGGTACTTTGCCCAACAATCCCATACCATTGTGTCTTGGGAAAAGTTTGAGTCATGCTTTTTGGAAAATTTCGGAGACGGTAAACCTCCAGAAGTTTTAGTCATGGATCTTTCTAGCTTAAGAATGAACCCAAAATAAAAAGTTAAAGACTTTAATCAAATATTCTTAATGCTTAAAAACCGAATCCCTGCAGATTCTATGCCTGCAGAGAGTCTTATAATAGCTTACTACACTAAAGCTTTGCATCAAAGTATAGCTATTTGGGTGAAACGATCCAAGAAAGCCACATTGTTAGAGGACTTCGAGGAGGCCATCCAGATTGAAAAATACATACTTAGTCTTAAAGACTCTTCTAGCAACGATACCGAAACTAGCTCTTCTTCCAAAAAGAAGATTGAAATTCTCCCCGGGCCTACGCAAAGAAAAACACAACCTGAAAACTCTGATTTGGAAAAATTAACTAAAGTTGTTCAAAAACTGTCTAATCAAGTTATAGACTTAAAAAGGTCAACTGAAGAAGCTTCCTCGAGTAAAGGACCCTACAAACCCCCTTTCCGAAAGCCTTTTTCTACCAACCGACCTAATCCAAACCCCGAAGGCTTAAATCTAGAAAGCTTGCAATGTGCCCTTCAAACAATTCTAGAAGTCCAAGATAACTTGATGCCCCCTAAGACCCCTCAGGAGGTAGTTGAATAGGAAACAATTCAAGAAGAAGAGTCTTCTCCAAACATCTTTGGACACTTCTCGGACAACATCTTTCCAGCTAACTTTCAGACTGTTCACCCTTATAATACTAGGAGTAAGACAACAAACAAGCCTTCTACCGAAAACACTACAACTTCGCCTCCAAAACCTTCTAAATAAGTTGAGACTAAACAGAGTAATGTGAACCCCAACTTAGATTATGATGTTGTTGAAGATATTAAAAAGTTAAGGGCTAACATCTCTATTTATGAGTTATTGAAGTTTCCATTTCTGCTTAAAAAAATGTTGCAAAATATTTCAGAGAATGGCAAAAATGAAAATTCCAGTAGCAACAAGGTTGTGCAAAGCAAAGTCCCTCAGAAGAATTCCACCAAAAATAATCATGATCCTAAAGATAAAGGAAGCCTTCCTATAGTCCCTGTAAATAATGTAAATAATGTAAATAATGTAGATAAAGTAGCATTAGAAATTGCAAGTAAGAAGCCACAAGCTACTACTCCTATCACTCGCAAGAATGTACCTCCTTTTATTTTAACTTTCGAGATTTTCAACAGAAATGTGCATAATTGTATGGTTGACTCAGGGGCGTCATCCAATGTGATGCCTTAGTCTTTCTGCCAAAAGATTAATGCTGAAGTGGAACCATCTACTTTAAAAATCATACAACTTGATCGGACAAATGTTAAAGTTATAGGCGAACTAAAAAATGTATTGATTATATTATCGTCTAACCCAAAGGTTCATCAGGTTATTGATATAATCGTTGTGGATATTCCAGAAGTGTATGGTCTGTTTTTAAGCAGGGACTGGTCAGAGCACCTACATGGTTACTTCACAACAGACTGGTCTCACTTATGGCTCCCAGAGAACAGTAAGCCTAACCAGATCAGGGTGAATCGAGAGCGCTACCTTAAGTTCACGGTCACAGATTTGAACGATTCCAACGAACCATATACACCTTCTACTGATTCACTCAAAGTCCAAGGGATGGACACTTTCTTCAGAAATTTCATAGCCGAGGTTTCACCTATCATCAATCCAGAACAACAGTCCGAGATTGTAGCATATATGCAATCAACAGCTTCTATGCAACAACCCCATGAGCCCGATGGAAATCAAATTTGGTCTCTATATTTCGACGGTTCTAAGTCTAAAGAAGGAGTTGGTGCAGGCTGCATCATCATCGATCCGACAGGTAACAAGAAATTAATGGCTTGTAGACTAGAATTTGAATGTACTAACTATACTGCAGAATACGAGGCTTTACTACAAGGTCTCAGAAAAGCTCTGGATATGAACATTCAAAACCTGGTCATATTTGGCGACTCTGAAATAGTGGTTATACAGGTAAGAGATTATATACACTGTCTTTCCCCGCATCTCAAAAGTTACCAATCTGAGGTATGGATTTTAATGAATAAATTTTCTGCTTTCAATATAAATTCCATTCCTAGATTAAACAATGTTGAAGCAGATCTATGTTAGAAAAACAGGACCGTGGAGCAATAAAATAAAACAAATGCATAAACAAAACACAGAAGACACACAATATAAGAGAGACACAGATTTACGTGGTTCACCCAGTGTGGGCTACGTCCACCAGAGAAATTGCCAGGTCCTTCCTTTATTATTATCCAGCAAATGAAGGGATACAACCTACAACAAAACCCGCTGTAACTTCCTCTTATTTCTCTCACAGTCTCCTCTCTCAGAATAAAATATTCACAATCATCCATAGCCACAATACATTTCCCTCATAAAAGAGGGTTGCCTTCTAGGGCAAAAAACCCTAACATCATTTCTACTGTTAGATCTGCGACCTTATAATGAATGGTCCAGATTTACAATGAAATTACAATA
>JZKD02S1604098.1:356520-391764 GCA_000966675.3 Picea glauca | reverse complement strand
ATAGGCCCCCCAAACCTCGCAGAGGGGGTACCCCCCTCTACACTCCCCCACATGGAAGAGTGTACATACTTCTGCGGTGTAAATACTTCATGGGGTATAAACACGGCTGAAAGCAAGGACCTCTGAATCAGGAAGATAATCAGGCTCCACAACCAACAATCTATTAGCTAATGTAGCCTCTAAACTTCTTCCTGCAGAAGGCTTGTCCCCAAACACATTCTCCGTCGAGCTATTGTTTCAACCATCTGTTCTTGACAATATCACAAACTGGAGAGTATTTGACGATGATCAACAGATCATTAAGTTTCTGCACATGGAAGAAACCTTTCAAGGCGCGGTGATAAATGAACACACGCACGATGACAATTTGCACGAATTTACGGTAATACCTGATCCAAAATCTCCTGAAGCTCTGTCGGATATGGTAAACTCGATACCCAAATCCATAGTTAGATTAGAGAAGTTTTATGATTTTGAAGATAAATTTAAAAAGACAGTCAATTGTAAAACCCATAGTTCCTCATTGTCTTATGAAAAAGTGAATTTAGGAACTAATGAAAATCCTTAGTGTATTAACTTAGGCTTGGGATGTTCTAGACAAGAAAAAGATGCTTTCATTAAATTATTCAAAGAATTTAAGGATGTCTTTGCATGGACCTATGATGATCTTAAACGTTTGATCCTAATATCATACAGCATGTCATCCCGATGAAGCCCCAAACCTTACCCTTCCAACAGAAACTGAGGAAAATGCACCCTAAGTTAGAACCGACTGTTCAAAAAGAATTGAATAAACTCCTAAGTGCTAAAATAATTTTTCCTGTTAGGCACACTCAATGGGTGTTCAACCTTGTCCCAGTGCGGAATAAAATCGGGGAAATCCGACTCTGCGTCGATTTCCAAAACCTCGATAGAGCGTCTGACAAAGACAACTATCCTATCCCACCCATGGAATAGATCCTTCAACAGGTATTTGGTTCCGAGAGGCTATCTCTGTTAGATGGTTTCTCTGGATACAACCAAGTCTTAATGTCTCCACCAGACCAACTAAAAACTACCTTCCGTACCTCATGGGGCACTTATGCTTATTGCAAAATTCCTTTTGGATTGATTAACGCTGCTGCTACCTTTCAGAGAGCAATGGACATTGCTTTTCGAGGCTTAATCAATCACTCCGTTGTAGTTTACTTAGATGATGTGACCGTTTATTCTAAAAACAAAGACGATCATCTAGCTCACTTATGAGCTGTTCTGCTACGATGTCGTAAATGCGGCATCTCCTTGAACCCCAAAAATTCCATCTTTGCAGTAGAATAGGGTAAACTACTAGGATTCATTGTGTTTAGTGATGGGATGATTATTGACCCCGAGAGGACTCAAGTCATCGCTAAACTTCCCCCTCCTACATCCAAAAAATCTATGCAGTCTTTCTTAGGCCAGATTAACTTCATGAGAATATTTGTCCCCAGCTTCTCTGAAATGGTCAGACCCTTGCAGAACCTAATTAAGAAAGACACCCAATATCACTGGGGACCCACAGAAAATCAAGCTTTTAATGCCATAAAGAAGGTCATAATAGACGCCCCGTCTCTCATGAGCCCCGACTTCTCTCAAGATTTTACACTCTATACTTTTGCCTCTGACTGTTCATATGCTGCCGTCCTAACTCAGAAGAATTCTGAGAGCAACGAAGTACCCATTTCCTTTATGAGCTCTATTTTCAAAGGCACTGAACTTAACTACCCAGCGGTTGATCGGAAGGCCTACGCTATTTTCAAAGCAGTTAAGCATTTCCGGTCCTACCTTTTGAAGTCAAGGACGAAAGTCATTGTCCCTTACCCAACCGTAAGGAACTTGTTAGTGCAGAAGGAGTTAGGAGAGAAGAGAGCCAACTGGGTCACCTCCTTGCAGGAGTATGACTTAGAGATCACCCCAACCCAGATTGTGAGAGGCCAAGGGTTGTGTAAGTTAGTTGTTGATTCTGAAACAGAACAACAAGAAGATAGTGATACGTCAAGCCTAGGACAAAGCGATCAAAGTTTGATTTGTTTCACACAAAACCTCGTTAGTCCCTGGTATGGCGATATTAGATTCTGTCTTGAACATGGATCAACACCCCGTCACCTTAACCCCGCCAAGAGAAGAGCGTTAAGACTAAAGTCCGCCTCCTTTCATATAGTTAACGGTGTACTGTTTCATCAGAATTTTGACGGCGTACTGATGCACTATCTCGAGAACGACAAAGCCGAAAAAGTCTTGCTTGAGTTGCATGCAGGAGAAGTTGGTGGTCACTTCGGTGGTGACACCACTGCTCATAAGATTTTAAGAGCCGGTTATTACTGGCCCACGCTTTTTAGGGACGCCCATGCCTTGTGTTGTAAATGTATCATTTGTCAGAAAGCATCAGGGCAGTTACAAAAACCATCCTTTCCCTTGCAACCCATTTCAGTAGATTCTCCTTTCCAGCAATGGGGCCTTGATATCATTGGTCCTGTTAACCCTCTATCCTCGTAACAACACAAGTATATTGTGACAGCTACAGATTACTTTACTCGATGGTCTGAAGCTGCTGCGCTAAGAACTGTCAACACCAGTCAAGTAATCGCCTTTCTAAACTCGAATATTATCACTCGTTTTGGTATCCCTGATTGTCTAGTCTTTGACAATGCTTCATACTTTTATTCTCTTGAGATGAGCGAGTTTTCTTTGGAAAAAGGAATAAAGCTGAAGTATTCTGCTAGTTACTACCCCCAGGGCAACGGATTAGCAGAATCAACAAACAAGAACTTGATCAAAATTATCAACAGAACGGTGGTTGAAAATCACAAGAAGTGGCACAATGCGCTGTTGAACATACTATGGGATGATAGGGTAATGCCCAAAGCCGCTATAGGTAACTCCCCATTTTTTCTTGTTTATGGCAGAGAAGCTATTCTGCCACCTCACATTCTTCTTCCTTCACTTCAGTTGTCACAAAAAGTACAAGAAGAAGATTGTCCCCCTCTAGAAAACCGAATTAATTCTTTGATGAAGCTAGAAGAAGTAAGAGCCCAAGCTAAGCGTAAGTTAGATCAACATCAACAATTGATTAAAAGCTGGTTCGATTCTAATTCTACTTCTGATAGGAATTTTGAAGTAGGCGATATCGTCTTAAAATGGGACAAACCACACGAAGGAAAGGGTGAGCACACAAAATTTCAAAACCTATGGCTTGGACCATTTTTGATTGCTGAAAAGTTGGTTCCTAGTTCCTTTCGATTGCATAATCTTGAAGGGCAGCTTGAAACCTACCTGGTAAATGGCCAAGCCCTAAAAAGATACTTTGCTTGATAACTACCCTTGTATATTATGTAAATATTTCATTTTTGTTTGCCTTTTCGTTTGTTTTCTGTTTTTTTATTTTGATTTGAATTTATCAGTTTGTGTTTTTTGAAAAATATACATACCTGTACACTGAGCTATCCAGACAAAGACGATAGAGAATTTCTTCGCTGAAATAACTTCTGAAAAATTTGTACAAACATCAATGATGTATTGCTGAAATTAATATCTATGTTGGAAAATTGTGTTGTTTGAAAGAAGTTTACTGATTTCAATCTCTGAGCAAAGCTTGCCATGATCATCTATTATCTTTTTACACTGTCCCTTTTCCGTAAAGGAATGAATAAAAAAGATGTATCCCTGTCATAGGAAGTTGTTTTATGAATAAAACATATCTGGAGCTAAATAAAGGACAGTGCTAAAAAATTCTGATGAGGTAAAAAAATATGTTAAAAATATCAAGATTTTCAGCGTCACCCCGCTCAGCTATATAAAAGAAAAACAAAATAAAAAAATTATTAATAAGAGCTGTGGGAAGTGCTTGTAAACCCGCCGGGATACTGAACAGGTCTGCTGGCAGTGGGTAAATGCATGCATGGCGCCAAGACAACTTCGTAGGGGTACTGAACAGCCCCGCTGGCAGCGAAGCAATGTCGGGTACATGAAAATTTGCAAAAAGAAAAGAAACCTCCTTAATGTCCTTTATTCTAATCCAGAACTTCTTGACAGGATACAGATGTCAGAGTGGGTTAAATGGAAACCCTGTCGAGGCTATGGACGCTGACTGGAAGCAGTGGCTATGCCAACAGTATTGAAGATTTTATCTTTAATATCGTGACTTGCTGATCTTAAGACTGTTATTGGTTTTCATCTTTTGAAACACTGCTGGAAAAGATGGTTAGTGATGATGTTTGTACGATTTTCTGGTTGTTATTTTTGAGTTGAAATTATCTTCGTTGTCCTAATCTGAATTTGTTTCTTTCAACAGAGATAACTGCTTCTACCAGTGTGTCGCCATTGTTGGCAGCCAATTCATTTTTTTTATTATCCTATAAGCTGCCTACACCTATGTCTTGCGAACATCAAGTTTTCGTCGCATTTTTCAAATAGACGACATTCTCATTTCTTGCTACATTTACACTTTTGTCTTCGTTAAGTTTTCACGACTGCAAGCGTGAAAACTTCTCCTTTCGAAGTGTTTTTCGATCATTATCTGAACTGTGAATATTTATTTTGTCATCATGCCTATTGCGCTTACCTTTTATTAATCACTATATGACTGGCAATATCCTTTGATCGGTTCTCATGCTTCGATTGATGGTATGACTTGGTTTTATTGAAGGAATTTGGCATTTGGGTTTACACTTTATATGACTTGCCTGATCATTGATTCTATGAAATGCATAAGGGTTTGATTGAATTTTATATATATATATATATATATGATATGAACCTTATGTTGATCTTTTTATAATTTTTGGCTTGTCAACTATTATGAGTATCGTTTGGCACCTTGGTTAAATGTTTGATTATTCACATTGGTGCATAGTTGATTATGGGTTTTGATTTTGATGTCGGATGTTTGAACACCGTGGCATAACATTTGCGCATATACACATTGGATTTCGTTGGTTGTACGCATGACTTAATGGTTGAACTATTATTATGGAGTAAACAGCTATGAAATTTGGCGATTGTACTTGGATAGTGAGTATTATGCATGACAGACTCCATCACCTTCGCATGCGTGCATTTATGCTTACCCTCTTTTGTTCGTTCATTGTTGTTGGTTTGGGTAACTTTGTTACTGTGTGTGTTGGTGAATTCAAACCCTTACCATGCGTTCGGCTCATGGCACCCATCGTGTGAGTTGAACCCAATGGCAACCAGGCCCTGCTGATTTTTGATAATGCTCGCCAAGATTTGGCAGACAGTGGATGGCTTACCTTCGTGAAACGTTTCGAGGGTTTTAACCTTTGCGTAGTTCGACAGTTTTCCATGAACTTCGATGGCTGTTGAACCAAGGTAGGCCATGTACAGTTAGAAATTGATGAACAGTTCATCAGCTCGGCTACGGGGTTATCTACTTTTGGACAACGCTGGTTTAAGAATTGCAAGGTTGAGGAAGTGTCGCGGACGTTGTTGTTTCAATCGCGCAAAATCACCTCATGTGATAGAGGTATGCCCGTGACTCTGCTTAAACAATGATGGCACGATTTATTAATGATAATCAAGCAATTTGTGACCTGCGAAGGTTGATACGGGTTAGTCTTCCTTTACCACCTGCGTCTACTGATGATTTTTATAGGGTATCCTCTAAACATGCCATTCTATTTTCATCAAAGCTTGTATAAGATGTCCAAAAAATACAAGAGGCACAAGGCTGACAACATCTTGTTTCATCATGGGCTTATAAAGATCCTCGTTGTTTATCAGTTGAATTTGCTTGGTGACAGTTGGAAGTCTTTCATCGCTCGTAATGGCTTTGAGGACACCGACCCTGTACAAGTTGATAAACCTGTGGTAACTGAGACTAAGGCTGAACCACCTGTACCCTTGCACCTCCTATTGCCTAAACCCTCGACCAACCCTCCTATCGACTTACCCGACACTGTAACTAAGAGCGCAAAGGCTAGCAAAAGCCCATGAGAAAAAAGCCCAAGGGAAACCTCACAGCAAACGCCAATGGGAAAAGAAATGCTCGGCTCATTTCTCGGATGGAAAGGAACAAGCCAAAACCCCCTGTTGAGCCAAACCCTATCGTCTTGAGTGAGGACTCTGATTCGTAAGTGGAGCGTTTCTTGGCCAGCGAATACCCCTATTCACAAGGTTTGTGTAATGAACCCCCTTATGATTTTGTGTCAAACCTACCCCCCTGCCTTAAAGACGACCCTAACTACCCAGGTATTGAATTGCCTTGTGAAACCCTCGGTCATTTGCCTAAAACCTCGCCTACTCTGTCTAAACCTAAACAGTCACCCTGTGATCAGTGAAATTCATGGTTAGAGAGGTATTATGTTGATGTTCCTATACTCTAGTCAAAAATTCAATATTTGGAAGACCAGGTTGCAGTTCTAACTAGACAAAAATCCAAGCTTCAAGCAGTGGACAAGAAACAAAAGACAATCGGCTCCATCCTGTTTAAAAACATGGAATCAGCCACGGCTGTTGTAAATTCCAAGCTGGCATAATCAAACTGTCTCGTCACTACACAGGTACGAGAAATTTGATATCATTTGTTTTGTAAATAATCTAGTTTGTTATAATGATTTGTGTTCAGGTTTTAAATAGTTCTATTCACATCTTGAATAGCTCTGTTATATTGCGTGCATTCTATATATAGTTTTGTTTTGAATAAAAATAAGTTTCGATTTGATTTTTCCCAGTTTAGAAATCAATAGATTTGATTGGATTTGAGTGATCTTCGTTTGAATTTGTTTGTTTGTTTACCTTCAAATGAATTGGTTTGTATCCGATTTGAAAAGGAAATTTTTAATATTCAGTTTAGAACACAATCTTGCTTGGATTTGATTTGGTTATCATCCATATGCTATGGTTGGTAAATGGTTTGAATAAGATTGATTGTTACGATTTTGCTCGGATTTGATTGCATCATCATTGGTATGCTACGACTGGTAAATGTTTTCGACAAAATACTAGTAACGATGTTGTGTTGCGTGATGTTCTATTTTGATTGTTTCCAAGTTATGAATAATCATTCTGTTTCTTTTATTAAAACATTCACGCCCGAATTGGAAATGAACCCGAATCACAACAACTGTGTGAAAATCTTAACTAATCGATTCGCTCTGGTTCTAATTTAGCAAGTTTGTCCTGTGAGTCGAGTTCAGATTAAAATTGATACTCTGTATTTTAAATTTATGAAATGGTCAAACTCTGTTATGATTCGTTTGATTGAAAAGATTGTGATCAAAATTAGTCGATCTTGATTTCTTACTATGCAACGATTAATGATTGGAATCTATGACAAATCCTGTTTGATTAATCCGGTTATGATTTTATTATGAGTCATTTATGTTTTGATTTCGTTCACAGACTAAATCGCTTATCGTGATAATCATGTTCGATTCACAAGTGTAACGAAGTGTTTTGCGATTTGCTTTGTTTTCAATCGGATATCATAACTGATGGATTCAATTCATTGAGCAATGATTATGTTGCTGTTACATATGATTTCATTTACCCGATTTATGAAAATAATCAAAACAAAGTGTTTCTATCTTTGTATTCGGTTAAACGATGTGGATCCTGTTTGAGTTCATAATGAAAAAGAGGTTTTGATTTATGATTCGTTCTCAAATAATTGATGGATGCCAATTGTATGAAATTTATTAAAAGATTTGATTCAATTTCAATTCTGATTCTGTATATTATTTTAGACTAGCTACAGAATCAGATGATTCTATAGCTAAGTCTGTGGAATTAGATTTTTATTGTTTTTCTAATAAAATATCCCTCTAACTTGTTATTTTTGGTCCATTTCAGGTGATTTCGAATTACATGGGATTTGATGGACAGTTTAGAGGATATTTAGATATTTTACTTGCATTTTAGTTTCCTAGTTTAGTTGCAACTTTGGGAGATCTTCCCAGATTTTTGTAAAAYAGTTTTAACTTCCACAGGGAAGTTTTACCMTRTGGAAAACCTTTAAATACTTATTATTTTKTAATAAGGATCATCYTCATTCGTGGGAGAACAAGGATATGGAATTTTAATASAGACTGAGACARAAGCTGATGTTCTGTTACAGCTTTAGMTTTTCATAATATCAATATTTTGTTTCATGTTTATGTGTATCAATTTGCATTTGGTTAATGACTACTTTAGCTATCCTAATATTTTGCAAATGATATGATTTAATCACTATAATCCATATCTGATTTCTTCCAGTATTTAAAAACATAGCAATTACTTGATTCAGTTCGTGAATGACAGATTTCTCTTCTTCATCAATTGGGTTATTAAGTATAAGTTTTTGCATAACATGTTTACCTTATTTCAGAGATTTATAAATCATATAATTGTTATGATTTTTATGTCTTGTTTGTCCTGTAAATAAACTCAAAGAGCATTGCAACTATCGTTTATGAGAAGCTTTTGGATTATTCGGTGCGAGTTTCCTTCCTCCGACCAGCTTCGAGGTCATCATACACAGGACAAATCTGGAGCGTTTCCAGGTCTGTTTGTTGTTTATTTGTTTAGTATATTTGTTAGTATTTTAGTTAGATATATGTGTAGTTAGTATATTAGATTGTTTAATTTCAGTAATTTTTATTTCTTGTTCATAAAATCATAAAATCAACAAAAATATCTTACTCTGTCTTAGGGCAGAAAGTAAATGAGTTTTCCAGGTTTTAATTAAATTTGTACTTTGTAGATATTGTATATTTTGTGAATAAGGTATATTTCAGTTAGTAGTTTGTATATATAGAAATAGTAGATTAGTTAGTTTGTTTAATAGTTAGTTTTAATTAGATTAGTTAGATTAGTTCATTTTATTTATTGTTAGTTAGTTTAGTTTGTTTTATTTAGTTTTAGTTAGTTTAGTTTTTAGATTAGTTAGTTTAGATTAGTTTTCTCTTTGGTTTTCCTAGGACCTTAGATCGGCTAACGGAGCCGCTAACCCCGTCAGGGTGGTTCATTCTAAACGGCTTGGGTTATTAGACAACCCCGGACCGGTTCCACTCTCTCAGTTGACGGACAGTCAATTTCGCCCACCAACACATTTCTGTTGGTCCTTTGACCAAGTGGGGAATTGACTTCACAACATATCCCCGCTTTAGCTAGGAGGCATCGTTACATCATCATAGTAGTAGAATACTTCAAAAAGTGGGTCGAAGCTATGGCAACATTTAGTAATGATGGTGAAACCATGACTCTTTTCATATTTAATCAGATAGTAGCAAGGTTTGGTATCTCGAAGGAGATTGTCACTAACCATGGCAGTCACTTCCAAAAAAAAATGATGACTGAGTTGATTTCAAAGCTTGGGTTCAGACAAGAACATTCATCACCTTATTACCCCCAAGTGAATGGTCAGGTTGAAGCGGTGAATAATTCTCTCAAGACTATTCTTCAGCGGACGATCAATTTTGCCAAGTCAAATTGGCATTTGATGTTGTACTCAACGTTGTGGGCCTACCAAACATCTATGAAGACTGCCACCATTTTTTCACCTTTTCAACTCGTATATAGGATGGAAGGAGTCTTACCTATTTAGTGTTAGATTCCTTATTTAAAATTGGTAGTGGAATTACTGTCGGACACTTCACCGCTTGAGGAACACCTACTATATCTCGATCAAATCGATGAGCATCGTTGTGGTGCAACCTCAACCAATGAGACTCATAAGAAACAAGTCAAGTGTCAGTACGATCGGTCAGTTCATCCTCGTATTTTATCCAAAGGTGATCTTGTCCTGGTCTATGATCAAGACAAAGATCCCCTAGGGGCAGGCAATTTCAAACCCATGTGGTCTAGACCATTCACTGTGAAATAGGTCTTGAAGAAGGGTTCTTATCGTCTGGTTGATTTTGAAGGAAATTCCTTGGCAGATCCTAGAAATGGGATCTACCTCAAGAAGTATTACTCCTAGGTTGGTCACCTCGGTGAATTCTTGTACATATGTATAACTTCTTGTACAATTTTGTCTTTTTTGTTTTGTGGACATGTAGTTATTTATGGCTTCTTTTTCACTGTGGCAGATGTCAAGTGAATCAGAGGTGTATTTTGGGTTCATGGATGGCACTAGCCAACACACTCGGAGGCTTGCTTCCACAACTTGGGTGATTTTCACACCTGGAGGCTAGTTGCTATCTTCCAGAGGTTTTTGTCTAGGCGACACTACAAACAATGTTTTTTAATAAAGTGTAGTGATAGAATTGCTTCGTGATGCTTTGTCACATGGAATTTATCACCTCTGGGTCTACCTAGATGCTCAGTTGGTTGTGTCCCAGTTAAATGGGGTTTACCGCGTTTATGATCCCAATTTGCACCGACGATTCCTTAGGGTACATCTCTTAGAATGTTTTTTCGATTACATTACATATATCCATGTTCCTAGGATATTTAATCATCTAACATATACTCTAGCTAATCAAATATTAGATTGGCATGTTGCACACACATAAAAAGAAAATCACACACATACACATGTAAATAAATTTGTAAAAAATTTCATCCATAAGACATAAAATATGTATATGTATATGTATATATATATATATATATATATATATATATATATATATATCCAAAAAGTGTCATCAATACATAGGTGGGCGCAAATGCCTAAAAAATGTTTAGTATACGTTGTTGGGCTTATGCCCTCAAACAATACATATACAAAAATTTCCCTCGGCACATCAATAGTCTATACTATCTAAGCACAGGGCCTATTGGCCCTGCCATAATGTACAACGGTGTTGGCCAAACGTCAGAATAGTTGGACCCAAGTCTGAGGCACCCCTACTACATGAGGCTGCATAGAAGGTGGGAGATCCTTGATCTCAGCCATAGGTACAGTACGAGTGAGCACAGTGAGGTTGCACTGCACTTGTCTCAGAACTCTGTCAGCCTCTCCGGCTAAGGGTCCCCTTCCAACTGCCGGTCCTCCGGTTGGTGCTGGTTCTACCTCTAGTCGAGGATATCGTCGAGTCCTAAAGAAGTTTGTTGGTCACACAAGCCCCACATCAGTACATAGCAGATACACGAGTCAATACTCCATACACACATAAAAAGGATATATATATAAAACAATTAAAAAATTAAAAAACTTTAAAAAGTATGTTACCTATCTCACCTTGCTCCTCGCCGGGAGGCATTGGCATGTCAGGGTCTATGGTGAAGTTGATCCCGACATATGGGTAATCCTTGATCACCTAGATCTGTCGTGCCCACCAGTCAAAGAATTTGTCCTCAAAGGTCTCTATGGTCCTCCCTCCACCCTGTCGTGGCAACAATGTTTCCCACCTACATACTGTTTAGAAGGAGGCCACATGCTCCCATACCATCTCTATGGGACTGAGACTAGGCCCCCTCTCGAAGAAGGAGCACAAAATAATACTGAACCCAAAGTTCTTGTTGGTATGCTACTGACCCTCTGTAAGTTGTCTCTTCATGCACATCAACATGGTCATACTCCAGTAAAAAATGTGTGCCTCCAGACATTAAATGACACAATGCATGTGTGCTTGGGAGGCCTGATGTAGGGCTGTGAATCCAATAATCCACCCGATCAATAGTAATATCAAATGTAGAGATAGACTGGTGATCTTGTGAATCGACACCTGAGAACCTACCTTATCAATGTTGGCCTCACAGTACATCTGGATATAATCCTCGATATTGAAAGGTCTAGGGGGAAATGTCCTCAGGTTGACTGGTTCCCCTCTCCTCGAGAGGCCAGTCAAGAAGTATATATCCTCTATAGTGGGGTTCAATGGTTTACCCTCTAGCACTAAGGCCTCTGCATCCGGGTGCCAATACTCCACAAGAGCATTGAGAAGTCTAGGTTGTGCCCTCATGAACGAACACTGGAAAAAATTCCATAACCCACACTGTTTTAGTGCGGTGATATATATAGGGTCCCCTTTGAACAAAACATCAATGTCCTCATGCTCCCTCTCCCTCCAGTGAACATACATCCTATTTCATGGAAAAGTGGAGGAGAGTTAGTACTTGCATTTTTTTTATTTTTTTAAAGCTTGCAAAGGTGTACGCAGGTTGTTTCGTCCATAGTCGTGTATGTATGTGCGATGGTAGTTTCCTACTCGAGTACATATGCGGGTTGTCCATGAACATCCTGTGTATACATAGGGCCACTCTTTTTAGGAGAGCACGCCCCCTCAAAAACTAAAATTGATTCATAAAAGAAGTATTAAAATGAAAGAGGGAGGGATTTGTACTTGGTCCAACTAGAAGGTCGTTTCATCCACTGAATCTCCCAAAATCAACTATTTTAGCAAAGGGGGTTTTCACCTTTTGGTTGATTTTCAAATTGCAATGGTCAAAATGAGATGTCAGCTTCTATTTATAGACTTTTTTGGCCCTTTTTGACCCCCTTTGTCATTTTTCCTGGCTTGGTAATTACTTGATTCTACTTCTGAGTTTTTTATTGGTCGATCCATTACTCTTTTTCCTTTGGTTTGGTAATTTTTGGGATGGGTCACTTTTTGGGTATCCTTTGGTAAAAGTCATTTTTTATTCTTTTGTATATAAGTTAGGATTTCATTTCCACTTTCTACATATTGTTTTCTTTTTCTCTTTTCCATATAATTGACCCCACCGAAGTGTGACACAAAATATTCATTCTTTCTCTAGAAATGTCATAATTAGGTGGTAGAGCCTACCTTTACATGGATGCCCTAGGTATATCCTTGCTGCATTTTGGCGTCCATGCTATCAATGATGACTATAGGCTCGGGATTTCTTGTTAGTACTTTCATGATTATGAGATAAAGTCTCATTCGTTTGATGAACCATCATCCTTGGCCTTACCCTCGGGACTCCCAAATGATCACACTTTGTTGGATTTCAAGCTTGATTTTAAATTCGAAAGCAACATCTAACGAGACTGTATTTATTCTCTTTGATCTCAACTGGATTAACTGAGAAAATTAGCACCCTGGAGTCTTATTTAATCCCTTTTCACACTCTCTAAACATGAAAATAATGCTGAGCAATATTTTTTCCCTTCACGCTTGCCAAACTCAAATTTGAAGGCACATCTATCCGATGATAGTTTAGCCCTTTTTCGGTCCAGATGGCTAATTTTACGAATAAAGGTATGCTTCAAGAACTTCAGTTCGCTAGAAGAGTATTCTCAGGCATAAGTTTAACCCTTTTACAGGCTTGAGGGACTAAATCTTTGAAAAAGGAACATTCTCCTTGGTTTTGATTTATCACCTTTTTCGGGCCTTGGAGATTACTTATGAAAAAGGAAGCTCTCCATATTCCATAGTTAAGCTATTTCTAGACTCCCTAAAATTGAAAAGATCGTCGAGTGACCTTGTTCCTTCACACTCATTAAATTGGTCCAGAAGAGCATCTACTGGCATGAGTTTAACCCTTTTTCCAGCCTGTAGATTATAGCGGAAAAAGGTACGCCTCAGGAGATTTGTCTCGCCGGGAGAGTTCTCCTCAGTAACTTTTATACTTTTTCAAGCTAAGGAGACTAAACTCAGAAAAAGGTTGCGAGTCCATTGTTATAGAGAAATTCCCCTGTGGACAAGTGGATTCACTCTTGGATACTAGACCCCTATGATTAAGACAAAAAAGTGCTATTATGGACACTGAATTTCCTTTTCATGAAGCTAAAATATCAAAGAACAAGAGGGAAGAATAGTAAATACCTTTTTATCGACGTTTGTCCTTGCTCGATCCAGGATGATCTTGATCTCCAAGTTCTTCAGAAGGTCTTGAAATACAATGAGAAACAACAATGAGACATACTTCCTACTCTACCAATGATTAGCTTCATAATGGATTTATAAAAGAAACAAGTTCATGGAACGTACACAAACTTTAAAGGAAACAGGACACGCATTGATTTATATTAATGAAAACAAAGTGAAAAACTTACAGCCATGGATGTAGGTGCAACAACTTCACCAAGATCTCTTTGTCAAGACCCTTTGCTCAAAATTTCCATGATCAGAATGACAATACTTTCACTGATTATTATCCTTTACTTCTCATGCGATCATAAGTTTGGTATCTCTAAACTCCTCTATCACCCACTCCTCCATGGAAAGCCCTCATTATATAGGATTTAGAGGCTTAACCACCATGGAGAGGATCTCTCATTAGATCCAATAAGAAAGGGATCTCTAAGATATGTAGGGAGAAAATATCTCTTAACGATTTTGGGGAGGAAATATCTCTCAAGGATTTTAAGGAGGAAATATTTCAACCATCCATGAGATCCTCCACCTTCCATAAAAAATAGGAAACCAAATGTGAGGTGGATTCTCACACTTAATTACTTTATTTTTCATGAATATTAATAATAATTCATGTGCACTTGATTCTCACAATTAATCAATTTCTTTTCCATGACTATTAATAATAATTCACGTGTACTTCATATTTTGGCCTTCATGTAATATATCCCTCCTCCACATTGACTAGGGATTGTGACATAGGTTATTCCATGGTGTCAAGGTGTATGAGACACCTATATGACATTTTACGACACTTAGGGCGAGGTACCTAGGAGTGAAAATTTCATGTGTAACAGAATGCCCCCTAAAGTGTGAGGTCAGAAGAGAGAATGATGGCCAAAACACTTTACAAATTTTTCATACAAGGGTGTGGACTCGGAGAACCTGGTAGAAGTTGTAAACAACCATCAAACAAATGTTATGACATGTTTCAAACCCAAGGCAGGCATACCTATGCTTGAGTGATAAAAGACTTTCAAAGTATGGCCGCCATCAAATACACTGCGGATCCATAATCATATTGGCTGAAGAGTATAGCCACCAAAGATACAATGTGGATCTATACTTCCATGACATGAACTGATCTTATCCATGATAAATACACAATGGATCTACGAGATGACAAAACATAGCCACACACCAATACAAAGTGGATTTATGTGAAAATATATATATCAATCTGCTCAAATGATCTCCTTTAGAAGCCTTGGAAAAGTACATATTAGAGTGATCACTCAACCCAAGGTCTTCTTACTGATCCCGATGTAGTATGAATATAACCATGCGAATAGATGTCCTGACGTTGAACATGGTAGAAACCACTTGATTACTGGTCAATGAGGTAAACCGTTAACAAGTGCAAGGGAAATCATCATTGATGTCAATGATTCCCAAGGTACCCTAGCACATTCCAACGAATGTGAATAAATGAGATGAATTCAAACATCCATGAAATCATCTGATCAAAGGTCAATTATGTAAACCCACTGTCGAACGTGAGGAGGCCTACCATTGAGGCATGCAGGTCCCAAGGTACTAACTGGTTTCTAAGTCTAGTTCCCAGATAATGTGTTGAAGTCGAAAGAAATAGACTCATCGAAGGAGGGCCTTGATGTATCCCCAATCAACGAAACAAAACAGACACAAATATGTAATTGGTGGATCAAATGAAGATGGAGTGACACCGGTATTGAAACAAACAATTTTTTATGGTTGACTCTTGAGGTAGATACTTCCCTTGAACACTGAGGAACATCAACAGAAACATGACATGGACCAAAACATGATAATGTAGTGGATAATGTGACTTTCGTCATGTGACCCAAAGGAGTAGGAAAAAATCAGAGGATTAGTTCAGTGCATAGGTTCAACGGATTAAAATGTGTGCAAAGACAAAGTGACATTTTCAAGGGCGACCGTAAGAGTGACTTGTGATGTTTTCAAAAAACAGCTTGGCTTGTTTTCAAATTTTTTCTCGATATAAGTCACGTTCGATAAGTCCCTCTTCCTTTATTTAATGAACTGGAAGAAGTAAGGGGTCGGTCCCATATGGGCCCTTCAATGTATGATTTTTTAATGAGTCTAGAGAAGGTAAACTCGGTGATTTTTCATGTTTAGAAAGTCTAAAAAGAACTTAAATATGACTCCAATGTTTTCCTTTTTCATAATGTTAGTCTCATGAGGCTGAAAAAGAGATAAATTATCACTCAAAAGACACCCTTTCAAACTTTTTAACGAGTGGGAAAGGAAGCAAGATCACTCAGAAATCTTTTCATGTTTAGAGAGTCTGAAAAGATCTTAAAGACGACTCCAAGGGGTTCCTTTTTTGTATAACCTTTACAAGTCCAAAAAAGTGATAAAAGTATACTCGGTTACATTCTCATGTTTTTGTGAGCATGGGAAAGAAAAAAGACTAAGCTCAGTAACTTATTCTCATGTATTTATGAGCATGAGAAAGAACAAAGACTAAGCTCGGTATTGGTTTCCCAACATAATTTCCAAAGGTATGGATACCTAGGGATGGTTGGTGCTCTACTCCTAGCTTGAAAATCTAGCGGCATAAATCCAGAATGATAATCAAAGGCTGGAGACATGCCCCCCAAGATTTAATTCAATCACCGACTTTGAGGTTATCACTAATTTATCTACTAGGTGGAGAAAAAGGATACAAGTGGATGAAATGAAGGTTCAAATAGGAGACTTAACGAAAGAATCGACTTGGTATGAGAGGTGACTGTTTAATTTTTTAACGAGCTTGAAACAAGCAAATAAATATGCTCGAGACCTCTGTTTCATTTTTTAACGAGCTTGCCACAGAGAAGGAAAACTATGCTCAAGGTTCTGGGTTCAATCCCTAGATATTTGTTTCATTTTTTAACAAGCTTGCTATAGAGAAGGAAAAATATTCTCGTGACCTTGAGTTATAACCTCCAGACCACTGTTTCATTTTTTAACGAGCTTGACACAAAAATGGGAACTATTCTCGTAGCCTCTTGATCATTACTTCCAAAAGGATAATTCTTTTGAAGGAATACATGTCAAGGGATTAACATAAACCATGGCTTCCAGGAGAGATTTTCTTGATGGAAGAAAAGCACGATGGAAGGGATACATGTCGATGGCCTCAATAAGGGTAGAGAGATCAGGCTCCAATATCCCTAACAAAGAGATCACCATGTCAACTACCGAATCTAAGTTATAGGAAGTCGAAGTCATGGGAGATAACACCACATAATTGACCTGTGGAAGGGGTGATGACGAATGCATATACAAAATTTTTAGGGAGGTCATTGGGTCAGAACCAACGAATGAAATTTGATCAATAGTCACAATTATTCCATCGTGAGGGAAATATATCACATGGAAAAGAGTGGACACAATAGCTTTCATGGAATATACATAGTCTCGCCCAAGGAGTAAAGCAAAATCCAAGGGGTTGAAGACTACCATGACATTAATAAAGACAATTTTTCCTCCCAAAGTTATAGGAAACTAAGGAAGGGTCCCTAAAGGTTGAATGGTTCTTCTGTTGAAAGCTAACAGATTCTGCGTAACCAGTGCAAGTTGAGGACAACCCAAATCTTGCCAAGCAAAAGAGGACAAAATACTATCAGACACACCTTCATCTATGAACATCTAAAGGACGTCCCAACCACAAAACTGTACTGTAATCTAGAAAGGAATGTGAGAGGGAAGACGAGGTCCAGTTAGCGCACCCCAATAAAAAAGGATGGCCTCATTACTTGGAGGAGGTTCCATGAGAGAAAGAGGAATTCCCCCCGACATGGTGGATTATCTATGAACGAGAAAAACATGGGTAGTATCGGGTTATATCTCTAGAGGGAGAGTAGGATTGACTGATGATGGGATCGGATCGAGCACATTGGCACTCTTCAGAGGAGGAGTGGGATTGACTGATGAAGTAACCGAAGAAACCACATTGGCACTCCTCAATGGAGGAGTGGGATCGACCGATGGTGGAAATGGATCGACCGCTTTGGTTTCACTCGTTTGATGAAGAGTGGGGTTGATCAATGACTAAACTAGATCAACTACTTAGGTTTGTGGTTCAATCAAGGAGGAAACTAGATCAACCACCTGATCAAATAGACTAACCGAGGATGGAACCAGATTGACTAGTCCATAAACTAATGATGGGTTGGGGGAAATCTTACGATAACCATTTGGAAGTGGAAGCTTTTTCAAAAGAGAAGAAGACTCATCCATACGAGGACAAAGGTGAGAATAATGATCACCTTCACATAACATACAAGGGAATTTGACAATTGTCTTCTTCTTACCAACCTTAACGTCACTAGTTGATGGGGTATCATCAACATATCTAGTAGGGGCCGATGATGTGGAAGACCACATTTCTAAGACCTTGGGAATACCAGGGAAATCCGTCAAAAAATGGTCACCCTTAAAAATACTGCAAGGGAATTTGGGTTTCAGATTCTTGTTTTTAATCTTATCGACCTCATAAACACTCCCAGTACTATTAACAATAGCTGGTTTCTTGGATCCAACATTTGATGTAGTTGGAGGCTTGGTCCCTTTCTAGTTCTTCTTCTTCTTCTCTTTCTGTTTCTTCTTCTTCTTATCAACCTGGCTACTTGGTTTAGAGCTTTCACTAGGCAAAGAAGGATAAATGGAAGGAGATTGGTGGGAAAAGAAGGAGAAAGGTCGACATGAGGTTGATGTGTGGGTGGTGTGCTTACATTTGAAGCACCTGCATTCAAGATCACCGGAGTGGAAAACAACCATACCGGTAACCCAATTGTGAGACCCGGAAGGCTCAAAGTAGCAATGTAAGGAGGACCAATGTTTCCGTAAGAAGGAAAAAAAAAGGGTTCCCCTGGAAAAGGGGTTCCTTCATTGGTCATTCCTAGAACTGACGCCATAAAAATAAAGATCCAACCTAGATTCTGCTAGGGAGAACAAACAACACACGCTAAAAATCTAGTAAGAAAGCAAGCAAACAAAACCTTCTCACAATGAGCAGACTAGTTGGTGATGAAATCTAACTTCGTGGGAACAAAGTAAGAAGGGGATAAGATAGAGCAGGTGGAAAAGTTATGTTGACAACCTGCTTAATGGGCTGACACCCTGGTGCAAGCTCCCACACATAATTGTGGGTATACCCTCCAAGGAGCCCGAGTGAGTTTGGCCGACGTCAATACTAGGTACCGTGAAGACTTGCCCCTCCATAGTCACCTTATGTAAAGACCCTAAAGAGATAGGCCACTAAGGTTACCAACTACAACAGTGATGCCTGGGGAAACAATCGAAAATCCGATCCACGCGCAAGGGCAGGGTATCTAGCCCAAAATCAACTTGAAAGGCTTCCACTCATCATTGTGGGTATACCTTCAAGCAACCCCCATAATACGCGCAATCTCTACACCAAGACCAACAAATAAGGGTGAGTAACTCTACCAGTCTTAATGCGACCTCGTGATTGACCCTTGTGTGAGAAGGGCTTCCCAGGACAAAATGTAGCAATTGGATTTCACCACTCCCTAACACAAGATCCTATGTTTTCTTGCAGCTTTGGAAAGTTAATTTTCACACCTATTCCAAAGCCCTACAACTAATCTAATGTAGGTTTGCTACCAGAAAATGTAAAAATGTCTAATCAATTTTTAGTTTAGCGTTTTATTTTTTAAGGCTGTTGTTACTCACAAGGAAAATGGCGTGGACAATATGGCGTTTTGACGGAATCGAAAGTTATGCAAAGATATGAAGATGCAATCTTTCCATTCGATGAAAGATATGCTAGAAGAAGGAGAAAACATTCATAATTTCAGATGCATAATGTCCTAAAATTTAAAAAAAAACACGCAATCCCGCTACTTCAAATGCAAGCATTCAAGGAAGACAATAAAATGCGAAGAAGAATCCAAGAAATGATAGGGAGAAAGAGAAACCACTCAAAACTAATTTCTTGGGAAAATGACCTCAAAGATCAAAAAGGAAAAGTGCAAAAGACCTTTGAATCTCCTTACAAAAGTTTTCACTCAGTCAGATAAAT
Organism: Picea glauca; assembly: GCA_000966675.3. NCBI lineage: Eukaryota > Viridiplantae > Streptophyta > Pinopsida > Pinales > Pinaceae > Picea > Picea glauca. Next base: position 371,946 of record JZKD02S1604098.1, on the reverse strand, counting down.
GAGAAGAAAATGAAAAATCAACTATAAATCGTCAAAGACAAAGAATGACTTGAAGGTAAGGAAAAAAATCAAAATTCCAAACAAAAGGTGACCAATTCTTAGAAAGAAGAGTATTGAAGGCCAAGATAAATATAATCTGAGATGATAAGGCTCTGAGCAAGTGCCAAAAACAAAAGTTGAACTTCAAAGAATGAAATCCTAGAGGATTTCTCAGAAACAATGGGTAGCGCTCTGGTGTAAGGGGCACCAGAGTGTTATAACGCTTTGTGTAAGACTAGCAGGGAGCACCAACACTATGATAGCAAGGGTAGGGGAGCGCTGGCCTCTAAAATTCATAAAAATGCTCAGAAACTCAAAAAATCAAGAAAAACCAGTCTATCAATTGGAGGGTGATGAAATCAAGAGCCAATCAATCAGATCTAAGAATCAAAGAGGCAGTATGGAGAAAGTCAAAGAATGAGAAAAATCCAAGACAATACCTAGGAAAGGAAACAAAAAATTAGAGCTCCTCCCCAGTGGAGTCGCCAATTTCTGTTATAGAGAAATCCCCCTACGGACAAGTGGATTCTCTCTTGGATACTAGACCCCTATGACCAAGACAAAAAAGTGCTATTATGGACACTAACTTTCCTTTTCATGAAGCTAAACTATTAAAGAATATGAGGGAAGAATAATAAATACCTTTTTACTGATATTTTTACTTGCTCGATCCAGGCTGATCTTGATCTCCAAGTTCTTCAGAAGGTCCTGCAATACAATGAACAACAACAACGAGACATACTTCCTACTCTACCAATGATTAGCTTCATAATGGATCTATAAAACACACAAGTTCATGGAATTTACACAAAATTTAAAGGAAACAGGCCAAGCATTGATTTATATTAATGAAAACAAAGTGAAAATCTTACAGCCATGGATGTAGGTGAAACATCTTCACCAAGCTCTCTTTGTATAGACCCTTTTCTCAAAATCTCCACGATCATAATGACAATACTTTCACTGATTATTCTCCTTTACTTCTCATGAGATCATAAGTTTGGTATCTCTAAACTCCTCTATCACCCACTCCTCCACGAAAAGCCCTCATTATATAGGATTTGGAGGCTTAATCACCATGGAGAGGATCTCTCATTAGATCCACTAAGAAAGGGATCTCTAAGATATTTAGGGAGAAAATATCTCTTAACGATTTTGGGGAGGAAATATCTCTCAAGGATTTTAAGGAGGAAATATTTCAACCATCCATGAGATCCTCCACCTTCCATAAAAAATAGGAAACCAAATGTGAGGTGGATTATCACACTTAATTACTTTATTTTTCATGAATATTAATAATAATTCATGTGCACTTGATTCTCACAATTAATCAATTTCTTTTCCATGAATATTAATAATAATTCATATGTACTTGGTATTTTGGCCTTCATGTAATATATCCCTCCTCCACATTGACTAGGGATTGTGACATAGGTTATTCCATGGTGTCAAGGTGTAGGAGACACCTATATGACAGTTTACGACACTTAGGGCGAGGTACCTAGATGTGAAAATTTCAAGTGTAAGCTCTTTTCAAACTCCCTAAAATTGAAAAGATCGTCGAGTGACCTTGTTCCTTCACACTCGTTAAATTGGTCCAGAAGAACATCTACTGGCATGAGTTTAACCCTTTTTCCATCTTGTCGATTATAATGGAAAAATGTATGCCTCAGGAGATTCGTCTCGCCAAGAGATTTCTCCTTGATAACTTTTATACTTTTTCGGGCTAAGGAGACTAAACTCAGAAAAAGGGTGTGATTCGATAGTTAAGTTCTTTTCATACTCCTTAAAATTGAAAAGATTGCTGACTGATCTTGTATTTGTCACACTCATTAAAACAATTTTGAATAGACATCTTTTCAGTGCAAATTTAACCCTTTTTCGAACTGACTAGACTATCTCCAAAAAAGGTACTCCCTGGAGTCTTCTTTTTGTGTTTTTCCAGACTCTCTAAACATGAAAAAAACTACCGAGCTTACCTTCTCTTGGCTCGTAAAAATTACATAGAAGGGGTCTCATTGTGTCTTGCTTAATCGCATTTGCAAGTCTCATTTTTGCATCTTTAGCCTAATGTTGGCTCCACATTGCTCTCAATTGAACCTTTGAAGCATGCCTTATACGCAAGCCTTGTAGCACTTCTGGCTTCTGCGACCTGACACCTTGACCCATGGAGGAATTTTCCCCGAGTGTCCTTTTCCTGCACATGTCTTCTTTCTTTGAGCATTAATATGTTCCTTGCACTTGGAACTAGTATGCTTGCTTATGACACTCATTCCTCCTTTGTAACATAGCATTCTTTTATTATTTTTCAAGCTCTTAAAAAATTGAAAAAGACAAAAAAATCTAATATTCAAAAAAGAGGGGACATGAAATATTCATTCTTTTTTTATCAGCACAGAGAGTCTCCCTTGGACAAAGCACATCCTTCCATTTGTTCGTCAAGCATTGGTATCTAGTATTAACTTAGGAAGTTGTTCTCACTACACAGAGTTGTGTCCTCCTCCGTTTGGCTAGTCTTCCAAACACATGGAGAGTTTGTGTTGCCTCCTAAATCACAAACTTATGTCAATGTCATGTTGCCTGAGTCTAATCATATTTTTTTCTTTTTCCCAAGGGAAGTTTCACTCAACCTGAGTCGACCTTTCTATAGTTTGTCTCTTGACTTCCATGAGTCGGCCATCCCAACAGTCCAATCAAGTCCATATTCTAAATCGATTAAGTTCTCTGCCTGATCATTGAGATCGTCATGTCTTTTCCTGATGAGTCATCAAAGACCTTAGGGTAGTGATTTATACACTCCCATGGTACCCCTACCTGAGTTTTGAAGATCTTGAAGTTGTTGCTTGAGATATGAAGACTTCATCTCCATCCATAGGTGTCACTAGCTCCTTGAAGATGAATACTATACTTGTATATCTTTGACTGATTTTGATATGTAGATCCATTGTGTATTGCTAGCGACTACACTTTGTATAGTTATATGACATGGATCTGCAGTGTATTTGATTGGAAACCATGATTCCGTTCATATCGAGCATGGGTATACCCACCTTAGAGAGATAATTGTTGTTTTGCAGATGGAACCTACCGAACTCTAGTCCTAGGCTCACTCGATTTTGTACATTGGTGAAGATGTTGTAATGTATTTCTGCCATCAGATGCTCTTCTGACCTCACACATTAGGGAGCATATTTTATATCCCTAAAATTCCCTACTCATGCATACATGAAATTGGCCCTCTTACTTGCATATTTTTCCAAAGCACTGTTGAGGAGCTCTTTTTAAAAAACCATTTTTTTAGAGATGTATGCGCCCTGCACCATTATAGCCCGCGTATGCTTGAAAAAGTTGCAAAAATTAAAAATTTGTAAGGAATTCAGTGAAATTCACGGGCTATTGGAGGTTTCCCAACCAATTCACCTGCTATATCGCATCACCCAACCGAATAACCATCCTTTTGTCATATAAAATGAGGTGTTGGGGTCTCATTTCAAATCCAAGCATAAGAACAGTGAAACTCTACCCAATTTCACTTCTCTTCCTTGCCCAAGATTTTGCTACCTTTTGTGAGATATTGCCTCAACATTCCCTCATCAACCCCTTCTTCCTCCATTCAATCCATTCCCTTCCTTTGAGGTGATTAGAATATTGAGAGAAGAGGCCTATTCAAGGTGTACTTGGAGCAATGTAAAGAGGAACTCGGACCAGGTCCGCAGAATGGTGGACAACATAGATTGTAAGTTTCAGTCTTTGTTTGATGAATAAAATAATCTCTTTTCCATGTCCCAAATGACGATGTTTTGTGTATTTTATTTGATTTATACTTAACATTTGATATCTAACCCTAACTCATGAATATAATAACATGCTTTTAGTCCTTGTTTTCCTAGGTTTGGATGCAGGTCATCCTTGGGAGGAGACGTGCAATCGTTGGAACTACAGAGCTTGAGGAAATCATCACCAAATGTAGGATAAAAGGTATAGTTACCGATATTATCTCTTATTGATTTATTTTCATCTGTTTTGGTATGTTTGGGGTAGAGTAGAAAATAGATTGAATTTTATATGGTCATTCGCTCTGTCTACATCTTAAACCCTGGTGTAGTTAAAGGGGGGATTTTCCCTCTAGCAGACTTGAATCCTCCATCTATCCTATTTTTAGGAAGTCGAAGATTTTTTTTTATCTCAATTTTATAGGAAATATGATTGAATAACCATTTTTTGTTTCAACCTAAATTGTATAAATGTTCATGAGAAATCAATGTAAAGGAGGAGTGCTTTCACCCGAGCTTATGTTTTAATAAAAATTGTGCAAGTTTTGAAGACTCAAAATTTTATGTTTCATATTATGCGATCACTCTCTCCTTGTGTTATTTCCATTCTCTTAATTTATTCTTAAATGTATCTACTTCTATGACTGTTTTGAATTAGTACAACAAATACCATCATAACACTACAAAGATATCATTAAAAGTTTCACATTTCTTCAAATATAATGTGAGTATAAAGAAGACATATGCTTACAATTTTATTATTCCTTTTTTAATTAAAAAAAAATATTCTTTTTATTCAAACTATATTCTGGTTTAAGATACATAATCAAACATAACTTATTCTTTCTGAAAATTAAATAATATTTATCAAAGGATGCATTATTTTAATTTTCAGTTTGTTTTCTCTAAATTCTTCTTTCATCTTCTAAAGTCTTAATTGTCCAGAACATAGAATGATTTTACTTCTAATATTAAATATATAAATATTCAAATACTAGATATAGGCCTAAATTAGCAACAAAATACTCTATTTTAGGATAGATATACTAAAAAACAAATCAATCAAATCTTATGAATGCCTTGGCATAGTTTCCTAGCCAGAAACATCTCAAGGGTTACAACATCCTACATCGCAAACTTATGTCAATGTTCTTTTTTAGTCCATGTTGCCTAAGTCACATATTGTGTCATGTTCTTTTTTAGAGGAAGTTTTAGCGTGTGTCAATCATTTCACAAAATTCTTGGCTTTGAAATTTAGTCTTCCTATGTGTCAAGTACATCTTAGAATCTCAAGTATATTTCGTTGGAAATTGTGTTGTCATTGATGTCAAAGGAAAACACGATTGTGATAGTCATGAATTTCATTGATGACAAAGGCAGGGGGAGACTCTCAATATCCTAACCTTCTGCAAGAGTCTTATGTGTTTACCTTGAACAATAATTCCATAACAACAAGATGATTGTGTGCGAAATGGAAAGATTGAGGAGAAATGGTGAATGGAAGATAGACACAATGACCAAGAAATAGAGGATCGAGATCGAGTAGGTGCAATGCTAAATATTGTGTCTAATCTAACACAAATTTCTAAAGTATGAGAGAACAGAGGAAGCTCATGATTTTCTTTACCTATACAATTTGACAATGGATGAGTTGCATGGAATCCTCACTACATATGAGATGAGGATAAAACAGGATAAGCTAGTGAAGTCGTCAAGAAAGGAAGTTGCATTCAAAGAATTAAAGAATATAAAGAAAATATAATACAAAATTAATTATAACTTAGAAAATGAATCAGATGTTGAAGAAGCTAACTTTGCTGGGAAACTCAAGAGAGGATCAGGAAAATACAAAGGTAATCTTCCCTTTAAACATTTTAATTGTGGAGAAATAAGACACTTGGTTGATAAATGTCCTTATTTAAAGAGTAGAAATATCAATGAAAAATAATATCCCAGTTTCAAAAATTACAAGAAGGTCAAGACTGAAAACAAGAGAAAGTTACATAGAGAAAAGAAGAATCTATATACCAATGAGGACACCAACTCTTCAGATGACGATGACAATGAAACAAAAGAGGCTCTCTTCATGGGTCTATAAACATAGACATATGTCCTAGAAAATAGAGACACATTCAACAGAAGAAGAAAATCATGAGATTGATGAAGAAGTATATCTTGAACCATAACTCATTAGTTCCTTAGAAGAAATAGGTAGACTCAAAGAAAAGAATAGAAATCAGAAAAAGGAATTGTAGAAATATGAAGAGGAGGAACATGATATTGAAGAAATAGAGAAGACAATTATCATCCTAAAGACTCAATTAGAAAAGACAAAGAGGATAAACAAAATGGTGATGAGTCATCTAAAAGAGAAGGAAGAAAATTGTGAGAAGATAAAGGATGAAATCATTTCCTTAAGAAAGGAACTAGAAAAAGCAATTGATCATTTGAATAGAAGCTTGAATTTTGGAAAGAGTTCAAAAATATTAGATAATAAAATGATATGTCAAAGGTCATCATTCATAGAGATAGGTCTCGTCTATGAAAAAAATCATAAGACCCTTGAAGAAGATGCAGGTCCTAAGTCACCAGAAAAGAAAATTGAAGAAAATCCTAAAAGATATGCAAATTCTCTTAAAGGTTCCAACAACAAAGAAATAAATCATAACCAACAAGAGACTGATCTTTCATTCAAGAAAGAAAAGGATGAGTTCAAAAGAGCTTCTCCATCAAAAATACCCTTCACAACCAGGTATCAAAATATTTTTCTTGGTTATTTCTTTTCTTGCAAGAATTTTTGTCACAAGGCAATATATTTCAAAGATTATGGAAGAAACAATTATATGAGAAATAGGAGTAAAATATCTTATAGGAATTACAAGGATATCAAGGCTAGAGGTTTAACTAGAGTCTCTTTCGACATGGCAGTGTCACACTAGACATGTATAATTTGTAAATACCTAACTGTTGGATTCTATATAAACACATTCCTTCAAAGATATTGTATTGGTATTGTTTGAATTTGCAATTATTTCATATATGCTTCATAGAATACTAATTTCTTTGATCATTCCATTATTTTCATTGGACTAATGGGAGTTATTAGTATAACTACCTCTTTGAATAGGTTTTCATGGTTAATGTTCTTGCAATTTGCGAAGGAACTATTGGAAAAGAGCGAGGAGATTCTAACAATCGGGAACGACAACAACCGTAGGAATCCTGGTGAGTTAAGCCTTCTCCTTCTCCCAATAATTAGTTATTTCCTTTGAATTTGGTTATAATATCTTTGTTGAGTGTTCTTTATGGAATTTTCTTTCAGTACGGTCATTAGTACGCTGTAGTAAGTCCACTATTGTAGGGGATTTTTCTCAAAAGCAAGGAGAAGCATAGTTTTTTACTTCCTTTTCTGCTTGTATAGTATATATTTTTTTCTTCCATTTATGCTTGTGTAGCATAGATTTTGGATTATTTTGGTTTCTTGAATAAAATCCACCAGCTGTTATTATTTTATGTTGCGACTCAGGATGGATTATTTTAGTCTTAGTTCCTTTTTCATAATATTTCTCTTCTGTTTTTCATTAATTCCTTTCACTTTGTTGTTTAACTTGAAGATTGGATTAAATTTGGTTTGAATTCATCTTCATGAGAAAACCATGTGCATAATCCTTCTAGAATATTTAACTAGAAGATTTACTTGCTTCAGTATTATTCACCTTAGCATTGCCAACTAGAAAACAGTAAACCAAAAGAGTATGATCATGAGGTACTGAACAAATTTCTATTGTAGAAGACTTTACTTTTCTCAGAAATTAGAACGAAAAAACTCATGAGATTTCAAGTGAATAATTACACCCCCACGACGTTGAATGGACTTCCCTTCATATTCTGGACATATGATTAGAGGAGAATGCTTAAGGTATTGATTATCTAAATTATTAGTGCATAATCAACAAAAGAAAGTGTCAATTGTGTATGTTCATTGCTTTACCTCCATCAGAATGGCCAGAGTATCATACTACACCTTGCTAATCTTTGTACATTATAACTCTGAGCAGTTTATTTCCTTCTTACTCCTAATAAATCTTATTCATTGAGTAATCCAAAGTTTGACTCCATTGTCCAATATGGAAAATACATTGATTTTCAAATATTTTAGATTAGGAAGAGTGTTGAGAAAGCTTATCATAAATAATATTTCAAAACCCAACCCAATTTTTGAAGCATGGGACAAATAACAATCATCCCATTCACTCACTAAAGTATTAACTATGGGTCTACAATTACATACTTAGGGGAATTCCAAAAGGAGAAGGGTTATAGGCAGCCTTATCTTTCCATTTCCCTTTCTGTGTGGTGTCGACACTTTTCTTGGTTTCATAATGGAACCTATTCAGATCCTACCATACATGATCTATAACTTGATTTCAAAGAGATAAAAATAGAAGAGGTACTAATAATAGCTTTTGTCTAATGAACATACTCAGTTGGGAAAGAGAATTGGTATTCAAGAACAATGACCTCCTACAAAAGGCCCATGGTTTGAATCCTCTAAGATAATGCTCAACAAGAAATTATTCTCAATAAGCACTACTTCAAGGAAAACCTATTGATCATCATAGCTAGAGTCACTTGCTACTCGAAAGGGAACTTCCACTGACTAGAAAAGAATCAAGGTAGTTGATTCCACTTTTCTATCGGGATATTGACAACATGAAATCGGTAAGATTCAAAATTGGATATAAGGCACTCCATTAGGTATGGTTCCTCATCTAATCAAAGCATTACAGTTTGACATATTGTTTCAAAAAAACTGGGATACAACCTTCATTTTCTGGTTTATGTCACAAAATCCTTATAAGTGTGTTTTCTAGAAGGAAACCATCTTATTCCATACTACTTAGTCAATTTTTTTCTATCTTGGTAGTTATTTAGAATTGGGAAAATTGTTCGATTAAGAGATATGAATTTTCTGTCTGAAAATGGTTAATGAAGAAACTCATATATTTGGTTGTTAGTTCTATTGACGATATTTATCACATCAGGTTTGACTTGGCATAGTCTTATTGTTGTAAATATCTATGTGCATACCTCAACCATTGAAGAGTTGGAAAAACTGAAGAGAAATACATATCTTGAGAAGCAAAGGCTCCAAAACATTTGACAGGATTAGGGGAGATGGCACTTATACCTGTTTTAGACATTATACTTTCAATTCTTCATACATGATTGTCTTGAGTCTTTTCATTTGTGAAAATCTTGTTAAAATCAAGATTATATATTGAATGGTTTTCCCATGTAGGTATAAATGTCCAACTAATGTCACATTCTTGGTTTGAAATGATAATGATGTGAGCATGTTCATGCTGAAAAATAAGTTTTAGAACTTAGAGAGTCAGAGAGTGAGCATAGATTCCACATGCCTTAGAATATCGCAAGACTAAAGAAAGGTCATTGAAGAAGTAGAAAAGGAATCCCTTTCTAGTCCTTACTTCTTGAAGAAAAAATGACACAAAGATGAGCTGATAAGATTCAGTAAATAACATGTGAGGTGTAGTTCTCGACCAACCTAGAACCAAATTCCATTTAAACGAAATGCTAGTATTTCACAGAAATTAGTCTTTTCAGGAGGTTGCAAAATTACTTCTTGTGTTGGGATGCATGAAAATTTTAAAGTTGTTTGCAATGTTGGCATTATTGTTTTATTTTTTAGATATTTTTATGTTTGATTGCATATATCTGCTCATCTTTCACTAAATATTCCATTTCTCAGTTGTATCAGGATTCTAATAGAGTTTTATCTTTTGATTATGGATATGACTACAATGTTTATTTCATAATGTTTCTTCCCCTAAAAGAATTTTATTATTTCAATTCATTTTTGAAATCCTTGAATTTATTTGATGATATATATCACTTCCACTTGTCTTATCCAGGTAGCACCATCCACTAGAAACATGCCAACAAAATTATGCATGTCTTTATTTTTTTATGAGTTGAACTAGAGGGTCCTATTGAGGATAAATCGGGACAATTTTGGAATATTGTGACAACAATCAAACCATGAACCAACAAGTGGTTAATCAATGGTTATCCTTGCATGTTGGCTGGTGAGTAGATCCTTTGTAATAGGGGAACTATTCACACACTAAGTAGCTACTCATGTGAAGGGTGAACTGTCAAAGTCTAAAGGATGAAAATCAAAAGGGATAACTTTATTTAGCCAAGTGTAGAAAATATACAAGGAAAATCCCAATATCTGAAAGTCATCCCCTATCATTCTAAATCAATTAAAAAAAAATTGAAAAATGACATTTCTTTTCCCATCCACCAGATGTTGAGAATATACTAAATAAACTGGGAAGGATTGTAAAAGAAAGTCTTGGTCCTAAGGTCTGCACCTGACTATTAAAGGGAAGAGCTAGGCCACCTATCAGTTTAGAATGATTGTTTCTTTTAACTTTTTGTTGGTTGGTCATAGAGTTATTCTATCAAGACAAAGACAAGTTTGGGTCAGTAGAACAATATGGATGAGGGCCCTCCTTGACTGATGGCACACTAATGATAGACTAGTGAAATAATAGAAAACAAAGGGAAACAACAAACTATTCAATGAATAATCTGCTACAAGAAGTTCAATACTTAAAATATCATTTCAAGACATTAAACATGTATCGAAACACAATAACTCCCACAGGTTGCAGAAAAAAAATCTTCACCAAAGCATTAGTTGTTTGACAGGTTACATATCAGTAAAAATAAGTCATACAATAGCTAAAAGGAAATGAAATGTACGTTCCACAAATCAAAAAATGTATTTAAGATAAGAATGAAAACACATGAAGAGTTGAACAAATCACTGTCATCAAGAGTATATTCACTAGGTAGAGAGATTTAATCCATGCATAAAACAGGTCTAACTAGTCTGTTGTATTGCTATTCCTTCCTCAAAAATTCTGACCTTTATAATATCCGAAAACTAACTATTTAAAGAGTTGCAGAGGATCTCGTCCTCAGGGGACTGAGACCTGATATAGGGAACTGTTCGCAAATCAAATAATTAACTTTACTAAGAAACTGGAATTAATCAGCAAGAGTGATTATTATCACACACAAAAGACCACTCTGACATCTAATCTAGGAAAATGTTGGACTTAATCAAATAAAACTACTACCGTCTCTGCGACAGAACTGATGCATGTGTTGGAGGAACTGAGTTGACTGAAGATAGGAATCAAAGTGAAAAATAAGAGCTCTGTGTTAATCACATGTTTGTGAGCCTTTGGAGACCACTGGAGATAAACAACTGCATGAGTAGATCTTGCTGAAGTATTTCTGGAACTAATCCGCGTAGAATTGTGACTGAGACTTAGCTCTCTATCTATGCTTGAGCTTTCTAAAGCCAAGCACACTCTGTATTGACCCCGTCAGCTACCATCTGCAACTATGAAATAACTTTGCTAGAATGGTTGTCGACCCATAGGACATGAGGGGAGACATGGAGACGAGCATCCAATCAGGAGACGGGATGAATGGACACGAGGGTAGATGACATGCGATGAAGGATACATGTGGCGTGTAGGGAGAGGATGAATAGATAGGTTGGGAAGTGAGTGGATAACAAGTGGTGAAAGGCGAGAGGAGAGAGTATTGAGGTGACGCGGTGATCTGATGTCATTCAAGCTCGTGATTGCGGGAGGTGTTGAGGGTGGTTTGGATCCATACCGTATTTGGGCCCACAATTCACTAGAAGATTCCACGTACCCTTCCAATAAAACCATGGTTTAAATTGCGGGACCGCTCTGGAAAATTAATGTCTGGGCAGTTTGCGTCCCCGTTATGAAATATAGCCGTCGATCTGATTACAATCCGAGATCTGGGTGATATTAACCTGCTGCAAGAATCAAAGGTTCTCATTGACCTAGGATCAATGGTCCAGATTCACTTAGGACTTTCGAGCTTCGAGATTTTTGAAAGTGAAACATGAAACATCTCCCGAAGGAAAAACTACAAAGTGAATGATCTGTCGCCACATGTTATGATGGATGAATGATCCATATTCACTTCGGAAGTCCTAGTTTTGGGAGTTTCAAATGTGAAGCATGAAGATATCCCTAAAGAAAATCGCTGAAGTGACGTGGATACATTATGTCATATGATGTCATAGATGCTGAGGTGTCTTAGAAAGAAAGGTGACACGTGTCATGTGGAAATGGGAGAATGATGCAACCAAATTTCTGGAGGTGAATGTCGCGTGTCCTTCCTCATGAGTGTGCCACGTGTCTCAACTGTTGGTCTCCATGTTCTTCGACACTTCGGGCTTCAGGAGTTTCAACTGTAAGTGCTTGGAAATATTCCCAGAGGGGAATCACCAAAGTAATTGATCTGTCGACACGTGCCCCGTCTGATGTATGGTTTAGATTTACTTTGGGACTTTGGGTCCTTGTCTCTTCGAGACTTTCGAATGTGAAACCTGAAAATCTCTTGGAGGAAAAATATCTGAAGTGAATGATCTGATTACTGCGTGTCATGACCGATGAATGATCCAGATTCTGTTTGGATATCCAAGCTTCAGGAGTTTCAAATGTTAAGTGTGAATATCTCCTAGTGGAAAACTCGCGAAGTGGACGTTTTTCTTCCATGTGTCTCTGTTGATGTATGGTCTTGATTCACTTCAAGACTTCGGGTATTCGTCTCTTCGGGAGTTTCGAATGTTTGTTCTTAGAAAACTCCTAAAGAGAAAATCGCCAAAGTAGATGATCTGTCTCTGCGTGTCATGATAGATGAATGGTCCAGATTCACTTCGGATCTTTGGGAGATTGGGCTTCGGGTCCTATGATGACTCTTGGTGTTAAACACCGTGCAATTTTGCATTCCTGAATGGATGACAACCATTGATATGATTTTCTTAACAGATCTTTACCGTTAAAAAATTTACCTATCTGTTCCCACAGTCTGAGCCTGAAATTTGCTACTCTAGATTATTGCGTCGTGTGCACGGGAATTCCCCGTACATACAAAAATGCTTGGGAAACCTGTGGTGAGCTCCATCCATGGAAAACGTGATGACAAGTAATTCGAACCAAACACAATGTATATTTCATCCTTCAAGAAGGACACAAAATGAAATGCACAAAGACTCAAACAAGAAAGAAAGAAACAAGAATCAAGTCTCTCAGTATTGGGAAAATGACTTAACCAACCGAAAAAAGGAAAAAGTTGATGAAGGCATATGGAAAAGAGAGGAGAGGAAGGGAATGTAGACCTAGGTTACAACATTGTCTCCAACTGGGGATATCTCATCCATGTGAGTTTCTACGAACTATAGATCAGTGCCTTGAGATTAAATAACTGCTCTTACCTTTCATCACTTACCCTTGGTTCTGTCTGTCAGCCCAGCGTATGTATTATTGTCCCTCAGACATGCATTTTATTGAATTAAAAACTAAAACTACACCTCAATTCCTTGTTGGGATATGGAGTCTTTATTCACCCACGACTAACTAATCAAAATAAACAATAAAAGAAAGCCTATATGGTACAAGAGGGACCTTCCCCCGTCCTCAAACAAAGTAGTGTTTCATAAAGTGCCCATTTACTGGGCCTCCAAAGATATTTGTATCATCTAGATTGTGCAGGATAAACTTGTTGTTGTCTATAACTTAAATCACCTTAAAAGGGCCAAACCAGAGGTTGTCGAATTTACCATGCTTGGACTTGTCATCCCTTCTGGTATCCCACCTCAAAACCAGGTCACCTTCTAGAAAAATATCCTTCTTGGTTTTCTTATCAAAGGATGATTTGATCTTGCTTTGGTATGCCTATGTTTTTTGATCAAGTTCTTCTCTTCTTTGCTAAACTTCTATAATTTGGAAGATCCTCCGTTGGATGTCGTTGGGCTCCTCAATATCCTCTTGCAATAATTTTAGGACCGGTATACCGAGCTGAGTAGGAAAAACAATGTCAATGCCATAAACAAGTTGGAATGGTGAGGTTCCCAGAGACTTCTTAGTGCTAATCCTATCATCCCATAAGGCAAATTTGAGTTTAGACTCCCAGGACTTATTTCTTCCAGTCAACAAATTTTTAATGATCCCGATGAGAGTCTTGTTTGATGATTCTGCCAGGCCATTTCCCTGAGGGTAATAGGGTGTGGAATGTGTCAAGGAAATTTTGCGACTGCCACAAAAGTCAATCAGTGCTTTGGAATTGAAAGCTTGGGAATTGTCTGTTACAAGCTTGCTAGGGAAACCAAATCTGGCAAACATATTAGTTTCCAGGAAATTCATGATTACCTTGTTGGTGGTGTTCCTGGTGGGCACAACCTCAATCCATTTGGTGAATTAGTCGGTGGGAGTGAGGATCCACTTGTTTTTTCCACTAGAGGGTGGATTTATTTCTCCCATGAAGTCTAATCCCCATTGCTGAAATAGACTACTGGATTTGATAGGTTTCAGGGGCAGTGATAGTAACTTATGTTTCTCTGCAAAAATATGACATTCATTGCAAGCTGTAACAGTGGAAAACAAATCAAGGAAAAGGGTGATCCAATAGTACCCTACTCTCAGGATCTTGAAATTGTGGCCTTCCAATGCTGGTGCCCTCCACACACTCCTCTATGCATTTCATTGTGACTTGTTTAGCTTCATTTTCATCAAGGAATATTAAGAGTATGCCAACATGATCTCTCCAATACAGGTCCTAGTTTGAAATGTAGAATTTGATGGCTTTCAACTTGAGAGACCTGTCCTTTGTCTTCTTCACTTCTGGTGGACATTCAAAATGTTGTAGAAAATAGATGATGTTTTTATACCAAGGTGAAGAGGAATATTTTTCAAATACCTGTAAGTTGGCTTGTCTAGGCTATATGATGGGTGCATCTAATTGGGTGAAGATTTGATGCAACTATAGCACCTTGTAGTTTGATTCTGATAGAAATTTGGCCAGTCCTTGCCCCTTGATCATCTTGGTGGGATTTATGTGCAAATCATACTCCAACAACTTGAAAATCTATTTTCCTCTTTTCCCCTCACTGTCTGGCTGGACCAGAATCTCTTTGACACTATTGCTAGGAACAAAGGCCATTATTCTATATTGTAGCACGTAAACCCTGAAGGCCTTGAGTGCTTTGTGTTATTGGATAAATCCATAAGTGCAGACACAAATCGATCTCCCTAGATCCACCTGGATCTAGAACAAAGCAAAACAGAATATGAATCTTTCCCTAGATTCTAACCATTGAATTAAATAAGAGGCAAAAACAAGGAACATACCTTATTAACGCTTCCTTTGGTCTTTTTTTCTCCCGCTTCGCTCCAATTCTCTTGTACAGTCAAGACCAAAACAATACAAACCAAATGGAGTGAAGAGCACAATCTATTCAATAGTGAATCTATGTATATGATCAAGGAATTATACAATAAAGTGGAAACAGCTTTATGGGAAAGAATCATATTACTGTATCATATTAAATGTGAAAGAGAGATTACAACCATGGCTTTGATGTTGTAAGGTCCCTTCCAACTGTCCTTCGTTCCCCACACACTTCTTGCTCCAAGGATTCTGAAACCATAGATCTGATAGCTACTCACAATCTATCTTGACAAAGCAAATC
>JZKD02S1604098.1:326197-337976 GCA_000966675.3 Picea glauca | reverse complement strand
GTATATATAGGAGACTAGGAGGTACAATTACAACTAATGGCCTAAAGATGACATAAATAAAATAACATTACTAATATAATATGCCCCAATTAAGGGGTAATGAGCCAATATTAGGGCTTAACACTATAGATCATCCTACGAGAAGTTCACACCCTAGTTGTGGGTGGCCTGTGAGAATCGGGCATTCTCACACCCTAATACATAGGTGGCCTGTGAACTCACTTTAAAAATATGTATTATGGAGGAAGACAACAATCATCTTTCTCAGGCAAAAAGTCCTTGTTGGGAACCTGAATACAACATTGTAGAAATGCCACCAGAGTGACCAAAACGATGTGTAACAGAATGCCCCCCAAAGTATGAGGCTGGAACTAGTGACAGCTGAAATACTTTGTAAAATGCATGGGTGTGTTAGAGACCAGGAGCACACCTAATCGAAAACCTACAAACAATCAAGCATCTACAAAATATAATACCATTTCTGAGGTAGGCATTCCCATGCTCAGAACATAAATGAATGAAATCATAAGTGTAGGTCATGGCCACCAATCATACACCGTGGATCCATGCCATCAACATGTTACATAGCCACCGGGAATACATTATGGATCTATGTAAAAATTGCTACATAGCCACCCATAATACATCGTGGATCTATGTGAAAATTGTTGAATCTTGAGACGACATAGCCACATGACATACAAAGTGGATCTATGTGTTGATACAAATCATACATACTCCATCGCAACCTGGGCCAGAATAGATAAGACCCAAGGTCTTCAATCCCGTCACTTGGAAATACGAATCTAACCACGTAATTATATGTGTCGAAGTCGAACATGGTAGAAACCACTTGATTATTGGTCATTAAGGACAACCGTTAAAAAGCGCGAGGGAAATCACCATTAATGTCAATGACTCCCAAGGGATACTAGTACAATCCAACGAATGTGAATAAATGAGATGAAGTCAAACACTCGACGGAATCTCCTGATCAGGGGACAATGATGAAAACCCACTGTCGAAAGCGAGGAAAACTTCCATTGAGGCATGTAAGTTCCAAGGTACTAAATTATTTCTAAGTCTTATTTCCAGATTATGAGTTGGAGTCGACAGAACAAGACTCGTCACAGGAGGGCCTTGATGTATCCCCCATCAATGACACGAAATACATAACAGATTTTGAGGGTGAAACAGAGTATGGATGAAAGTGGACACAGACATAGGGAAGGTCAAAATAAGAAGAATGGACAACTGCATATGGCCCACTCAACAAAAGGTTTGTGTGGACAGCTCTTGAACATATGAATGACATGACCAAGGACTTGGAAGCACTGACTCAAAGACGACTCAAGACGTGACCTTATAGGAAGTCGAATGAGAGACAAATGGATTTCCCAACCCGGATTCAAATGACGAATAGGGGGTGTCATGTTCAAGAGAAACACTTACTGCCATTAATATGAAGATGGAAACATATCCCTTTTCCCAAATTTTCCCCCAACATTTCAGGCGAGTACCTCTTTATTTTTACGCAAGCTTGAGGAGGATAACATATGCTTGTTGATATAAGCTCATCCTTCGCATGAGTCCCTCGGAGTATGTTTAACGAACCCTAGGAGGGAGTGGTTCGGTCCCATTGTAGATCTTTCGATGTTTTTTTAACGAGTCCAAGGATAGAAAACTCGAGGGTTTTTCATATTTTAAGATTCTGAAAAACACTTGAAGGGGACTCTCTCATTTCCTTTTTCGTAAAATAGTTTGACAAGACCGAAAAAGTGATAAATTACTGCCCATCAAACGTCTTATTCGAATACTTTTACGAGCATGAACAAAACAAGATTGCTTGGCCATCTTTTCATTTTTAAGGAGCGTGAAAAGAACTTAAAGGATACTCCTGTGTGTATTCGTCATTTTCGTGCTACCATGACGAGTACGAAAAGGCGAGAAAAGTATACTCGGTTACGTTCTCATGTATTTTTGAGCGCGAGTACGAACGAAGATTGAGCTCGAGGTTTTATCTGGAAAACCTTAAAAAGCAATCGTACACATGATGAAATAGTCATGGCACACATTTACAAAAAGAAAAAGAACATTCGTACCCCAATCAAATTTCGAAGCTGTGACATCTGCAAAAGATTATGCTCACAAAAATATTAGGGCATTAGGTTTTATAGGCAAAAAATTAACAAAAATGGTAAAAAGTAAATAAATAAGGGTAAAAAGAACCTTTTACCAATTCATTGTGATTTTTCTAAGAAACTTAACCAAAATACCTCTTTTTCTCTCGAATTTCATCATTCGATTCCATGAGGCACAGGCGACCATTTGGCGAACCATCTCTGTCAACGAGGTAGGCTCTTGATCTCCTATCTCTTCCATGGTTTAGTTTTCATTTTCATTGGCAAATTTCAAGGTTTTGGGTTTGTTTTAGGGCCAAAACTTGCACCCAGGCATTCTTGCAGGCTAGTCATATGGGACCTGTGAGAATGCACGATTCTCGCAAGTGGCCCCAAAGGCACCTGCAAGAATCTCACACTGTGCCAAAGGGGCACTTGCGAGGGACGCAAAATGAAATTTCAAAAAGATTTTTCTCAATGAAAAATATGCCAAGATTTGAAATGAGTTACTGACCCTTCTCTTATGGTTCTTGTGCAGGCATTTGACCATCATAATGCTAGAGTGGCGAGAAAGAGAGCATGAGGAAGATGATTCTATTACCGGGAATGACTCGGGTACCATTGTTGCCCTTCAAGACTTCGGGCTTTTGAAATTCTTCTGGATTATGGGCATGAGAGCCCAACTTAGACTACTGGAGTACCTGGTCCATATGTGGGACGTGGACCAGTAGTTGTTTCATGTCGGAGTCCATACATTGACCTTGGATATTGAGGATGTCTATTTCCTCATAGGTTTGTCATGGCATGGGTACCACGCTACTTTGACTGGAGGCAGAGGTGGCGGGCTCCCCATGACCAAATATTGTCGCCAGTATTGTGTCCCTAAAGTGGAGAGGAGCAAAGGTAAAGTGGCTATCTGGGGGGTCCAAGACTTGACCTTTCGAACCATCTTATTCACTATTTCTCCTATGGATGGGAGTGCAACTCCACACATGGCTCTCTGTTATCTGCAATTTTGGTCATTGTGATGATGCAATGGTAATGTCATGATAATGGGATAATCAAGCTCTTTACCAAGAACATTTCTATGAGAAAGGTTACACTTATCAGCTTCCATAAATCATATTTTAAATATAGTTCGCAGGCTGCATATATACTATCCTACGAGAATGTCTGATTCTCACAGGCTGCATTCAGCTGGGGTGTGAAATTCTCGCACTGTACTCATGGTTAGAGTGCAAACATGTTTTTAAAGAAGGAAAATGTATAAGTTCTCGATCCTTCTAGAAGGAATCTTCCAGAAGGGTGAGTTGGCTTTCGAATGGTTGGCAAAGTACTGACTTTCCAGATATCTTGGGATCATTCCCTATCCAAATAACTAATCTATCTCTTCCTATATATTGAGGAGATTTCTCATGGAAATGGTTAGAAGTTCAATAAGCAGCAAGCTAGCAAGAGATTGATTATAGAATTAGTGCAAGACGGTATGGAGAATTGATGCTACAGCAGCAAGAGACAATAGCAAAGTCATCACAAGTGGTAGAATTTCTTCATGCATGAGCAAGTGTGTGTGTCAGAGCTTGGAGCCATCGAAAGGAGACCTATGACATCAAGGCTCAGGTTGTAAGTTTCTCTTTCAATTAATATAATACAACAATATGTCCCTTTCCCATAAAGATGATGTTATCTTATTACATAATTCCTTGATCATATGTATAGACTAGCCTTTGAATATATTAATCTGCATTTGCTTTGATTGGTTTGTTCTGTTCTGATCCGGACGGCACAAGAGCATTGGAGAAAAAGCTTGGAAAAACAGAGACTAAAGGAAAGAATTCATAAGGTAAGCCCATGACCTTTTATCTCTTAGTTCATTCAATAGGTTAGATCTAGGGAAAGTGTCTTATTCTGTCATGATTTGTTCTAGATCCAGGTGGGTCTAGGGAGATTGGTTTGTGTCCGCACTCACGAATTTATCCTATAACAAAATTGGCGACTCCACTGGGGAACTTATCCCTTTTCTTTATGGTTTTCAAAATTTTTGTGGCCATTTTCTCTGTTTTCATTTTTCTTTTGATTTGTCTGTCTCTGAGTCCTCAGGATACCCTGAGGGACCTTCTGGGTCTATAAGCCAATTTGATTTTTACTTGCTCTTTCAAATTTTTCATTAGTTTTAGGGATTCTCGCACTGTGCCCATTAGCAGCCTGCGAGAACCTTGACTGTTCGCACCTTGCATATACATTTCAGTGCGGATAGTTCGCACGTTGCATCAAAGTGGCCTGCGAGAACCATAGTTTCTCGCGCTGTGTTCCACACTAGCCTGCGAACATTTTTTGAAAATTTTTGAATTCAATTTTGGACTCTGTCAGTAGCTCATATATGTTGATTTGGACCTCTTTGGCTTGTTGAATCGGTGACTTACATATCTTTTTCTATAATTGGCTTGCTGGAATTGATCTAGGTTTTCTAGGTTTTCTTGCTTTTGAAACTTGACTTTCATTTCTTAGCTTTTGTTGGCTTTGTCATTCTCTATGTTTACTGGAGTTGAGTGCATCTAACTGGCTGAGCACTAGGGATTGGTTGAGAGTTGAGTTCTTGGTGTTTCTCTTATGCTTGTTAGTTCAAAAGGACAATTTTTCATTTTTCATTGAGAAGCTCCTTGGTTTGCTTTTGTTTTTGCTTTCATTGAAAGTTTTGGATTGGGTTGTTTATTTGAGTCTTTATAATTTGATTTTCTTTTCTCATTATTCAGAGTTCTGCTTGGAAAGTGAACTGCATGTTTTCTTTCAAGTTTTGTTTTTTCTTTTTTGAAAGAACATTGAATATCAAAGTTTTAAGAGTATTGAAGTTTTGAAAAAGACATATAGAAATTGCTCATTGATACATGATTGTTTACTTTGACATCTAAACGGAAATTGAGCATTGCATTTGCTTTGTAGTATTGAGATTGATTCAGAAATTGTTCTCTCTCTCCCATAACTAGGATTCATCAAATGAAAAGAATTATATTTCATCATATCCTTGCATTATTTGGGTCAGAGTCACACATCCTGAGTTTCATTTTCATTGCCTTTGAGTAAACAATAGCCTGTAAAAACATTGTGTAATATTAAAATTGATCTAGTAACTCTTTTCTAGGGATCTTTTACACCAACATTTAGCTAGGATAGTGCTTTGGAGTAGGAAGAGAGACGCACTCTCCAAAAGATCAAAAACACACAATAGTATCTTGAGTTAGGGAGTGTAAAATTCCATTGACCGCATATTGTCTTGGGAAACCCTTCTAACACAAGGGTCAAGCATTAGGTCACATTGGTGTTAGCAGAGATACTAACCTGCTTTGTTGACATCAGTGTAGAGATTGCACGTATTACGGGGGTCACTCCGAGGTAAACCCACAATTATGAGTGGAAGCCTTTGAGTTGATTTCGGGCTAGATACCCTGCCTTTGCGTGTGGATCAGACTGACGACTGTTTCCCCAGGCAGTACTGTTGTTTGTGGTGACCTTAGTTTCTTATCTCTCTAGGTTCTTACCCAAGGTGACTGTGAAGGGAAAAGTCTTCACGGTACCTGGAATTGACGTTGGCCAGACTCACTCGGGCTCCTTGGAGGGTATACCCACAATTATGTGTGGGAGCTTGCACCAGGGCGTAAGTCTGTTAAGAAGGTTGTCAATTTAACTTTTCCACCTTAGCCCTGCCCCTTCTCGTTTCGTTGTTGCGACGTTGGATTTCATCACCAACTAGTGGCCTCGATATTAGAAGGTATTGTTTGTTTGGTGATTGCTTCTAGATTTTATTTACTAGGGTGTGATATTGTTTTTCTCGAAGTTGACCATAGGATTTTCGTTGGGGAGTTGGATAATTGTTTACAATTGCTCCCCCGCGACGTTCACGTAGGATGCAAGGTTTGTCTTTGGAGCATCCGGAAGCTTCACAACCTTCACATACGACAACACCTGAGGGTAACCCTGAGGACTCTCCTCATCCGGGTGAAATTCCCCTTGTTACTCTACCACACGTGGACATAAGTGACGTCCCAAAGGTTTTTACACCACCTCCACAAGTAGCACCTACTGATCCTCTTGCTGAGTTTCGAATCACCAATACTGTAGAGGATTATCACATTCGTCGTGGTGAACGACCTTCAGGATGATTTCATCTTTCTGGAGAAAATCTTGCTGCATCTTCTTATTCAATCGCTGGGCCTTCTCATGGTGTAGTAGGCCAAGATCCTTTTGGGTCAGGTAATTTCCAACGAGTCTTGTTTGGTACTGAATCCCCTGTTTACGAACTCGTCAACCCTCCTACGTCTCCTAAACCAGAGGCTACACCTGTGACTACCACTTATTGTTTTGTTATTCCTCCCGAGATGGCCCATCTTGCAAATACTACAAGTGTCCAAACCAGAATTACTGCAACTACTCTTCCTCCTATCAATACCTAGAGAACTACTGAGGCTAATCCAAATTTACCTCCTGGTTACCATGCGCTAAATCCATCATTGAATGTTTCTCATCCAACACCCCCACAAACTCCAGTCGGTTCCCCAGGTGGTCCTCAGTTTCCTGGGCATCCTATTCCTGGTTTCATCTCGACACTCCCTCCTCAACTTTTTCCTCCTGACAATCTTAATCCTGCTGGCACTATTCCGACCGTTGCACCTAATGTACAGAATCCTGTTGGTGGTCAGAGTAGTACCTTTCCTTTTCCTTTTCCCGGACATAACATAGTTACTACGCAAACTATGGTTGGTACACAACTTCCGGGTGGAACTGTCCCTTTGTTAGGGGGACCAACCTCACCTTTAGGACAAAACATACCTCTTGCATTGGCCCAGTATTGGAATCAACTTATGCAACATTTTCCTCAAAATGTTGGGGGGCAGCAAGCTGTCCCTACTACAGGCCAACCATATCCAGGTGTGACTAATCCTATTTGGGGTTCAGGAAATACTACTCAACCTCAAGCCACTACTCAAGCTCAAGGTCAAAATCCTTGGGGTTATTATATGATTCAACCACCACCAAATCAACTAGGATCCTCCCTCTGGGGGCAGACTGCATACGGTCCCACTGGTTTACCGACAGGGCTTCCGCCCCAAAGTCACCAGTATCCACAAGTGAATCGGAAATTGCCTTTTCTTGCTACTTTGGATCTGCCAGATTTGTCCAGGATTCTCAATGATCCTATTTTTCACTCTCTCCAATGGCCTGCTATTCCTACAAAGCTCCCATCAAACATTCCCAAATTCGATGGGAAGGTGGGAGAGGACCCAAATAATCATGTCATGACTTTCCACTTGTGGTGTTCATCCAACTCGTTGATGGATGACTCCATTAGACTGCGTCTTTTTCAACAAACTCTTACAGGTGCTGCTGCGAAGTGGTATATTGAATTACCACGAGGTTTCTTTTCCGATTTCAACACCCTTGCAATGGCCTTTCTTACACACTACCAGTTACCGATTCGTTACGATACCGGAACTGAGATTTTAACCTCTTTTAAGCAAAGCTCGGGCACTCATATATCTGATCATATTCATGAGTGGCGACGGAGGCGACGTCTCATTAAACTTGAGCTTCTCGATCAGTTACTGGAAGAGTGGTTTACAAAGTCTTTTGTAAACAAAATTGGTAAAGACATTGCTATGGGCGGTGTTGTCACCAAAGAGTAGGCTATTAGTTGTGCTCAGTATCTAGATCTCGTTTATTCGCAAACGGGAACCTTGTATGATTTACTGCGTGATCTTCCTCGTCCTGGTACTTCCAGCACTCCTGCTACTCCCGTTGCCTCGCATGCAGCTGATGGTGTGATTGGTTCCACTCGTAGCCACTCACATTCCGTTACAACTACAACCCCGAAATCCAATTCTTCTAATGTGCAAAGTGATCCGTCTCCTGCTCCTCCCACTGGTAAAACCTATGAAGTGAACACTGTTCAATCTACACCGGTCGGTAAGACTAAGTCTAGAAAAGGGAGAGGCAAGAATAAGGAGGGTAAAAATAATAATCCAAATGAGCAAACCAAATCACCGCCTGTTGATGACCGGGATAAGCGCAAACCACACTACCCTTGCCTTATCTGTGGTGACGATCACTACAAAAAGGATTGTTCGAGACGTGCCGAGGTCAACAAGTTTCTTCAAGGAACACCCAAACCCTCTACTCCGGCAGTCTTGTCCCAACCCTTCCCGTCTCAACAACAAGCTTCGTTGGTCATCCATGACCAACCCTCTACCTCTACATCATCTTATGTTTTGATGTGCACCAGTGATTCCACGAAGGACAATGTTGCACTTACCACTAGAGCTAAAGACTATACTCCTTCTAAGGAGAAGGTTGACGACTTACCTCCTGATTTGGTACAACCCTCTCCACCAAATCCACCTACAAACGGTCCTCTTCATCTCGAACGACCGAACCTTAATACAGTTATACGACCACCCCCAAAAGGTGTCGTTAAGAAGTCGGCATTCAATCCTCATGCTTGGGCAGCCCAGAACTATAGCATTGTCCAAGATCTGGCCCAAGCACCCTCAGCGATGTCTGCCCTCGATGTCCTTCAGTCTTGTCCAGCACAATGAAGGGCGTTGTTGAAAGCCATAGGTGGCATTGATCCAACTAATACGAATCTGATAGTCTTTAACTTGGAAGATCATATTCCAAGGTTACCCGCACAACTTGCGTTTCAAATACAAGTTGTTGTCGCCGACAAAATCATTTTTCAGACTGTTATTGATGAGGGTGCCTCTACGTGCGTAATGTCTTTTACTTGTTGGAAAGCCATTGGATCTCCTCCTTTAAGAGAATACCAAAACACTTTACAAGCCTTCAACAGCTTGGGTTTTAAGCCTTATGGTGTTCTACCATCGTTGCCTGTCACTTTGGAAGGTAAGACCGTCCAGGTGGAAGTGGAAGTTTTTGATACCCCTCTAGATTATAATCTTCTACTTGGTCGTAGCTGGGTCGATTCGATGTGTGCTGTTGTGTCCACCCTTTTCCGTGTTGTACGATTTCCTCACCAAGGAAAAGTGGTTACGATCGATCAAATTGCCTTTTTTAATGCTGATACTCACATTGGCAATGTGCCATTCATAGCTAAAACCCCACCGGGTTACGAGAATGTTGGAGTCGGTCTTCTGAAAGATTCGTCATTAATGGGTACTTTCCCCATACCTCCACCACCTGATATTCCACGCTCATTTATTGCTTCTATTAATATGATATCTACTATACCTCATGAACTTCTTGTGTCTGCTGACCCTTGGATAGTCCCTGATCTTGGAGATCATGATCGTTTCGGCAACGCTATGCCGTTAAGTCCGGTTGAGTCCACTTATCAAGCCATTCAATCGGCATCCTTTACTACTTCTTCTTTTGATGAGTTGTCTCCTGATCCTTTCCGTGTCATCTTTCCCACTGACAATATGATCATGTTCGTCATGGAGGACACCCCGTGGGATGATGGGCATCATCGTTCCATCTTGTTTCTGGAACAACAAACTCTTGAGAATTACCAACGGATTTCGACTCCGTCGACCGTTGTTGTTATATCCACGGTTTCCCAATCTACACAAGATGTGTTTGTAGAAGGGAACCTGAGTAACATTTCACCCACGATACCCATAGATATTTCAGTGAAACCTGGAATTGTTGAGAATGTTCATATTGGAGCTTCATGTTCTCCCGCAGAAATTGTCACTTATACTTCCTTGTTTAAAGAATTTCGCGATATTTTTGCGTGGAGTTATGAAGAGATTCCGGGTATTGACCCTGCTATCGTTATTCATGAGATTAAGACATGCCTCGGAGCCAAACTAGTCTGGCAGCGCCTCCTTCCTATCCATCCACGTAAAGCAGCAGCCATTAAACTCGAAGTTGAAAAACTTCTTAAAGCCGGTTTCATTTACCCCGTGGCATTGACAGAATGGGTTTCTAACCCAGTACCGATTGACAAAAAGGGTGGTATCATACGCGTTTGTGTTGATTATCAGGATATCAACAAAGCTTGTCCAAAGGACAATTTTCCAACCCCTTTCGTTGACCAGATCGTCGATGACTGTGCCGGTAGTGAAATATTTTCCCTCATGGATGGATTTTCCGGCTATAATCAAGTCAATATCGCGCCTGAGGACCAACATAAAATGGCTTTTATTTGTCCTTGGGGTACTTTCGCAAACAGAAAACTTCCCTTCGGTCTAAAGAACACGGGTGCTACATTCCAACATGCTATGTCCTACACATTTCACGATATCAAGCATATTGTTCAACCTTATTTGGACGATTTGCCGGCTCATTCTATGCGTCGAGTCGATCACCCTACTCATCTCCGAGCAATTTTCGTTCGTTGTCGATTCTATCGCATTCGTTTGAACCCTCATAAATGTGTCTTTTGCATAGAATCCGACCGTCTCCTTGGTTTCATTGTATCACGCCATGGGATCTAGGTAGATCCTATCAAGGTTGAGGCGATTCTTAATCTCCCTCCTCCTTCTTCATGGCGCCAGTTACAAAGTTTGCAGGGGAAAGCAAACTTTCTTCATAGGTTCATCCCGAATTATGCTGAGATTACTCGCGGTTTCACACATCTTTTAAAGAAAGATTCAGAGTTTGTATAGGATAAGGTCGCTAACAACTATTTTGAAGCTTTAAAGTTATCCCTCACAAAATCTCCTCTTCTTTTTCCTTCAGATTATAGTCGAGATTACTTTCTTTATCTAGCTGTGTCCGAGTATACTATAGGCATGGTACTCGTTCAAGAGGATGGTAACCACGATGAACATGTTATCTATTACTTGAGTAGAAGTTTATCATCCACGGAAATCAAGTACCAACATGTTGAGAAGCTGGCCTTGGCTACTGTCCAAGCAGTCCAATGTTTCCGTCATTATATTCTCTCCAGGAAGACTACAGTGATTTCGCACTGTAACCCCATGCAACACATATTGACACGTCAATTGCTGGGGGGCAAGTACTCCAAATGGATTGTTATTCTCCAGGAGTTCGATTTGGAATTCGATCGTGCCACATCGAAGAAGTCCCTAGTTTTCGCTGAGTTGATTTGTGACTTTCCCCACACTGCAATGGAAAAAGTAGCAGTTGATTCGTTACCTGATGAGTCACTTTTCCTTATTAGTACCGAAGATGTTTGGTACGGATATATCATTATATATCTCCAGACTCAAACTTTCCGGCCTGCTTTGTCCAGTAATGAACGACGTTGTGTTCGTTATCAAGCACGTCATTATATTATCCTCGGCGATACTCTTTACCGTCGAGGCATTGACTCTGTCTTTCGGCGTTGTTTGAATTTTGAAGAAGCTGAGAAAGCTTTGAATGACTGCCATTCAGGAGCATGTGGTGGTCATATGTCTGGGTATGCTACTGCCCAGAAGATCTTACGTGCAGGTTACTTTTGGACTTCCCTATTCACTGACTGCATTACTGCTGTCCAGAAGTGTCATGCCTGCCAAACTTATAATCAGAAGATTCGATCGCATCCCCCTCCCCTTCATCCCGTAGTCTCAGTAGATCCGTTTGATAAATGGGGCATTGATTTCATGACATGTCACCCTCACTCGGCCGGGGGGCATGGTTACATTATCGTAGCTGTTGATTATTTCACAAAGTGGGCCGAGGCAATGCCGACATTCGAT
>JZKD02S1604098.1:309163-321778 GCA_000966675.3 Picea glauca | reverse complement strand
ATTCGATTTGATTACAAGGTCTTTCCATGTGTCGTCTTTGAGTCAATGCTGCCAAATCATTGGTCGTGTCATTCATATGTTCAAGAGCAGTCCAAACCTCTATTGAGTCGGCCATTTGCAGTTATCCTTTCACTCCGTGTCGGCCTTCCATGTGTCCAAAGTCCAATTGTCACATGCTCTGTTTCACCTTCAAACTCTGTTACTTATTTTGTGTCACTGATGGGGGATACATCAAGGCCCTCCTGTGGCGAGTCTTGTTCTGTCGAATTCAACACATTATCTAGAATCAAGGCTTAGAAATTATTCAGTACCTTGGAGCTTGCATGCCTCAATGGCAAGTTTCTCGCTTTCGACAGTAGGTTTACATCATTGACCTCTGATCGAAAGATTCCGTTAACTGTTCGACATCAAATCATTTATTCACAATCAATGGATTTTACTATAGTACCTTGGGAGTCATTAACATTAATGGTGATTTCCCTCACACTTGTTAATGGTTACATCAGTGACCGGTAATCAAGTGGTTTCTACCATGTTCGACTTCAACACATGTAATGACATGGTCAGATTCGTACTTTGGGCGACGAGATTGAAGACCCTGGATAATTTCTTTGCTATCCAGGGTGCGATGGAGTATACATGATTTGCGACACATAGATCCACTATGTATGTTTCGTGGCTATGTCGTCTTGACTAAAAATTTGTTGCATAGATCCACAGTGTATTCAGGTGGCTGTGCTATGCAGTGACGACATGGATCCACAGTGTATGATTGGTGGCCATGACCTTGATTTATGATGTCATCATTCTATGATCTGAGTATGGGAATGCCTACCTCAGGAATGGGTATAATTGATATTCTGTTGATGCTTGGATGTTTGCAGGTCTCTGATTAGATGTGCTTCTGGTTCTTGACACACACATGCAGCTTACAAAGTCCGTTGACTGTCACTAGTTCCACTCTCAGAATTTGGGGGGCATTCTGTTATCCGCAATTTTGGTCATTGTGATGATGCAATGGTAATGTCATGATAATGGGATAATCAAGCTCTTTACCAAGAACATTTCTATGAGAAAGGTTACACTTATCAGCTTCCAGAAATCATATTTTAAAGATAGTTTGCAGGCTGCATATATACTATCCTGTGAGAATGTCTGATTCTCGCAGGCTGCATTCAGCTGGGGTGCGAACTTCTTGCACTGTACTCATGGTTAGGGTGCGTACATGTTTTTAAAGAAGGAAAATGGATAAGTTCTTGATCCTTCTAGAAGGAATCTTCCAGAAGGGTGAGTTGGCTTTCGAATGGTTGGCAAAGTACTGACTTTCTAGATATCTTGGGATCATTCCCTATCCAAATAACTAATCTATCTCTTCCTATATATTGAGGAGATTTCTCATGGAAATGGTTAGAAGTTCAATAAGCAGAAAGCTATCAAGAGATTGATTATATAATTAGTGCAAGACTGTATGGAGAATTGATGTTACAGCAGCAAGAGACAATAGCAAAGTCATCACAAGTGGTATAATTTCTTCATGCATGAGCAAGTGTGTGTGTCAGAGCTTGGAGCCATTGAAAGAAGACCTGTGCCATCAAGGCTCAGGTTGTAATTTTCTCTTTCAATTAATATAATACAACAATATGTCCCTTTCCCATAAAGATGATGTTATCTTATTACATAATTCCTTGATCATATGTATAGACTAGCCTTTGAATATATTAATCTGCATTTGCTTTGATTGGTTTGTTCTGTTCTGATCCGGACGGCATAAGAGCATTGGAGCAAAAGCTTGGAACAATAGAGACTAAAGGAAAGCATTCATAAGGTAAGCCCATGACCTTTTATCTCTTAGTTCATTCAATAGGTTAGATCTAGGGAAAGTGTCTTATTCTGTCATGATTTGTTCTAGATCCAGGTGGGTCTAGGGAGATTGGTCTGTGTCTGCACTCACAAATTTATCCTATAACACTCTCCAGATCTATTTTCAGTACGCCATATATTGTACAGAGCCTCGAGTCTTTAAGTGGTCAGATGCAGTCCTTCGCAACATGAAGAGGCAACTAACAAAATGCAGAAAGGGCGAGCTGAAACAATTTGGGTATGGGTCACTTTTAGTATCCTTCTTTCTAAAGAGGGTTCCACTATTGCGGTTACAGGTTGACTGGGGATTACTGGCTCTAGAGGACCCGAGGATGTTGAGGTGGTGCAACCTCATGGCTCGTCATGTGGCAGGGCCCATCATTAAATACAATGATGCCTTTTTCAACTGGTTGCGGCCTCAAATGTTAATGATCGATGATTATGCCTATGCCATGTTATATTTCCATGGAGATCCATATTTGGCCTTACTTGAGGGTGCCCAGTGGGGTGATTTATGTAAGAAGTATACATTCCCCCCCCCCCTTTTTTTAAATGTTTTTTGTAAATTTTGTCATATGCAATGTTTTTATGTTTTGTCAAGAACTAATTACAAAATTTATTTTTTATGATAAAAACGTGGGACCCTATCATCCTCCGAGAATTTCTCCCATTCAACGATGAGGAGAGGTAGCTCCAGTGGCGAGGTGGGATGTTGAAGATTATGAAGCAGTGGAGAAGAATCTAGAAGGGTTGAGTGCAGGCATCCCAGATATGGCCATTGGGGAGATCCCTAGATGTCATCAACGCCATACAGTAGGCGTGTCTGAGTCTATTGGTCAACTGCTTCGTAGGGTGACCCAAGTTGTAGTGTACTATCATGAGCGCCATCCATGACACTATTTTGTAGAATCCATGGGCTTCATATTTTGATATTTTTTGGTCCTTGGACAAAAACTTTTTGTAAGAGACTTTTGATTGTTATATATATATATATACACGGCTTCTACCGGCTTATTTGGTGTTATGTTATACATGTGATGTGTGATTGATTTATAAATGTCCCAAATGTATATCTAACACATAGTTAGCTAATGCATGTGTCAATGTATTTAGACATCTAGGAATGTGCTGATACTCAATATAATCAAAATAATGTTCCAGAAGGCGAATTCGTAAATATGCCCATAATAAAGTAGGACTTCGGATAGCATAGACATTACTTAACTATAGTACTACTAGCTTTGAATCAAGTCAGATAACCAGGCGATGAATACCAAGAGAAATAGCGTCGATCAATAATTCAATAACGACGCTGTATTTTGCAATGTTATTGGTTGCTCGACCGAGGCACACACCTCGTAAATTGATGAGTTCGTTTGTAGGTGCGTAAAGTGCCCAAGTATTATAACCCTAAATTTCACCACAGAATCTTACCTAGCATCAGGCCAACTCATATCCCTTCTTTGCCAAAACACTGCTGAACAACTCTTTGAAAATCCTCTTTTATAAAGCCCCACGTGCCCTAATCCATTACTGCATGCTTGTACATGCTGGCTGACCCAAAATAGCTCATGTGGACCGACAAAAGCATGAAAAAAGGAAAGTTGCCGACGGAACAAAAATCTATGGGTGATTTAACTGAAACTCCCAACCATGCATGGCCGAGGGTTTGTCCAAATACCTATCTCCTTCTAGCCTATAAAAGAAGGGTTAGGGGTCCCATTTGGAAGGAAGAAAAATATAACAAAGAAACTCTGCCCATTTACGTATTCCCATTGTCCCAACTCTTTAGGCTTTCCTTATGCCAAAGGAGATTCAAAGCAAAGAAGTTGAAGAACAGAAGAAGAGGAGCCCAGGATCAGGTTCAAGGAGCGGTGGCCAGTCTGAACTTTTGTAAGTTGACTCATTCAAAGTAATAAAGGAAATGTTTTTCCCGTCCCAATTCATGAACTGTTTATAGTTTGATCAGTATATGTTTGGATTTCTAACCCGTTAGTATATAAGTAGTATGCATGCATAGTTGTTGCTTGTCTTGGATGCAGGTCAACTTTGGAATGAGTATTGCGAATAAGTAATCGAGCACAACGGAGGATCGACATCAAACACCGAGAATGAGGTAGGTTGATCTTTCCATGCATTTACTAAGAAAAGGGGATTTAAATCTAGGGATGAAGGTAGAAAGTAATTTCTATTTGGTCATATCTGCATGCAAAGTCTGAACTCTATTTGCTAGTCCGTAGGGTGATTTTCCCCAACAATAGAATTGGCGACCATACTGGGGAAACTCTCTAGGGTTCCTGGAATTTTACTTAGTTTTTGGGTAGTTTTAAAGACTAGTTTTTCTTGCTTGTCTTTTCTTTTTAGTTTTTGTAAGGTCTGAGCTAGCAGGGAGTCTGGTTTTCCATACCAGTTTTCCCTATCTTTTGTTTAACTGTATTTTTCGAGACTCACAGAGGTATATGCGACCTGCATAAGGTCTTCACATGTGTTCCCACACCCTATTCTTTTACAGCCCGCGTGTGAACACTCGCTGAAGAGATAGAAATAGCGTGTAGAGTTCAGAGAACTTCAGAGGTAGTCATCCTCTTCCCTATCAGAATCATACATTCTTAGGGGGTTTTCTTGAATTTTGTCTGAGTCTTGATTGCTAGTAGTCCTATCTCATATTTTTTTTTCTTTATTGTTTTTTCCTGACATTAGTTGTTTTTCTATTAGAAAGAGTGTTCAAGCCTTCAAGGGATCCTGGTTATCAATATCAATGGTCTCTTCCTGGTTTGGTCTATATGTTTTCATTTTTTCTCAAAGTTTAGATATACACGCAGCATGTACGAGGTTAGCCTGCGTGTACATGCCCTCTGTCTCTATCCAGCACACGTTCACACGCGTGCTGTCAAAGTGATAGTCACATGCTTGTACAAGATACTTGTTGTTGAGGGTAAGGCATCCATCCTTTCCCTTGATAAGAATTATTCCTCTCAGGTGTTTGAATCTCTGTCTGAGAAGTCAGTAGCTTAGTATTAATCTTACCCTTAGCTTGCTTTTTCTCATTTTAAAAGTTGTCAAAAAAATAAAAGAATTTCTACGGTTTTTAGACAAGTGTGAGAGTCATTGTTTTTAAAATTGTGAGTGTGTGATTTTTGACCTGATTCTTTGCGATATTCGATTTAGGCCAGAATTGTTTTTCTTGGTTTTCTGCTTGTCGGTATTTTAACTTTCTTGCTTTACTAGCATTTAAATAAAAAAAAAATCTCTTTTCATTTTCTTGTTGGTTGAAAAGTGTGTTTCTGCATTATTAGCCAGGGAGAAGTCATTGATTTCATAAGTTTTTGCAGTTCACTTAGATCATAAGTAGCTCGTATTCGAGTGAAATTCTTTTGAGTTGCTGTCCAAAATCTTAGAAAAGTTAAAGTTTTTTTTTTTTTTGAAAATTTGTTGAAATTTTGCATTCAGTAAAAGTTTTGTTTCCAGCTTTTTTATTCATCTTTTGCTTTCATCTTTTACACATCATCAGTTTCACCTTCATACCCCTTGATGTAATACAAAGCCATAAAATTAATGCTAAATTTAAAATCTACTAGACTTTTATGTTTGTAGGGTTCATCGACTAGTTCAGGACTAGGGCCTTGGATTACGTTGGAGAGGAAACTCTTCAAGGCCATTTTAAATCAAACATTGGAGTCTGAGATAGGGAGTGTCTAAGTATAGTGTCATGAAAGTTATCTGGGACCCCCCTCTAACACAGGGGATAAACATGAGGTCGTGTACGGAAAGGTAGCGGAAATAACCCCTCCAAAGTTGGACCAATCGTAGTGGAGAACACATATAGAGGGCTTGTTTTGGGATTTCATCGTTTGCATTTTCCACGTGGCTTCATGGGTCTCGAATACGTTTGAGGTCCTCAGTTGTATTCCAGAACATTTTCTCTCGATACCCTTGACAGGTTTCGGGCTCGATACCCTGCTCATTGTGGTCTACCCGACTTTTGACTGTACCCACGTGGTGACTGTTCGCGCGCTAGCAACCGAGTTGCCAATCTTTTTAGGGACATACAAAGGTGACTGTGGGGGTATACCGCGGTACCTAGGACAGACATCGAGCCATGATTTGCAGAGTATACCCAGAGGGTGCTTCCGTGTTTGAGTTGCACTTGCACCGGTAAGTTGCTCTAGTGTTGGTTGTTATAACTGTTCTTCCAATTAATTTAGTGTTTTCTTGTCTTATCTTCTAGGGACTTTTTTTTTTAGTGTGTGTTACTTTTGAACATTTAGACTACCTTAGCATGTCTTGGATCTTCTCACACAGTGGAGGATCTCGAGCTCCACCAGTCACGAAGGTTTCTTGGCCTGTCATCGGTTACACTGGAGCCACCCTCGCTACCATTAAGGAAAAAGCCAGACCAACAAGGGTCTTTTGAAGTGACCGGGTTACAAACCATTGTGCCCAAACAACCCCCAGAGGAATTGACCATTTTGGACCTTGAAGCAACTGCTCTTGGCCTGGTTGAAACCCCAACCACTGCTTTCTTGTCACCTTTTATTGTACCAATTCAATTTCAAGAGCACCAGACAGTGTTGCACACAGCAATGGAAAAAAATGTTGTTACTCCTTCCGGGAATTGTTCAATTCCCACCACGATTGTCACCATAGGAGAACTTTCATCTCCTAAACCACCATTGTCGGTCCAATCCACCATGGTCTCGATCGCAACTATGTCGCACAGTGGTCCGATCCCGTCTTTGGCGGCGGCCACAACCCCTTTCACACCAAGTGCGACAGGCCCTCCATTCTCATATGGGATGCCTAGTTCGGGTACAAGTCATGTACTTTCCTACTCCACTTTATAGACTTTGGGTTTGGTGGGAGGGAGCTCTAGCGCTCCTTTGCAGGGTCACATGGGGGGCACTCCTGTCCCTTTTAATGATTTTCCTTACGGAGGAGGTCATATCCCTCCTTCGTCCCCTTCACTCGGTGGCTTGCATCAACAATCCACCGAGCAACCTACACAAAATAGTTTATTTGGAGCGGGGATTCAAGGACCACCTTCACATAGTATGTCGGTAGGTTCGACACCATTTTCTTGGAACGAAACATTTGGTAACAACACCTTCTCGTCAGCCGCTTTCCCAACTGAGGGTAACCCCATTTTTGGACAATCTACTCCTGGGCAGGGTACTATTCCTGCACAGGGGGCAAATCTAGCAGGACCTTGGAATTCAGTGCAGGGATTCATTCCCTCATCCGGAATGTCAATCTGGGGTAATTCTTTCCACAATCAATGGAACCCCGGACAAACTACTATGCCTAGCCCCACGGGACCGGCATGGGGTAATCCTTCCCAAAGTCCTTCGAATATAATGCACACCCAACCATCTATGTCCTATTTGGGAAATCAACTGATGATGTCTCCACATATGCAAAATCCTTACGCTGTCCAGGGACATGGTTTCTACTAGAATCCGAGCCAGCAGCCAAACTTTTCCTAGAGACCTGGTGCCAGTCAAACTCCAGGTCCCTTTTTCCCAGGTTATCAGCAGCAACCCAAACTACTATTCCTGGCAACTTTACACTTGCTAGATTTGACAAGGTTGTTGAATGACCCTATTTGTCACGATCTGCATTGGCCTCCTATGCCGACGAAGTTTCCTTCGAACATTCCAAAGTTCGAAGCCAAGCCTAACGAAGATCCAGGAGATCATGTGACCACCTTCCATCTTTGGTGCTCATCTAACTCATTGAAAGATGACTCCGTACAGTTGCGATTGTTTCAACATACTCTCATTGGGAGTGCCGCGAAATGGTACATTTAGCTCGATCGCTCAAGATACTCTTCTTTTGGTGAACTGAGGATGGCTTTCCTGAACCATTTCCAGTTACCTGTGAGATATGACGCTGGCACAGAGCTGCTTGCCAATTTCGAACAGACAACAACAGACCATATCTCTGATATCATCTGAGAATGGAGATGCTGGAAGAGTTTAATCAAGGTACCAGTCCCACCAACATTCCTACTTGAGTGGTTCCTTAAGTCTTTGGTCCCGTTGTTATCCAAAGACGTTGCGACGTCGGGAGTTTTCTCTGAAGAATATGCCATCATGAGGGCTCAATAGTTTGAGCTCATCTATTCTCAGTCTGGTTTATTATACAACATCTTGCCAGATGCACCATGTTCAATACTGGATAAGACTAGACAGAGAGCTGGACCACATGCCGATGGTATTGTCGGTTCAGCACAAACAAAGCCCGCTGAGAAATTGACAAAGAAGTTGCAGCAGTTATCTATACAACACACAACAACCAACCAATTTAATGCTTTGGATGCTCCCCCTACCAAAACGTCGAAAGTACACACTGTGTAGTCAACTAACCCAAAGGCCACCCAGTAGCCTGAAGGGAAGAAAAAACAATGAAAGAAGGGTAAGGGGGATAGAAACCCCAACGATAATGTTGGCGGGGACAAAACTGAAAAATGAAAGGCGAGGTATCCATGCAACTTGTGCGCGGACGACCACCCGACCCATCTATGTCCTCGACTTGCAGAGGCCCAAAAATTTGTCACGCAGCAACAACAGGCGGTGTTGACTAATCCATTTCAACATGGGCAAAATCTAACTCAAGCCTCTGTAAGTATAGAAGGGGGCAACCAAGAAAACTGCCTACCTCCGAACAACCCCGCATCTGTGAATGTATATATGGTTAGGGGTGATTCTTTCATATCGACTAGAGTGCACGATTATAGTAAACCAAGCACTTCTGAGAAGGGTAAAGAAGCTGACCTCCCATCTCTTCCTCCACATATTGAGAATACGTTGGGAGAAACAATGACATGCATTCCAAAAGGTGCATTTAAAAAAGCTTCTCATCACCCAAACGCAAGGGCCACATAGAACTACTCTATGGTGGAATATTTATCACAAACCCCTTGTGCGATGTCTGCTTTGGCGGTCCTCCAAACCTACCCTTCTTAGAGGAAGGCCTTGTTAACCGCTTTGGGCTCTACTGAGACTTGTAATCCGGGTACCATCATGTTAGATACAACCGACTTAAAATCTCGTCTGCCTTACCATGTAGCGTTTCAGATAGTAGTGGCTTATCCCACGAAAACTTTTACCTGGAATATCTTTCGCACGATGGTCAATGAGGGCACCTCGACATGCATTATGTTGTTGGCATGTTGGAAGGCCATTAGCCATCCCGTTTTGTCTCCATCACCTACTCTCCTCACTGCTTTCGACGGTCGTTCGTTCCGACCACATGGCATCGTTCCTTCTTTCCCCATGCAGTTAGGAGGGAAGACCATGTGTGTCGAATTAGAGGTAGTCGGTGCTCCCCTCGACTATAACCTCTTGTTAGGACGGAGTTGGACTTATTCTATGCAAGCTGTGGTTGCTATAGTTTTCCGAGTCTTGTTGTTTCCACACAAGGGCTGGATAGTGACCATCGATCAATTGTCTTTCTCCAAAATTGACCCAGCTTTGGGGGCATCCACGGTCCCGATGATTGATAATCCTCAACCAGGTGTTTTCAACATAGGAGTTGTTTTGTGCCCATCCTTGATGGGTAGCTTCGATTACCCACCTCCTCACGGTGATATCAAATTTATATCTAATCACCATAAGGTTGAGATTTTTCAAATTTCGTCGTTTCGCACGACTTACTTCGAGGATCCATGGATTCTTTCTTCCCCATCGGCCACGATGGATGAGACAGGGCACCCAGGCATGTCCATGCCCTTGTCTGCCACTGAAGTAGCATACTCTTTAGTCCAGAAAGCTTCAGCTAACAATGATTTGACTCCTACACAAGAGTTAGATCCACTTCTAGAGCCTATTTGGGCTCAGGGTTCTCTCGCTAACATCGATTTGTTAGACTTAGTCTTGCCTTCTGATGAAGCAGTAATTGAAGCAATGAATAGTTTGGACAAACCTTGGGAATATCTTCATCATAGATCATATTTTCTCCCAGAGTTAAGCTGAATCGAAGCAGGAGAATTCACTGTGACCATGATGGGAGATCAGTCGTGTCCTATTAATCTCTTAGCTACACATGAAATTTATGCTGAGGGCAATATGGAAACTATCACTGAAACTATACCAATCAACATCTCCCAAAACCCTGGCGTCATGGAGAACGTCTTCATCGGAGCGTATTGCTCCCCCAAAGAGATTCAAATCTACACGGATCTTTTCAAAGAATTCCGCGACGTTTTTGCCTAGTCTTATGAGGAAATACCAGGTATTGATCCAAAAATAGTTGAACATGAAATCACAACTTATCCTGATGCCAAGCCTGTTAGACAAAAGCTTCATCCAGTTAATCCCAAGAAAGAAGAAACCATCAAGATTGAGGTTGAGAAATTGCTAAAGGCAGGTTTTATCTATCCTATCCATTTGACTCAATGGGTGTCAAATCCTGTGTCGGTCAATAAAAAAAAAGGAACGATTTGTGTATGTACCGATTTCCATGATTTGAACAAGGTATGTCCCAAAGATAATTTTCCAACACCGTTCATCAACCAGATCATTGATGAATGTGCTGGTTGCGAAGCCTTTTCTTTCATGGATGGATTTTCGGGATATAATCAAATCCAAATCAAACCCGAAGACCAACACAAAACGACATTCATTTGTCCTTGGGGTACATTCACATATCGTAAGATTCCTTTTGGTCTTAAAAATGATGGAGCCACATTCCAGCGGGCCATGTCTTTTTTTTTTCATGATCTCAAGCATATAGTCGAGGCCTATCTAGATGATTTAGCATCAGGATCTCGCAAGAGATTGGATCATCCCACACACCTTAGACTTATCTTCGAACGTTGTTGCTACTTTAGGATTCGCTTAAATCCAAACAAGTGCATCTTTTGCATAACGTCAGGACGTTTGTTAGGTTTCATCGTATCAACAACAGGGATCATGGTCAATCCTCTCAAGGTGGCGACAATAATTCGGTTGCCTCCCCCATGCAAAATTCTTCAACTTCAGAGTCTACAAGGCAAGGTGAACTTCTTACGATGCTTCATCGCCAATTATGCCGAAATCACCAAGGGATTTATGCGCTTAGTGAAGAAATACGTTCCTTTTTACTGGGACGATGCCACTCAGTGCTCTTTCAACGCATTAAAACATGCCCTAACAATGACCCCTCTGCTACAACCACCTAACTATAAAAAATATTTTTTATTATATCTGGTTGTCGCAGAGTCAACCATTGGCATGGTTTTAGTTCAGGAAGATAATTTGTTCTCAGAATACGTTATCTATTACTTGAGTCGAGGCCTCATAGGACTGGAACTCAATTATTCTCATATCGAAAAACTTGCGTTGGAAACAGTTCATGTTGTTCAACGGTTTCGTCATTATGTTCTGTTTCGCAAGACCACCATCATTGTTGTCATGAACCCATTCTAGTATATGTTGACACGATGGGTTATAGGCGAAAAAATTAGTATATGGATAGTCATCCTCTGGGAGTTTGACTTAGACTTTGTTTCAGTGAAGTCCAAAAAGTCATTGGTCTTCGCAGAGCTTATTTCAGAACTTTCGGTTGAGTCAGGTGACGTTGTGCCTGAAGAATCGCCTATCTGGGGAGATATGTTTTTGATCACATATCCAGATCCCTGGTACGGAGATATACTTATCTATCTCCAGACTTTGAAGTGCCCCAGTTCTGCTTCTCGTGATGAGCGTAGGCGTATACGCCATCAGGCTAAGAATTATCTCATACTCGATGATACATTGTATCAGAGAGGTGTAGACTGCATCTTACGTCAATGTCTGACATTTGAGGAGGCAGCCATCGTGCTCAACGATTTCCATACTGGAGCTTGTGGTGTTCATCTGTCCGAGTTGGCAACAGCCCAAAAGATTCTACGAGAAGGTTACTTCTAGCTGACACTTCTTAAAGATTGTATGGAATTGGTCAAGAAGTGCCATCCGTGCCAAATCTTCTCTCGGAAGATGAGGGCACATCCCGCTCCCATGTTTCCTGTCATCACAGTTGGTCCCTTCACCAAATGGGGGATTGATTACACTACTTGCAACCCCCCTTCAGCAAGGGGGCACCACTATATCATTGTAGTTTTCGACTACTTCACTAAGTGGGTTGAAGCTACGCCAACATTTAAAGATGATGGAGAGACTGCAACTCTCTTTTTATTCAACCAGATCATAGCATGGTTCAGCATCCCGAGAGAGATTGTTACTGACCATGGCAGTCAATTTCAGAACCAAATGATGACCAAATTAACATCAAAGCTTGGGTTACGGCAAGAGCATTCATCACCCTATTACCCCCAAGCCAATGGGTAGGTAGAAGTTGTAAACAAAACTCTTAATACTATTCTACAGTGAACTATCAACTCAGCCAAGTCAAATTGGCATTTGATGTTATACTCAGCATTATGGGCTTACCGAACATCTATTAAGACTACAACCGGTTTCTCACCTTTTCAACTCGTTTACGGCCTGGAGGCAGTCTTGCCCATCGAATGTCAGATCCCATATCTAAAATTGGTAGTACAATTATTGCCAGACACTTCTCCACTTGAAGAACAGTTAGTACACCTTGAGCAGCGTCGTGATGCGGCCCCAAATTTTCTCTGAAGGCTGTTGGGACTCAGAAATGTCCTATTTTCATCCACATTTCCCTTCACTATTCCTTACATTTCATCGCCCTATTAAACCTTTGTCATATCATTTTCATAAATACATTTGGGTTTCACATTATTATTTTCCACTTTATTCATTTTAGTATTAA
>JZKD02S1604098.1:224010-237750 GCA_000966675.3 Picea glauca | reverse complement strand
TTTCCCAGGATAAATGTTGTGTCTCTTGTGATTGTGTATTTCTCAGTGATCTTGGATTATGCTATTGTTATCTAATGAAATGAAAACATATATAATAATGGCTTAAACATTAACAGGATCAGGGAATTGCAGGAAAGATTTCATCAGGTCAAGATTGATTAAAGGAGCCTTGAAAGATTCAAAATTAGTGCTGAGAAGGTCAGAAACGAGTTGGAAGGAGCTATCATTGACATGTATGATCCTCTACACCTCTTCCAAAATGTAGCTATGATAGTCATTGATCAAAACAATATGATTCTAATGAAGCCATCACAATATAACACCATTCGTGAAGGTGTATCTCACATAGATTGATGGATAGAAGAGAATCCAGATGCACCACCTGAGCTATACCAATTGTAAAAAATGAAGAGAAAGACAAACTTATATGTGTTGATGTTCTTAGTAGCTGCAGGAGGTATTAACCTCTGGTATAACCTTGATTATAGATGAAGTTTCCAAGATGTTAAAGAAAAACTACATGAATTCAAAGAAGATCCCATAAGAGAAGTAATCCTCAGAAAAAATAATAAAGAAGAATTATAATGCTCCAGAAGTAAAGTCGGCTCCAGAAGAAAAAGATAAACATAATTTTTTTTTTTCCAGAAAGTCGGGTTGACCCTACCATAAAAGTAACTGGACAAATTGGTATAAATAAGAATGAATCCTTCCTCATTTGACACACTCTCTCATGAAGATACAATGCAAGTTTGGTGGAGAGTTGCAATTGTAGCTGTAGCTACAGAAGGAAGGAAGTACGACACATCTTGGTTAGGGTTTCCTCATACCTCTCGCTAGGGTTTGTCTTTTATGATGCACATGGTGACGATCAACCAGTCTAGTGCTCTGGCTAGAGTGAGCTTCGACTACATTGTTGGTTATCTCTTGGTGGTGCACACTAATAGAGGCTAGACACCCTAATGCTCTAGCTAGGGTGTGTTGCATCTATGTTGTTGCGTTATCTTATTTGTGGTTTACTCTAGTGGATAGAGCTTGTTCATGGTTATTTTGTCTTGGCAAGAATATTCTCTATAATAAGGTTGTTGGGTTTTCTCCCCTTCTGTAGAAGGGTTTCCTAGGATGTATATGTTATGCTCAAGGGTGGCACAAGTAGGTGCCTATGGTTGAGTGGAGATGGTGCAAAACCACCTATGGAGAAACAAACATGAAAAAGAAGTTTAAATTGCTATGGTAAATCTAAAGTTAACATAATTAACAAAAATTCAACATGGTTTCAGAGCTTGGTTTCCTTCAGAATAGTCTAATCGCTGGAAGGAAGATCGTAAGATTTACCTTGCCGCTGCACAGTTTTATTTTTTCAATCTAGTTGGAGCACCTTGAAGTTTTAGGGTTTTTCGTTTCTTACCACTGTTGTTGGATGGTGCTACATTTTATGAGATATGTACTTGTATATGTTAAATTATATCATTATCTTGAGAGTGTTTCACAAGAATTAGGACTTCTGTCTAAGCAACAAATCATATATTCAGAAAGATCTTAGATCAAATACATTTAGAGGAATAACACACCATCCAGGTTTGATTTCTTTGATATGTCTCTAGTTATTATGGCATTATTGTGATCATATGTTACATCTTGATCTATTGAATTTATGATCATTATACTAGCCACTTAAATACTAAATATGCACTTATTGATCTCCCCTCGAGGAGATATTCTTGTTTGTCTGTTCATTATACTAGGCACTTAAATATATATCTTATGTATATAATATGACGATTGTGAAAATAGTATGTATGTTCTTTCGAAGGAAAAGAAATATCATTGTGTTCGCATGTCGAGTCTTCTTATGATTCTTAAAATATCATATCACTATGATTGCAAAGGATAAATAATTTCAGCAATCTAGAAAATCAAAATTTTAGCGATCTCGAAAAAGAAAATAAAAATAAAAATTGTCATATGAAATAGGGTATAGATAAAAATAACCATATCATTAAGGGTTTATCTTTGTCCTTTCACCTCTCCATGTTTTTATGGAGAAAACTCAACACCTCCTCTTCTCATCGAAAGTCGAATATATATATATAATTCTTTTCAATTGCACACTTAACAAAGATTGCTTACTAAACATATTGAGGTTTACCCTTTCCCATCTTTCTATATAAAAGTTTAACATATTATATAATATTAAGGTTCATATTTAATGGATAACATGCATAATTAGGTTCACTTTTATCATTCTATTTTATTTTCCATAATAAAAAGTTAATTGATAAAGGTTAATAAAAGAGTTAATAAATTATTATTTTTAGTTAAAAGAGGGATTTCTATTATATCATAAAATATAGTATAAAAAGAAGTGAGGATCTGCTTCAAAGGAAGACCAGACGCCTAAACCTTGAGAGATGTTCACTATACTTTAGAGTTCAAAAAGTTGATTTTAAGATAGTCTAGAGGAGTTTTCGACTTAGAATCTAGAGGATACTTAGAATACATTTTTAAAACATAAAGGAGATGCCATTAACATACTACCCTCAAGAAAAGCTTAAACAAGATAATAAAAAAGAAACCAACAGGCTGGGAGAGCCCTAAAAAGAACCCGACTCCCTCTGCATCGGGCCCTGGGCTGGTCTAGAGCGATTCCTAGGTTCTTGCTTCATTTGTCTCACATCCTCCTGCCTGGGGAGGGTGTTACAGAAATATTCCCCTATGGATAAGTGAACTTTCCCTTGGATTACATACCCCTCTACCAAGACAGAAAATTACATTTGGGCACTACCATTCCTATAGATTCATTTTATCCATCGAAAAAGAGAGAAGGAAGGGAAATATGATGTACCTCATTTACAACTTTTTTCCAAGCTGCTCCAATCCGCAAGCTCCAAACAATACCTATAATGGACAACAAGAAACAAACGACTATCTCCTACTATAATGGATTAGACAAAATGAATCGATCTATGAATATTAAGACAAGCATAAACAAGCACATGTAAACACATACTTGAATGAAATAGGTCAAGTATATTGATGAGAACTTCAAAAGGAAACTTACAATCTTCATATGATGTTGTAGCAGCCTCTCCAAGTCCTCCTCATCCAACCCTTGCTCAAAATATCCACAATCAAAATAACAATGCTTTGTTGATTTCTCCTCCTTCTTCACCATGGGAATGCCTCTGCATCGGGCCATGGGTTGGTCTAGAGCGGTTCCTGGGTTCTTGCTTCATGTGTCTTGGATCCTCCTGCCTGGGGAGGGTGTTAAAAAAATATTTCCCTGCAGACAGGTGAACTTTCCCTTGGATTACAGACCCCTCTACCAAGACATAAAATTACATTTGGATACTACCATTCCTATAGATTCATTTTATCCATCAAAAAAGAGAGAAGGAGGGGAAGTATGATGTACCTCATTTACGACATTTGTCCAAGTTGCTCCAATCTGTGAGCTCCAAATAGTACCTACAATGGACAAAATGAAACACATGACTATCTCCTACTATAATGGATTAGACAAAATGAATTGATGTATGAAGATTAAGAAAAGCATAAACAAGCACATGTAAACACATACTTGAAGAAAATAGTTCAAGTATATTAATGATAACTTCAAAATGAAACTTACAATATTAAGATGATGTTGCACAAACCTCTCCAAGTCCTCCTCGTCCAACCCTTGCTCGAAATATCCACAATCAAAATAATAATGCTTTGTTGATTTCTCCTCCTTTTTCACCATGGGAATGCCTCCATTTATAGGC
Source organism: Picea glauca (assembly GCA_000966675.3). Classification (NCBI taxonomy): domain Eukaryota; kingdom Viridiplantae; phylum Streptophyta; class Pinopsida; order Pinales; family Pinaceae; genus Picea; species Picea glauca. The sequence continues at coordinate 233,986 of JZKD02S1604098.1, read as the reverse complement.
TTTGAGAGGCTCAACTACCTTGGGTATATTTGGAATTAGTTGAGGATATGGCTCTAATAGTTGTCATATCTTCCTTGTATGCATCCCTAGAGTTATATTTGAGCCAAACTAACCCAATCCATCCATAGTTGTCTTTAGAGGAAAGTGGGATTTCCTCCAAGATTCCCTCAGCCAACTCTGCACTCCCTTAAAATGGACAACAAAGCACTACAACGCTCCTATGATATGGAAAAGGAGCACTAGCACTCCCTATGTATGAGAAGGGGAGTGCCGATCTCCCAAAAATTCACCAAGATGAGTAAATCCATAATAAAAATATTTGTTTCGACTGCTAGATGATGGGGCTTCTTATTCTAACATGTTTTAGGGGTTGTAGCAAGTGTTTTCATGGTGTCATTCGAGATGTGACACTTAAGAAAAGTGAATTTGACACTTACGACACTTGCGACAATAATGGTGTTATACTTGTGACACTTACGACACTTGCAACAATGAAAGTGCGACACTTGTGACACTGTTGAAGTGAATAATTTTTATGTGTAATAGTGGGATGTCTCCTTTTGGGTATGTTCCTCCTCGTCCTCTATCTGAATGGGTATGATAATATCTTATGGGGAGGATTGAGGGCACATAAATTTCTCCTTCTAGGCTGAGCTTGGCTCTAGTTGATTGACCCTGAACTTAATGTCATGTTGGGCACGACATAAAAGTTCAAAATTCCCCTCCAAAATGTGAATTGCCTGAAGAATCTATGAATTATGTTGGTGGGTTTCATTGACAACTTGGACAACCAAATATTATTCATCCAAAAGGATTCCACCATTCAAAAATATTTTGTCTCTGGTCCGAGGGTTACTAGGGTCGGCCACCCATCTAGCCACTTCTTGGATTATTTTGTGCTCCCTAGTTTTCCTTATTCTGGACAAAAATTTGTCTTCTATTGTGTTCGTGGCCTAGATCTCTTTCATCTCAAAGTGCACCCAAAAGCATTCCTCAGCTGCATGGGCTTCCTTCTCTTTTATGGATATATGACTATGTCCCCTCGAGGTTGAGGCTTCATTGTCATGGCAACCTGATTGGCCCCTTTTCGACTTTTTGTTCCGGCGATGGACCATACTTATCTTCCGACTAATTCTAATAACTAGACTAAGGATTGTCCAAAAGAGAGTTGGGAGATAGCAACATAAAGAGAATAATGTGTGCAAACTCCGTCGTCCCTTGAATTTATGGATACAAAACTCATCATTGAATCTACAACCCTGGTTCTCTTGGATCATGTTTTGTACTTGATAATATTTCTCACCGATTTCTATGATGGGTGGGAAGGTGATCAGACCTTGAACCTTCTCTTCTAGACCACCAAGATTTCCCATGGCATGCAACCACTTATTTCATTGATAACAAAATTGCCTTTTTGGGTGTGCCTTGCTTGTCCAACATTCTTCCATATGCTTCGTCATGGAGGGTTAATCGCGGTCCAACCCATCCTTTCCCAAATCCTCTTTGTCATCCTTGTACTTCATTTTAAGAGCCTCCTCACTTGTGCTAATGATTCCCACAGGCCAACTGTCTTCTCTTCTTGGCTTGGGCTATGGGTTCTCTACATGGAGGGTCACCATATCATTCTCTAAGGATGTCATTACAGATCTGGGCCATTTTTCCTCCTTGAACACTTCATGATGAGGGTCATGCTCCCAAGACTCTCGACCGATGTTCTCCATTTCTTCCCTCCATGTTGTCATGTCATCTTGGTAGCTGTGTTGGATTTGTTCTTCTATTCAACTTGTCAGCGGGTCCCTTGGATGCAGGATATGAAACTGTTCATGCATTTTGACACCTATGTTGGCCATGCAGTTGGCCACCATGTTGTCCTTCCTTCTGATAATCTTGGTAACTGCAGCCATTAGGGAGGTTACCATGGATCCAAGAACTGAGAATCCATAGCTTAGGCACAAGTTCTGAGAGAGCCTCTCTACCCAAATTCATGAGATGTTGAATACCTTTGATGACCATAAGGAAATTGCCCTCAACCTTCAGGGTTTAAAATCCTCTTTCAATCGCTATTTCGATGCCTCTCATGAGTCCCACCAGCTCTGTTGCATTGTTCGACATAATTCCCAGGTTTGACACAAAGAGAAGGAGGGGTTCTCCTTTGTGGTTCTTGAAGACCCCACCTGCCCCCGTTAGACCTGGGTTTCCTTTAGAAGCACCGTCAAAGTTTAGCTTGATGAATCCTTTCTTGGGGGGTCTCTAGAAATCCCTAATCTGTGCTTTGCTTGTCTTTTTCACCTGGGGGGTATGATTGAGGCAAGGACCTAGATTCCAATTGATGAAGATGGTTGTTTCAGGAGCTTGAACTTGGAGATCTTGAGTCGTCCACTGGACCATTGCAATGGATTTGGTCATGTTTATGTTGATAAGCTCCCATAGTTTATTTTTGGTAAGGGCTTTGTCTTTGAAATTTCTTCGATTTTGTTCTTTCCAGACACTCTACATAAGGATACCTAGGAAAATTTCCCAAGATATATTAATAAGAGCATTGTTAAAGGGGTTAGCTCTCCAAATTTCTATAGTGGTTATAGAATTATCATTTTGCATGTCTGTTCTCCGAAGGTTGGTGGCTCCTTGGTCCCAAAGTTGCATCGTGAAATTACACTTACTCAAAATATGATCTTGGGTCTCTTCGAAATCATAGAAGAGACTGCATATTGATGGTCCAGTGAACCCTTTTTTATGGAGCTGATCCAATGTTAGTATTATTCTGTTAGCTACCAGCCATAAAAAGGTTGAAATTTTGGGCCAAAGGAATTTGGACCATAGTTTATTCTAGATGGTTCTAATGGGATGAGGGTTTGAGTCCTGCATAATTTGGTAGGGATTATTAATATTGAAATCTTCATTTCTTTGAAATCCCCAACAAATGATGTCTTCCCCTTCTCTTTTCTTGACATGTCTCTCCTGAAGAATTTTGGAGATCTTCTCCTTTGTCTCTTCTATCTAGAGAAATGGCCATTCATATAGAGGTTTCCATGATCGCATGCGGGCGTTCTCAGAGGGAAGTGGGTTTTTTTAGAATTGGTGTAGCCTTTCCCAACCTGCTCTTTCAAGGGTTGTTCTTAGGGCTATAAAATTATCGTTATCCCCTAAAATGGGGATTTTTTCCCATGCATTGTCCCAAAAAAGGGTCGAATTCCCATTATGGACTTCCCAAAAACATTGGGAATGAACCAATTTTCGATGTTGCCAAGCGTTATTCTAGATCACTGAGCTCGAACAGATTCCATCTACTCAGATTAAGATTTGGAGAGGAATAATAAGAGTGTATTTAAACTTCCGTAATTTGGCCCAAAGGGCTGAAGGGGATTTGATCCAGTGCCACTAGAGCTTGGTGGCCAACGTGAGGCTAGTTAGTTGGGGGTCCCTAATTCCCAACCCCCCATGAGATTTGGGTTTACAGAGGATATTCCAAGCCACTAAGGTCCATTTATAATATTTAGAGGGTCCACCCCATAGAAACCTTCTTTGTAGGGCCCTCATCTGATTAAGGATCTTCATCGGGGCCGCTAGGATAGAGAATCTATACATAGGGAGGGATGAGAGGACCAACTTTAAGAGGAGGAATTGACCTAGCAAGGATAGAGAGCGGTGAGTCCAGCTTCAAAGTTTTTCTTGCATTTTATCCAAGAGGAGCTCCCAAAAGGGATTATGGAGTTCTTTAGAGAGAAGGGGAGATCCTAAATATTTTGCAGGGAGGGAAGAGATTTGAAAGCCAATCACATTGGCTAAATGTCTTTGCACACAGGGGGGTGTTGAAAAAGAAGAGCTGGGATTTTTATTGGTTAATAACAATGCCAGAGGCTGAGTTGAAGTGGCCAAGAATTGACTTAAACCCCCTCACTTGTTTGATCGTAGGGAAACCCATTAGGTGATTTTCATCCACAAACTGAAGGTGTGACAGAGCCTCTTCCCCCTAGAGAAGGGGAAGCCCCTTGATCATGCCTTCACTCTTAGCTTGAGAAAGGCTATGGCTCAATCCTTCCACCATAATTATATAGAGGAATGAGGATAAGGGATCACCATGTCTTATCCCTCTCGATATGTTAAACATTTTGGTTGGGGATCCATTTAGAAAGATAGAGAAGAAGATCGTTGTAACCAGGTTCATAACCTAGGTTACCTGTCCTTCTTCAAAACTGAAAGCTAAAATCATTTTCCTGAGAAAGTCCCAGTTCATCCTATCTTAAGATTTGGACATGTCCAAATTCATCATCATCCTCGCTTTTTTGGACATTTTAAGGGAGTGTATCGTTTCATGAGCTACTATAATTCCATAAAGAATTTGTCTGCCTTCAAGAAACCCTCCTTATTCCTGAGATATGATTAGCAGGAGGATTGGCTTAATCCCGGATGCTACTAATTTGGAAATAATTTTATAAATTACGTTGCATAAAGAAATATGATAATACTTATATGCAGAGCTTTCTTCTTTGATATTCAAGATTAGAGTAATGAAGGTAGAATTGAAGGCTTGAAGAATGACTTTGGAAGAGTGGGATTCTTCTACCACTTCTTAGATGTTGTTGCCTAGAACGAGCCACCAATATTGGAAAAAGTCTTCCGTGAATGCGTCTGGGCCTGGGGATTTCCCTGAAGCCATACTTTTCAAAATCTCCTCCACTTATTCCAAGGATACCAGGTGTAGCAGAGTGAGTGATTTCTCTGGTTGAACCAGCCTTGGAATATATATGATGATTTTAGTGATTGTCGCTTCTTAGTTGACCTCAGGTTCATAGAGAAGGTTTTGAAAATAATGAAGGATATCATTCTATATGTCCTCCTTTTTTACTTTGGTGCTTCCATGTGGCACTTTGATTGCCACTATTTTGTTTCTCTTCCACTTTTGTATTAAGGAGTTGCGAAAGAACCTGGTGTTTTTATCCCCTTCTTTTAGCCATTGGATCTTAGATTTTTGTTTCCATAGGGTCTCTTCGTCTCTCTCTCTTTTGACTAATTCCTTCTTAATATTGGCCTCTCTCTCTAAGAGGTCATTGGAAAAAATACCTTGAATAACTTCTTGTTGGATCTCTTCTATTTCTCGTTATAGTTTTTTTTCCTCGAAGATGTTACCAAAAATTTATTTATTCCATTTTCTTAAACATCTACGGACATTTTTCAATCGTTGTTGAAACTTGAACATTTTGGGGCCTTGGAGGCCTCTCGTTTATGACAACCAAAGCTCTAGGTTTTTCATGAAATCTGGGTGATCTAGATAGAACTTCTCACATATAAAGGGAGTGGGGCCTTGTTTCCAGACATGGGCCCATTCCAAGGCTATAGGCCAATGGTCCGAACCTTGAAAGGGGAGGACTTCTGTAGCTAACCCCTATTTGTCTATGAAGGATTTCTCTGAAAGAAGGAATCTATCAAAATGGATTGCAATCTTGTGCACTTTCCCTCTCTTTTTGTTCCATGTAAAGATACTATTTCTAGGAGGGACGTCTACTAGGCTGAGATTTTCTATGAGCTCTCCAAAGGCCTCACTCTCTTGATCAATCCTGCAGAGACCTCCCTACTTATCCAAAAGGTTGGTGATCATGTTGAACCCCCCTATAATATACCAGATATAAAAAGTATGCAGAACAGAAATGAAATGCTAGAAATGGCAGAATAACAGTAATATAACCAGCATAATCTCCACAATAACACATAAATGATATACGATCAACAACAGAAATAACACTTAGATTCAGAAAGAAATGTTCACAGGCCTCTTCGAGGGGGAAACCTCCAGTTGAGCAGTGCTTTGTTACAATAATCTCCAAGCTAGGGTTTTCATACCCTCGACCCTTATTTATACTAAATATGTCTATCAAGATAAGCATATAGAGGAAGATCCTTATAGAAGCGGAAGCTTCTATTAGGTCTTCTTACATACGCCTTATTCTATTTTATTGAAAGGCCTTATTAATATTGACCTTTATTACATCCAAATATATTGTTCTACCTATGTGCGGGTTAGGACCCTAACATGTCCACCCCCTTAAAAATAGCCTTGTCCTCAAGGCAAATGATGTGGAAATTGTTGTAGAATAGTAGATGGTTCCCAAGTGGTATTTGTTGGAGTTGTATCTTTCCACTAGACGAGCACATCCTTGATGGTTCTCTGATGTGGGAAACGCTCACGCTGGTCCAAAACTGCCTCTAGTTGTAGCCAAATGGATCCTTCTTCAGCTAACTTGGGAAGGTTGGTTTGAATTTGGCACCGAGTTCCAATTACCTTCTTTAAGCAGGAAACATCAAAAACTAGATGTAGCTTCGAATGACTGGGTAGAGCTAACTGATAGGTAACTTGTCCCACATGCTTGAGAATGGTATAAGGACCACAAAATTTGGGCGCTAGCTTTTGACAATGCTAGGCCTTGAGGGAAGTTTTCTTGTATGGTTTTAGTCGCAAAAACAACTGATCCCCTTCTGTAAATTAACGTTCCCTTCTGCAAATTAACATTCAGAGCGACCTTGATCTTCTTGTTGCTTCATGCGATTCTGTGCCATGACCAAGTTCTCTTTGAGGGTATGGAGAATATCCTCTCGAACTGTAAGTGTTTGTTCAATCACCTCGACCTTCGATGTACCCGGTAAGTATGAGAGAAATGAAGGTGGCTTCTATCCATATACCTCTTCAAAAGGAGTCATGTGTGTAGTTGTATGGTAGGAAGTGTTGTACCCCCATTCAACCAGGGGTAACCATTGAACCCACTGATTTTTCTTTTCAGAGGAAAAACACCTCAGATATGTTTCCAAACACTTGTTGACCACTTCCGTTTGTCCATCAGTCTGGGGATGATAAGTTGTGCTGAGATGCAACTGGGTACCCTGAAGCTTGAACAATTCTTACCAAAAATTGCTTGTGAAAGTTGGGTCATGATCAGAAACAATAGAGTGTGGCATGCCATGAATCTTGAAGACCTGGTTCATGAAAATTTGAGCCACCGTGGATGTAGTAAATGGGTGTTGAAGAGCGCAAAAATGAGCATACTTGGAAAGGCGATCCACAACCACCATTATGACTGATTTATTGCCCGATTTGGGTAAGTCGGTAATAAAGTCCATAGAGATATACTTCCAAATAGCAGGTGGGATCGGAAGCGGTTGTAGTGTGCATGGAGATTTGAATGTTTCTCCCTTGTTGCGTTGACACACATCAAATTCAATGACAAAATTACGGATGTCTTGTTTCATACCATCCCAGAAAAAGAGCATTTGACCCTGTCATAGGTTTTGGTGAACTCGGAGTGCCTCGCTATGAGTGTAGCATGAAGCTCAGAAAGTACCATGGATTTAAGATTTGATTGTTTACTTAAATATAAATGGTCTTTGTATCGAAGCTCATCCTGGAGCCAAGAGTACCCTAGGGGTGCTAGAGCATTGGTCTGCGATTTCTAGATCAGATGCGAACTTTTGGGGCCTTGTAGCCATTCCTGGTGAACATCTTGGAGCCAATCTGGTACAATGAAGGAAAGATAAAAAAGGGATCCTTCGTCTTCATATTTTTAGGATAGTGCATCCACCACCAAATTATCTTTTCCTTTCTTGTAAATAATCTCATAATCATATCCAAAAAGTTTAGTCACCCATTTTTGTTGCTCCGGGGAGGAAAGGCATTGTTCCAGAAAGTACTTGAGGCTTTGATGGTCTGTCTTAATTTGGAAATGTTTCCCCAAGAGATAAGGGCGCCACAGATCAACGACATGTAGAATAGCCAACATTTCCTTTTCATAGATGGGTTTTCCCAAATTCCTTTCAGAGAGTTGCTTGCTAGTGAAGGCCAAAGGTCAACCCTCTTGCATAAAGACCGCGTCGATTCCTTTTCCTGAGGCATCACACTCCAACACAAAGGTCTTTGTGAAATCAGGAAGGGCCAGAACCATAGTGGTGCACATGGCCATCTTCAAAGTTTAGAAAGCTTGAGCAGTGGTCAGAGTCCAATTGAAAGAGTTCTCTTTGAAGAGAGCAGTGAGAGGGGTTTCAATCTTTCCATAATTCTTAACAAACTTGTGGTAATACCCTGTTAATCCCAAAAATCCACGTAAGCTTTTGAGAGTCTTTGGGTGCAGTCAGTCTTGTATAGCTTCAATCTTTGCCAGGTCCACCCTGACGCCATCTTTGCCAACCAAATGACCCAATTATTCTACTTCTGAGGCACCAAAGGCACACTTAGATTATTTTAGGAAAAGTTGGTGCTGAGAGAGGAGCTGGAGAACTCGATCCACATGGGTAAGATGGTCTGTCCAGGTTTTTCTATAGATGAGGATATCATCAAAGAAAACTAAGACAAAATGATGGAGAAAAGGATGGAAGACATGATTCATGAGGCTTTGGAAGGTGGAGGGGGCGTTACACAAGCCAAAGGGCATGACCAGAAACTCATACTGGCCCTTATGAGTGCAAAAGGCCATCTTGGGAATGTCTACCTCTTTCATATGTATCTGATGATAGCCTGAGTGAAGATCAAGTTTAGTAAAGAATTGGGCACCACTCAATTCATCCAGGAGGTCATCAATGACAGGAATGGGGAATTTTTCTTTAATGGTCAGTTTGTTTAGGGCACAGAAGTCAGGACACATTCTCCAAGAACCTTATTTCTTCAGGACCATAATGACTAGAGAAGAGTAAGGGCTTGTACTAGGACGGATAATGCCTGCAGTAAGGAGTTTCTGGACCATTTTCTCAATTTCATTTTTTTGTGCAAAGGGGTGGCGATATGGACGGATATTGGGAGGAAGGCTTCCGAGTACCAGGTGAATGGAATGATCGTGAACCCCCCAGGAAGGAGGGAGTCCTTGGGGAGTGGAAAATACCAGTTGATGTTTGGAAATGATGGCTTGGAGGTCTTGCGGCACCGAGGGTGTCTTTGTTGCTTGTATGGCATGGAGTTGGGCAACGACACCAGAATGACCTTTTTTGAGCAGCTTTTCCATGCGATGGGAACTAATGACCTCAGGTGAACCAACAGTGATGCCTTGGAATTTATATTGGTGGCCTTCCTGGTCGAATTGCATTGTTAAGTGCTTAAAATCCATGAGAATGGGACCCAAAGTCCTTAGCCAATCTGCACCCAACACAATGTCACAACTGCCCATGTCGATAGCAAACATATGGGATTTGAGGTGGTAGTCACCGATTTGGAGACACACATTTTCACAATGCCCTCCACATTTCATGGAACCACCATTAGCAATCATGATTTGGAAATTGTTGACGGCATGGATGTAGCAATGGGTTTCTTGGGCAATGTGGCAATGAATAAAATTATGGGTGCTTCCACTATCAACCAGAATGATGAACTTCCGATGCTTGATGTAACTGATTAACTTGAGGGTTTGGGGGGTGGAGAGCCAATGAGATCATTGAGGGAAATGATTGGTTCCTCTTTGGGCGGGCTAGAGGGAGGGGTGATGTCAGTGATATCAGGTGACTCCGGCATAAGGGGAGTTTCAACATCCTTGTCCGAAATATCCTCAAATATGGCCATGAAAATATTTTTTTCTTTACATTTGTGGCCCGAGAAATATTTGTCATCACAATTATAACAAAGGCCTTTGAGTTGACGTTAAGCCATTTCAGCCTTGGTTAATTTTTTAATCTTTAATGGGGCGGGGGGAGTAGTGGGGTTTATGGGTTTAGGGCGAGGGATAAAGGAAGGTTTATGGTTTTGAGAGGAAACAATTTGTTGTGCTTCTTTAGATTTTTTAGTAGCCTCCACTGATCCGTATTATTTTCGGCACGAAATGAGAGCGGAGATATAACATAGAAATATTCAGAGATATTGCAAGAGTGACAAAAATATAACAGAGATATAGAGGAAATATAAAAAGAGTCACAGATATACAGTAATACACGATTTCTATTAATGAAATAAATGTACAGAGACTGTAAAATACAGAGTGAAAGACTCGCTAGAATGGTGGTAGCTTAT